>CM065393.1:24650000-25117500 GCA_033060915.1 Euryodendron excelsum
AGCAATGAAAGCTAAGCTTGAATTTGGGTAAGATGACTCAAGAATTCACTTTATTAACCAACCTTTCTGTTGTTAACATAAAAGAAGCATGTGAGCCACATATCTTGTAAACAATCATGTTTTCATAGATTTTTATTTGTTCTATTTGATGTTTCTTTCCAATATAGGGGCCCAAAACTTGATATGATAAGGATAAGAATAGTAATATTTCCTATATATCCTTTGACCTCCCAAGTTGAAATAATGATGATAATGATAGTAATAATTCCATATTGACATCCCTTCTGCCTTCTTTTTATATTTTCATTTGTCCTTTACCTTTCATATGCTTATAATTCTGTCTTAATCTGTTCTTCTTCCAAAGTAGCTTCAAATGTTGCCATATTTGTACAGCTGTCAAAAAAATTCTCCATGTTCTTTTTATTTTGATTCTGAATGTTGGCTTAATTTAAACTCATGTTCATTTTGTCGGTCCTTGGCCCAAATTTGAACATGGATGCAATCGCAACTTCCTTATGGAAAGTATTACGTTCTACAAAAATTTTAATTTTTGTACCAAAGTTCGAGTTCAACGAGGAAACATACTTTTCACCTATAATTGAAATTTTGACTAACTTTTGCTAAGACGAGAAAAATGTCTTAAAATAATAATAATTTTAGTCAGAAATTTTAATTTGACCAAAGAATATGATTATTAACTAAAAACCATTATTTGTCCATAAAAGATGTTTTGATCAATAATTATAATTTTGATTCAAGAACCCTGACTTAACATGGAGATTTTTTTAGCAGAAAAATGTTAGATTAACCTATAATTTCTAACTTTGTCCTAAGAACAATAACTTTAATCAAACAACTTCAATTTTGACTGCAAATGTGAATTTCAAAATACCTCCCAATTTGTTACTGATAACTTGTGATAGAAATTTTAAGAACACTAATTTTTCAAAAATATTAATATGCTAAAAAAAAAAAAAAAGAGAGGAACAAAATGGGTGTCCAAAAATTGACAAAGACCAAGAGTTGTACAAGGACGCAAGGTCCTACATTGACATACCAATGAGACTATACAAAGTGGCCCAAGCCAAACCACACTTGCCACAATGACTAAATCAAAGTCTAGCTTGAGCTGAACCACTGCTGTGGGATTTATAAAAATAAGGCCCCTCAAGTCAAAGTACCCACTAAAATGAAAAAATTGAAGTTAAATAGGAGCATATTAACCTCAGTAGTTGCATCAAATTGAAGCCAGCATGAATTATTACCCATCAAATGAATAAACCTTCAGCCAAATTGCTCTCATAAGATGTATGAAATTGAAATCCAAAGGCATACGCCTACACAATTTTGTGACGCTCAAGGCATAGACAACATACTATTGAAGCAAAATATGTACTCTGGGCAGAAGATTGGGTCCCCAAGGCACATGGTGTACGTTAAGTGCCGAGCCTGGTTACTTGATTTGGTACTTGAGTAACAAAATTTGAGATGATCAGTAAACACACCACACTCAAAAGAGTACTGGGTTCAAGGTCCTTATCTCACAGGGTAAAGTACAATTATCCCTTAAACTATTAATTTACCAATTAATGAGGAAAGGAGAGAATAGGAAAAAAAGTACTACCTTGCTGTGAAAACTTAAATCACTATTCAATGGATTGGTATGCTGAGGTAGAGTAGTAGAATCCATGACTCACTGAACTTGCCATATAAGCGTTCAGTATTGGCTCGGGAGTTCACACCATTATCAATACCAATAAGAATAAGCTACTGATTCCAAGCGAAAAAATTTACGGGCAAGGAGGAATTGAAAAAAAAAAGAAGAAAAACCGAGCAAAGGTGATATGAAATCAATTGATGAAATCCAATATCACAGAAAATGTACTTCAAGATAGTCAAAATGAGGGAAAATTGAGTAGCCACCTCGTATTATTTAACAAAGGTTAAACTTTCTTGTAAACCCCTCCCTACACACCACACCAAACAAAAAATAAATAAATAAACGAGAAAAAAAATCAATTAAAAAAAAAAAAGAGAGTCAAGCACAAGCATAAAGTGGACATCACAGTCTAAGAATACTTTAGATAACGAAATTTGAACTAGGTTTCTCCTATCCATGTGTAAATTTCACAGGTCGGCATCAAATCAAAGAAGTTAATTTGAATTTCCAACAATTCAAATAGCAAATTTCTAGATAAAGAAAGAAAAATGAACGACAAACTCCCAATAACACGTCGTAGCATCAATTCTCACCACCAACATACATATATAAGCATTATAAATATCAGACAAGACAAACCAACAAGATCGGCAAAATAAACACAGCCCCAGATGAAATATGATGATAAACCACAAGACAAACCAAACAAACAGGAGAAATAAGAGCACTGTTATGAATGAATTCAACAAAATAGAGGGAGAGAGAGAGACCTTGCAAGGCCTGTTCTTGATGACTATGTACCCGTTCTTGCGGATTGTTCCAGCCTGCTGTGGGTAGGTCTTGGAGGCGCCTGCGTCGGCCTTCGACTCGAAGTGATGCTCCTCGTCCGACATCTCTCTCTCTCTCTCTCTCACTCTTTCTCTCCAAGCTCTCAAATTTTCTCTCTCTAAGAAGGTTGAAGAGACTTTGAGGACGACATGAGCCCCCTCTATAAAAGAGAGATGATTCTGTGCGTCACAGCCTCTGATATTGCTTTATTGAACCGAGAAAAGAGATGCAATCCAGATCGGAGGATCAATGATTCTGCATGCTGATAAACAATTACGAATTAGAATTTAGGGCTAATTACATTAAGACCCCTAACCTATCACATATTTTCGTTATACCCCTTCATCTTCAAAATGTTACATATAAATCCCACATATATGAGAAATCTTGCCTGGAATAGTGCCATTAACTGAAAGAATAAAATAACGTTATTGACCTCAATCTATAAAACAATAATGTAGTTAACAGAATGAATAAAATAACATTATTAACCTCAAAACTATAAGACACAAAATATAGATAATTTGAAATATAATCGACAAAATGTGAAATGACTAATCGACCCTTAAAAAAGGTAGGGAAAAAATGTCAAGCCTGGAGAGAGAAGTAGATGAAGGAGAATGAAGAGATGGAGAGATGAATCCCTTTTCTTTATAATATATATATACAAGCAAATCACTTTCAAATAAAATATTACTTGTGCATAATAAAAGTAACAATATACTTATTAAGTGTAATAAATGTATCAAATTAGAGTACACTTTCACCGACTTGATTGCATGTTGTCAATTCTGGTATCGAAAACAATTTTTAATTTGGTGTTTGGCCAATGAAAAAATTAACTAAAAAGTTTAAGGAAATAAAATCTCTAAGATCTTTGAAGTTTGGAAAGACTCTCTCTCAAGAAATACAAAAGGCTAAAGCGAGTTTATATATATATATATAGAGAGAGAGAGAGAGAGAGAGACAAATAGAGATATTTAAAGAGAGAAAGGGAAGACTATGAACATATAAATCGTACTTTAAAAAAGAAAGAAAGGTTGTTTGAATTTTAAAAATCTCTATTTTCTTAGCTCACCTTTTACTTCTTTCTATATAAAGTACCATAAAATGGGACCCATTGATGGCTATCTTTTGAGGGGAGAAATCAAAAGTAAAGTAGAAGTTGTCAAACGATTTTAACTATATATTGGTTATAAAAATAAAGTACACCCGTTGGATACAAATGTGAGGGAGATATTTTTTAAAAAAAAAGTTGTGTTTTATTATATCTATACTATATATTATAGCAATAGGTTGTTGGATCTTTAATGTTGAAAAGTTTAATTCAATTTTCTTGGTTTTTTGAATTTTTAAATTATTAATATTACATGTGTCATCGTAATATTGGTCTAAGTATAAAATATTGAAACTTTTACTTTCTATCATTGATTAGTAATTACTTTGGAAAGTTTTACCTAAAATCAAATACATTAGATTTGTTATTTTAAATTTTCTTTAATTCCACTCTTACAATTTTAGAAATTTCTTCATTAAATTCAAAATTTTATTAAGTACTACCATAAATGTCCAATTTGATTGGTCAAAAAATTTAAAAGAATTATTTAAAATGAAATAAAAATAAACCCTATAATTTCATTCTTGAATCTTAATGTTTTATATCCTTGGATTCTGTATGCTTAACTATACTGCTTCCAGTTCTGGTTGATCAAAAATCCTAAAGTAGTCTTAAAATAGAAAATAAAAAGACTTCTAAAGTTTCTAAAGTTTCTCTCCCCAATATTACATCTATTATCAATTATCTATCTATATTATAATCATTTATTTATGCTATATATTATAATAATTAATTATGATGTCTTTAAAGTTAAAAATCATAATCCAACTTTTTTAATTATATATATGTAACTTGATATTATTGGTCCTTTCCAACTTATTAGCTTTATTTTAAAATTATTTTTTAATTTCACTCTTGATCGATATTATAAGTTTATCAAAATTCCTTCTAGTATGCTCATTCAAATTATTTAATGAATATAAAAATATTTTTAAATTTCCATAGTAGGAAGTTCACATGTCAGAACATTATTAATCTTACGTCACTTATTGTTTTACTAGGGATAACTCGTGCCTACGGCACTCCCAACAAAATTTAAGTGCACATGTATTGTTTAGTTGTACATTTGATTTTACATATAACCAAAAAATTTGTTCAAAATTTCTGAATAGGATGATGTTGTATTTACTTTAAAATAGGATGATGTTGAACAAGTTGATTGAGTGTATTTGTTCAAAATTCATTATATGTGAATGAAAATTGCTATCTTTTATGAGTCGAACCAAGTGAATTAACCCAAAACTTCACTACTCAAATAAACAGGTTAGATACAAAACCATTATGAAAAAAGTGTAAGCTTTCATTTTGTACAATTTAATAATATATGCCTAAAATTTTAAGGTTAAAAACATGTTAGCAAGACCTTCAATTGAAAAGAGGCTTCAACTGATTCCGCTGAAATAAAAAAAGAAAGAAAAGAATAGAAGCTACACCTAATTACACGATCACAACAATCATAACAACAGATGGAATAATAGAATCCAAGAGTAGAAATGAAGGAAAAAAAACTGCAATTTCTAGTAGGAAAAAAAGTACTGAATAAAGTGATTCTTCTATAAACTATTATGTACAAAAAAAAAAAAAAAAAAGTCATGCCATCTCTTAAATCTTAGCAATCCTACATACCATCACCATATGGCACTGTCTAGACTAAAGGAGACCAAGAGTGGAGCCGGCTACTGCTAGGAATTTCATTGTACTACTATCATTGTCAAGTAGTCTCTACCATCTCACATTCACGGGTTTCAGAAGGGGTCTTAATTCACAACAAAGGTTTTTTTATTTAGCTGTCTTTCTGACAAATTAGATGGTCTTTGACTATAGGGAGAAAAAGGAAGAGGAGGTGTTGTAGTGGAGCTAATAGTGGCCTTCGGCGGGTGGTAAACAAAGAGAGAGAAAATGTATGTTTGTGAGAGTGGGTTATTGCGCTGGATTGTACTAAGAGAAAAAAGGTTGAGAGAGCATGAGTAAGATGGGGACTGCTGGTGGTGGTGGTGGTTGTTGTTCAATGTTATGGTCAATTTTGTAGAGTTTTTTGGTGGTTGGCCAAGTGTGGGTTGAGGACAGATGCAAGTTCGTGATGGCATTAGCCAGTGAAAGAGAGAGAGAGAGAGAGAGAGAGAGAGTAGCAATGGTGTCGGTGTTCTTGAGAGAGTGTTTTGGGTTTGGGTCTTCTGTCATGAGGGTGTAAAGTGAAGAGAAAACGTGGAGGGGAGAAAGCTTTGGCAGGGGAAAGAGAAGAATAGCTTTAGAGAGAGAGTATAACTGTATAGGTTGTCGGCCCTTGGTGGGTAGCTCGGCTTGGTGTGGGTGCAGCGATGAGCCGTGCAGATGATAGGTGGACACCCCCCCCCCCCCCCCCCCCCCCCCCCCCCCCCCCCCCCCCCCCCCCCCCCCCCCCCCCCCCCCCCCCCCCCCCCCCCCCCCCCCCCCCCCCCCCCCCCCCCCCCCCCCCCCCCCCCCCCCCCCCCCCCCCCCCCCCCCCCCCCCCCCCCCCCCCCCCCCCCCCCCCCCCCCCCCCCCCCCCCCCCCCCCCCCCCCCCCCCCCCCCCCCCCCCCCCCCCCCCCCCCCCCCCCCCCCCCCCCCCCCCCCCCCCCCCCCCCCCCCCCCCCCCCCCCCCCCCCCCCCCCCCCCCCCCCCCCCCCCCCCCCCCCCCCCCCCCCCCCCCCCCCCCCCCCCCCCCCCCCCCCCCCCCCCCCCCCCCCCCCCCCCCCCCCCCCCCCCCCCCCCCCCCCCCCCCCCCCCCCCCCCCCCCCCCCCCCCCCCCCCCCCCCCCCCCCCCCCCCCCCCCCCCCCCCCCCCCCCCCCCCCCCCCCCCCCCCCCCCCCCCCCCCCCCCCCCCCCCCCCCCCCCCCCCCCCCCCCCCCCCCCCCCCCCCCCCCCCCCCCCCCCCCCCCCCCCCCCCCCCCCCCCCCCCCCCCCCCCCCCCCCCCCCCCCCCCCCCCCCCCCCCCCCCCCCCCCCCCCCCCCCCCCCCCCCCCCCCCCCCCCCCCCCCCCCCCCCCCCCCCCCCCCCCCCCCCCCCCCCCCCCCCCCCCCCCCCCCCCCCCCCCCCCCCCCCCCCCCCCCCCCCCCCCCCCCCCCCCCCCCCCCCCCCCCCCCCCCCCCCCCCCCCCCCCCCCCCCCCCCCCCCCCCCCCCCCCCCCCCCCCCCCCCCCCCCCCCCCCCCCCCCCCCCCCCCCCCCCCCCCCCCCCCCCCCCCCCCCCCCCCCCCCCCCCCCCCCCCCCCCCCCCCCCCCCCCCCCCCCCCCCCCCCCCCCCCCCCCCCCCCCCCCCCCCCCCCCCCCCCCCCCCCCCCCCCCCCCCCCCCCCCCCCCCCCCCCCCCCCCCCCCCCCCCCCCCCCCCCCCCCCCCCCCCCCCCCCCCCCCCCCCCCCCCCCCCCCCCCCCCCCCCCCCCCCCCCCCCCCCCCCCCCCCCCCCCCCCCCCCCCCCCCCCCCCCCCCCCCCCCCCCCCCCCCCCCCCCCCCCCCCCCCCCCCCCCCCCCCCCCCCCCCCCCCCCCCCCCCCCCCCCCCCCCCCCCCCCCCCCCCCCCCCCCCCCCCCCCCCCCCCCCCCCCCCCCCCCCCCCCCCCCCCCCCCCCCCCCCCCCCCCCCCCCCCCCCCCCCCCCCCCCCCCCCCCCCCCCCCCCCCCCCCCCCCCCCCCCCCCCCCCCCCCCCCCCCCCCCCCCCCCCCCCCCCCCCCCCCCCCCCCCCCCCCCCCCCCCCCCCCCCCCCCCCCCCCCCCCCCCCCCCCCCCCCCCCCCCCCCCCCCCCCCCCCCCCCCCCCCCCCCCCCCCCCCCCCCCCCCCCCCCCCCCCCCCCCCCCCCCCCCCCCCCCCCCCCCCCCCCCCCCCCCCCCCCCCCCCCCCCCCCCCCCCCCCCCCCCCCCCCCCCCCCCCCCCCCCCCCCCCCCCCCCCCCCCCCCCCCCCCCCCCCCCCCCCCCCCCCCCCCCCCCCCCCCCCCCCCCCCCCCCCCCCCCCCCCCCCCCCCCCCCCCCCCCCCCCCCCCCCCCCCCCCCCCCCCCCCCCCCCCCCCCCCCCCCCCCCCCCCCCCCCCCCCCCCCCCCCCCCCCCCCCCCCCCCCCCCCCCCCCCCCCCCCCCCCCCCCCCCCCCCCCCCCCCCCCCCCCCCCCCCCCCCCCCCCCCCCCCCCCCCCCCCCCCCCCCCCCCCCCCCCCCCCCCCCCCCCCCCCCCCCCCCCCCCCCCCCCCCCCCCCCCCCCCCCCCCCCCCCCCCCCCCCCCCCCCCCCCCCCCCCCCCCCCCCCCCCCCCCCCCCCCCCCCCCCCCCCCCCCCCCCCCCCCCCCCCCCCCCCCCCCCCCCCCCCCCCCCCCCCCCCCCCCCCCCCCCCCCCCCCCCCCCCCCCCCCCCCCCCCCCCCCCCCCCCCCCCCCCCCCCCCCCCCCCCCCCCCCCCCCCCCCCCCCCCCCCCCCCCCCCCCCCCCCCCCCCCCCCCCCCCCCCCCCCCCCCCCCCCCCCCCCCCCCCCCCCCCCCCCCCCCCCCCCCCCCCCCCCCCCCCCCCCCCCCCCCCCCCCCCCCCCCCCCCCCCCCCCCCCCCCCCCCCCCCCCCCCCCCCCCCCCCCCCCCCCCCCCCCCCCCCCCCCCCCCCCCCCCCCCCCCCCCCCCCCCCCCCCCCCCCCCCCCCCCCCCCCCCCCCCCCCCCCCCCCCCCCCCCCCCCCCCCCCCCCCCCCCCCCCCCCCCCCCCCCCCCCCCCCCCCCCCCCCCCCCCCCCCCCCCCCCCCCCCCCCCCCCCCCCCCCCCCCCCCCCCCCCCCCCCCCCCCCCCCCCCCCCCCCCCCCCCCCCCCCCCCCCCCCCCCCCCCCCCCCCCCCCCCCCCCCCCCCCCCCCCCCCCCCCCCCCCCCCCCCCCCCCCCCCCCCCCCCCCCCCCCCCCCCCCCCCCCCCCCCCCCCCCCCCCCCCCCCAAGGCCCACTGTAATGCACCCATTTAAGTGAAGACAAAAAACAGCCACATGTAACACATGCATATGTTCATACATACAATCACCAACAAATAAACACAGATCCATACTGCCACCACCTGCAACTAATATAAGTTCATACACACAAAGTTGTCCACTTATCACACTATCTCTCCTACTGTATGATGAAGACAAACCCCCAACCACCTTCCTGTCCACTATTATCAAAATTATTGATAGTGTCCAACAAATAAGTATAACCTAAATGGGTATTACATAAAACACCGCACCTAATACTAACTACTTGAAGAGTACAATAATTAATATACATGACAAACTGATTACAAACCAACATAATAGTATCTTACACCCACAACACACAAATATCAGATAACGTGGCCAATTGTTCAGCCTCCCGCACTGTCACATCCAGCTATCGGGTACTCGTCAACTCATATGAAACTACTGACATGATTTATTCCATGAGGGCATCAATAAAATGACCGGCCATTATTTCTTTTCATTCGTGCGACGTACACATGCATCCTACCTCCACCACAAGCGCACACCGATTCATATTGGTGTTCCACCGCCATTGTGATCGCGAACGTGCAAATGACAACCTCTATGACTGTAAAAACAAATTCAGCACTGCATATTTCCCTTTTTGTAAACTTAAAAAAATAAACTTTTAGTACAATGCCACTACACCATAAGAACCCTATATTGGGGAAAAATACACCACAACTGACTAATCCAAACTGCCTTACAACAAGACATTACACAAAGTGGAAAAGTAACTACAATACAACATATATCCTTACATAGTTTATATAACAATAGCTCCTGCCTACAATTACAATTTTTAATTCAGCATCGAATAACGTCAATACGGACCAACTACTCCTCATGGATACATTTCACTAACCTCCTTAAATTGTTACACAATAGTTAAATCCCGATCACTCCTTCCTTTAACCACCATGGCAAGCATCGTAGATCTGCTATGCTATCTCATCCCGGAATACACACATCTGATGAATTTGTGTACTACTAACATTGATGTCCACTACATTGCCATTCCCATTGTCACTGGTGCCCTCTTCGAGATCATCCCCAAACATAATATTAGTATACTTGTCAAACAATTCCTCATCTTCGTTGTGCATCCTAATGAAGTTGTGCAACACACAACAAGCATTAGGAATATATGTTTGGGTTCAAACGCTAAAAGACGGCATACCCTTTAGTATAGGGAAATGTTGCTTCAATACCCCGAAGTAACCTTTTATTACATTTCTTAATAAAGAGTGCCGATAGTTGAATAATTTCTTACGGCCAGGGGGGGCCAACTGTGCGCATTATACTCCTGAACATGGTATCGCGTTCCTTTATACAATGCTAAAAATTTTGGTATATTTGTATAACCCAAATCAACCAAATAGTATTGACCAGGGTTTCAATGTAATGTTAAAACCATATGACATATCTAAAAAAATTACTAAATAACATATAAGCTGGTTATCGAATACCTTGCTTAGGCATAGGAAATTTGTTGTCTGGATTACTAATACACTCTAGCAATACTCTAGCATCGCGTGCCATCCCTTCCTATCCACATAACACAAATGTGAACATCATATCAAAAGAACACACTGCCATAATGTTTTGCGTCAAAACGATGTGTTTACCACAGTACAATATGTGATCTCTTCTAGGATCATGTGCGTTAATATGAGTTCCATATATTGCTCCCACACAATCCTACCCAATACCATAGAAACGAAGTAAACCAAATTACTTACCAGTTAGTATTAATAAACAAAACTGTAATAATTCGATGTTACCTTAAAGAATGGGTGATACAATGGATTATGGTGGATGTGATCTGATACCTCATCAAATGACGGAGGTCTAATTATCAACACACCAAATCTGCACACTGCTTCAACATTTCATAAAAGTAAATTGAAACAGTATGTGTGGAATACTAGTATTGGTCAGCCACATTGTGAGTGCATTCATTGTGCGATAGCAAGTACAAGAACATTCCTAACTTCTCTTGCATTGACACATTTGTTGAGTGCATTAACCCATGATTCTTCAACACATCACACAGGTTTCTAAACACATTTGGATTCATCCTAAAACTCTCAAAGCAATGTATAGGATTGGTTGCATTAATTACTTCTAAGATGTGATCATGGCCTCTTAGTGCGGAAGTCCTACAAGGTTGTTTCCCATAAAGCAATCTACGTAACTCATCTATTGCAATTAGAACTAACAAATTGACCAAGTCATCATCATTGTCGTCATCTTTGAAATCCAATGAACCAAATAGCGATGGTGGCAAATCCATGGTGATCCTGTTTAACCTAACAAACATGAATACCATTGTGAAACCCTTAATTAAGTAAATTACATATATTGCATGGTTAAAAGGTATGTAAATTAGCATTTATGTAAAATAAGTTTAATTAATAACCTTAAGTAATTAGTTGACTTAAATTACCTTACTAATAGGAGTTGGCATCTAGGTTTACGTCATTTAGTGAATGGGAATTGGTGAGAGAAACAAATGGGTGACACCTTTTACCTAACAAGTTGAGAGAGAGAGATAGTGCAAGAAAAAAAAAAAGAAAAGAAAGAGTTATAGAAAGAAAGAGAGACAGAGATGGAAGAGAGAAAGGGAGAAAGAAAGATAGAGATAAAGAGAGAAGGAGAGAGATATAGAGAGAGTTGCAAAGAGAAATAGAGAGGTAGTAAGAGAGAGAAGGAGTTACCGCAGCTAGCACAAGCAAGAAGAAGTTAATTTTAGGTATAAAAATTCTTCCCTTGCTATAGATAAGGCTATAGGTAGAAAGACCTTGGAAAATTACTCAATTTAGACACAAAATTCATTTGATTTGGTTAAGAATTGAGAGAGAAACCTTTGTCAAAAGTTGGAAGAGTTTTTGCTGCAAAAATCTACAAAACAACCACTTTCGGAAGTTGTTTGGCCAATTTAAAAATCTGATTTGTAACTGAATTTTTGTACACTTGAACTTTGAGATCTTAGAGAAATTTGGGCTTTAGTTTTAGCAAAAAATGTTTTATATTCGAATTATGGTGATTTTTCAAAGTTAAACTGTCACTGTAGAAGTCTGATACCCAGATCTATAACCTCTGGTTTGACAGAGCATTCGACAAAGTTAGAGTAGCCCAAAAATTATGAAATTTTTATTGTATCTAGGAGCAAGGTTGATGATAATTTGTACTAAATTTTAGGTCATTTAGATGTCATTTACCTATGTTACTAATTGATCAAAGATAGACCATCTGCTACTGAATTGAATTTTTGCAGCACTGCCCTGTTTTAGAAAATACTAAATAAATAATTAGGCATATTCAAAAAATGTAAAATTTGGTTTAGATACTCTTTGAGATGTCTATTTTGTATTTCTGAAGTTTTAAAATTTTTGGGTATAAGCTCACGAAATTATGTCCAGATTATGAAGCATGTGTCAATTTTAGCAGATTAGAGAACGTAGTGCATTTTGGTATTTTTCAGCTCTAACTTTATATTGGGAGTTTAATTGAGATTAACATATGATAGTTCTAATGCATAATTTCGGTGATATAACTTCTTTGGAGTGTATACATTATATTGATGATTATTGCTGAAGTATTTATTGAGTTTCCTAAACTAATACGGTTATGGTGATAAGAGTTAACAGAGAGCAAGATCCTTCAACGTCAACCAAGAAGTGATCTTTGGCGTAGTGTGTGTGCGGTAACAGGTGGGATTTAAGATAGTCTCATTCATATTAAATTACTATAATTGTTGTATTAGTATGAATATTGGTGTTAATTATGGGATTATAGGATTTTGGGATAATCTTATTCATGTTGAATGCATTGTTTATTTTTTTATATGTATAGTGGTGGTGAATGCATATGAGGTGTTGAAGGTGTTCATATATGAGGTGAAATAGTATTTATATATATGAGAAGTTCCGTGGAGACATTGATGATTGTATTTATATGGTGGCATTGCATACCATTCATATTGTATGTCTTGCATTGCACTGGAAATAGTTAACCACGGTGGGTTAACCAAGGTTTAGTCACGGTGGACTAGCCTAGGGGTGCCACAGTGGGCATTCCTTGATAACGCGCCATCGATATATTGGGCCAACGTTATCTAAAATTGCACGCACATGTGGGTGAAACATGCATTACATTGAGACATCCATGATATATATATATATATATATATATATTAATCATTTCTACCTGTGTGCATTATAGATGCTTATTATCATCCTTTATGAGTTTGATTATCTATCGTGAGCATGTTGACAATTAGCTCACACTCACGCAGACTGGTTTGATAGGTAACTTGGAAATGACGGTTTGGTTCACTGCAGTCTTAGTCCTTGCTGTGGTGGCATTCTTGTCGGTGTCCGGATGTCCTGTCTCAGGTCTTGAGAAAGCTCCTGTTGCTTTGCCCTTGTCTTTTCGTATATTTGTATAAACCATTGAGATTTGAGTTATATTTGTATTTTGCTTTATGTTAGCTTGAGTTTGGGATTTTGTCATTACCTATACTTGACTTGATGTGTGTAAAGTTATGAGATGATTTACTGTGATGTACTTCATATTTATGCATGGTTGGTTTATGGTTTCATAAGGCAATGGTGTTTCTTCCGTTGCATTCTATTTATTGAGTGTGGATTAAAGTGTCGTTCGCAGGTACAGTGACATGTGCAATCATGCCTTACATAATGTGACAAAATTAATGTCTAATTGAGATAGGGGTATGACAACCATCGTTATAGCAGTTTGTGAGGCCAGTTTTAAAATTTTTCATTATGCATTTATGAGGCCAGGTTCAAATTCTGCATGTATCAGCAGTCACGGTGAATAAGCCCAACCAATACGAATTTAACAACAAACATGTCCACCAAATTTTCATACATGCAAACTAATTAAAAACCATCCATATAAAAAAAAAAAAAAAACAATACAGCCGCATACTTAAGGCAATAGAAGACCAATATAAATACATAAAACTATCATGGTAGGATAGTAACATAGAACCCTCATCAACCAACAAACAGGATCACAGGTTGATTATCTAATCGCTCTTCCTAGTATCAGACAGTTGCAAGAATATGTCCCTCATCAACTCGTTAGCTCGGAGCATGTTCAAGGGCTTAGTGAAATGAAGTATGTTAATGTTGTCAAGGGCATTGAGTGCATCTAGACATGTCATCATTTGGGTTTTCTTAGGACTAGAGTATGTAGGAGCTGTAGATGTGGCTTTTGCAAATGTTACAGCTGCCCCCACAGCCTCATAATCTGGCCCTAAAGTGGCAATAGAAGGGGTTGACATACCTAACTCCATTAACTCCATCCTCCTTTTCTAGCTGTCAGTAAATGACAACATGGCATCTGAAAGTTGTGCAGCTATTCTATCCCTTTTCCCTCCATTTTTCTTGCTCGAGTTAGATGCCTTACTTTTGCCACTACGAATGGGCTGGACATTCTTTTCACTGTCAACCATTTCAGGGTCACAATGAGGGTCATCATTACTATCGATTCCTGAAGCCTTGGTGGAAGGGTGAGCCTTACTCCTAGTTGCTTGGGTGTTCCCAAATATGCTACACAGTCATTGGTAATGGATGAATCCATTTTTCTTGAATCCACCAGCGTATTTATTAACCTACAAGCAGAATTGTGTGTGAGTATGAAATCATATATGGAAGGATTCGATCCTACAAATCCATTATGTACGTAGATGTGCCTACCTTAAGTTCAGTGTCCCAGAAATCATCTTCTACAATTGCCATGTTGTGAACAAGATCATGTGCAGTGTCAGTTTTTTACACCATCTTTTTGAACATAGTGCATTGGTTTTTGTAGCTATTGTACTTGTTACGCAACTAGGAATGAGTGTAGTTATACTTCATGGCTTTTGACAGTTCTTTTCTAATTCGGTTCCTTGCAAGTTTTGTGAAAGTGCCAGTTTGTTTACTGCTTCTCTTGACCTCCTCCTCCATGAGATCCACAAAAAAGGCCTCACTTTTGTCGTTCCAGGGACCATGATCATCATCGTCAACCTCAATTATGTCATCATCATGGACGGGGTTTTTTCCACCGTCAGTATGACTCCACATTACCTACCTTATGGGCCAATGTAATTGGTTAAAAGATGAAGTTCCATAGAGAATACATTGCAAATTTTGGTATAACACCTACTTAATAGCAGTATATGTTCAATTTGCAGGATGAAATTCAACCCACATTGAAGTGGATAAAATATGTAGTGAATCCATTACATCAAAGTGATTGAGGGAACATGAAAATAAGATTCGAGGTACTCAACAAAGTAGACAGAGCACGCTCATAAAAAATGTGTGGTGAAATAGTGTCTCATGATGTCACAGTAAAATAATGCAACACTTGGGTTTTAGAAGATAGTCAAGAAACCCCCAACAACATACATAAATAACCGGCAAATTTTTATACATAGACGAGATACATGTTGCCGATTGTCTGCAATTTATCCCAGAAATTGAACATGCCGATTGTATGCAATTTATCCCAGAAATTGAATATGTATTATATATAGTAAATAGATTACTTATGTGGAACTGTAGGTTGTTGTGGTTGTTGAGTAAATGGAAGATGAACATGTCAAAAAGAAAGCAGTTGATCAGTAAAACAAAAAAATCTGTGAACAATAGTAACTGTACCCATTGTTAAGGGCATCGTTAGAAGGTTGTTGGACTTATAAGACAGAAACCGTAATTTAGTGCTAGTAATGAAATCAAATCGGAGCAAAAAAAACCCTAATTTGGTGTGGAGAGAGGGGTTTTTTGAAGGAAATAAGAGGAGATCTTCTTATTAGGTTTGTAAAAATCTCCCAAACGAAGATTGACAAGGGAGAAAGGATGCAGACCCCGGCAGGACTTTTTATGGGGAGTTCCGAAGGAAAATAGGACTTGATCTGGTACAGATTTTGGTTCGTTGATCATTTAGGCAAACGTGATGACGATTAACACATGGCATGTCTCAATGTTCTTCAGATCAACCATGGAGAGGACATGGGGTAGTCTACCAAGTGGGGGTTTGAGAGAGAAAGGCGAAGAGAAATGAAAAGGAGGAGAGAGAGGAGAAGGAGTAGAGAGACGTAACTAAAACCCTAGGCACCGCAGATCGCCACTGTCAATCTGGTTATATGAAGATGTTGGGATGAAAGCTACCTTTAGAGTATATATACTCCCAACAAAAAACCCAAATGTGGTGCTGTGGATGGGGCTCGAACGATGGATGAAGCTGGGGTGGGCAACTCAAAACGAACCCATGTTGCGTGTGTGTGTTTTTTTTCATGTACAAACAGAAAACATAAAATGGAAAACAAACAATGTTTTTGGTCAAAGAGGGTATGAAGTACCTTTAAAAAAAATATGTTGCGTGTGTGTGTTTTTTTTCATGTACAAACAGAAAACATAAAATGGAAAACAAACAATGTTTTTGGTAATAAAAAACATAAACAGAAAACAAAAACAAATTCTAAACGAACCCTTATATTCCTTCCTAAGCAAGTACTAGTAATTAGTTTTTCAAAATGCCTTAAAAAGATACAAATTGGTTAGTACCAATGGTGGACTCGCGTAATTTGCATATAAAAGAAAAATGAGATAAACATTTATACTAAAATAAAACTGGTCATCCAAACATGTAGTATAATAGTATAATTATTTAAATATTTACAAAACAATATTTCATTATTATTAGTTGAATTATAAAGGTAAATAACAGTCACACAGCTACTTTTTTTTAATCATAAATCATAATAGAAAGCAAATATTAGATTGAAAGAGAATAATCAATCTCAAACTAAAGATAAAAACTAACGCTATCTATATAATAAAACATAACTTTTTTAAAAAATGTATTTCTCACATTTGTATTTGACAGCTCAAATTTAGTTTTGAATTGCATTGAATGGTTGAGATCAGTTGAACATTTTGTCCCAAACCCAAATCTAGCCCAAACATAGAGCACTTTCATTCAACAGCTAGGGTTGATTTTGGCAACAATCTACGGCTGGGATGAATTTTCATCTTATCTTTTCGCTTTGACCCAAGCACTTTGTGCGTCAGGCTTTGAGTGGGTTCCGTGTGGATGTGAACATTTCGATCTAACGGTCAAAATCATTTCTCTCCTTGAATCTACAGTTATTAAATTTAAGTACAAACGTCTCTCTAACAATCAGAACCAGATTTGTCCATATCGATGGGTGATGTCTCTTTTTTTTTTTTTCTATTGCTTTTGCATAGGTCTTCAAGCAATTGAAATGTCAAATTCATTACTTTGAAAAATATAAACAATAGAAGAGAGAAGGTCTCTCTAGCCATCACGTGGGTCTCCTATAGCTTTGATACATATCTCTATACATTCACATTTACACTATTGACTCTTACTATTTTCTATTTCTGAAGTCTCAACAACCACCATGGGAGAATCCACTTTGCAGAAACAACCCATTCTCTCTCACATCCCACTCCCTCTTCTTTCTGTAAGACGTAGTAACCACTGCAGAAGAAGACCCATTTTGAGAAACATGACAAACGGAGGAAGGTGAGAGAAAGTTGAGAGAGAGCCAAAATCAATGGGAAGGCCCTGGCCGAGCCCACCCCTTCTTCCCACCCCACTCTCTCACTCCCTTTCTTCTTTCTTTGTTCTTTTTACTTCTTTTCTTTTGCTTCCTCACCTCACCTTCACGTATGACTAATTCCTTCCCTTTCCATGTACGGTAGAGGTGTTATTATGGTGGAGAAGAATCAGAGGAAGAAGAAAAGCAAGGAAGGTGGTCTTCTCAAGCATCACACATTCTTAAAGGTTTGGCTTTTTTCCACTTTTATTATGTTTGGTTCATGATTGCCCTTTTTTATGTTTTTCATTTGCTTTTGGCATTTATTTTTTTGTATTTTGTTATTTCTTGGTGTTGTTTTGACATATTTGGAGGTTTTGAAAATTTTGATAGAAGTGTTACTATGGTACAGCCATGGTGGTTGTTATTGATTGTGAAGAGATGGTTTGAAGTGGAAGGAGAATGAGATGGGAAGCGTAGTGCCCAGTCCAACGTATTTTTCTTCATCATTGGTAAGCTCATCTTTTTCATCTCACCTTTATCATTCATAAAGGTTTGGGTTTCTTTTTTTCTTTTTATTTTCTAGGTTTAGGTTTGCTCCTTTTATGATTTTTACTTGCTTTTAGTATTTATTTGTCTAAGGTTCAAGCTAGCTTTGCGCATTTATTTATTTTGGTTCAAATTTGCTTTACTTTTTTTCTCAAGCATTTGTATATTTATTTTGTTAGTTTTTTATATTTTTTCAAAATTTTTGTAGGTTTTTTTACCATGGTTGAAGAAGATAATGCAGAAGTTAAGACGAAAGAGTACTTCTCATTTCCAAAAGCTCTACAAAAAGGAAACAAAGCACTTCAATTTCATCCAACTATGGTAGGGGCTAATTAATGAATCTCTACAGCCAACCTACTACTAAACACAAGCCCCCTGTCTTTTTTATTTTTTATGTGAGACATTTAATTTTTGTTTCATTTCCTGAAAATTAATAATGACTCATGAGGTCTCTAATTGGCTTTCTTTCTATTTTGAAGCTTTCATCTAATTATTCAACACTTTTTTTTTTTTTTTATCTTATATGTTTTCTCTTTAATATTTGGGAGAAACTTCTTGTTGTAATTGAAATTAGTTATCTTTTTCTTCTCATTGTTTAGGATAAAATTCCTCAAATTTAGACCAATTATTGGTCTAAATTTAGACCAATTAATAAAAATTAATAAGTTTGACTTCTTCATTTCTAGCATAAAAGAAAAACAAATCAAAACTTGTCATGACACTTCAGGATCTGTCACAGTTTCGGGATTAGGAGAAGTGAACCATAGTTTTTGAAATAATTTGCTTGGCATATATCAAAACTCATTATTTTTTAAGTCAAATGGGATTTATTGTTAGTTTAAAGGTTAAGCAAAGTCATAGGCACGAGTTTTTTTTAGATGATCGGGTGTTTGGGTCAGTTTGCGTGCACCACGACTAATCTTAAGGCATGTGCAGTCCTCCGTCTCATACAAACCTGACCAAAGACCTTGGGGTGGTCCCAAGGAGGTGATAGCACTTATTAGACACAATTTATTTTCTTTTTTAACCTGTGATGTAGCCCATTAATTTTCCAACGACATTACTTAACCTTTAAACTAACAAAAAGTCGAGCCCATTGATTTTTTATTAATTTACCCTACCCTTGCCATAAGAATTTTAAAACTTTACTCAGGTTAAATAGTGCCATAGGCACGGGTTATACGTTAGTATATGAGTACTAGAGGATTATCCGTGCCTACGGCACTTCCAAACAAAATATTGCTTGTGCATACTAAAAGTAACAGTATATTTATGAAGTGTAATAAATCTATCAAATTATAATACACTTTCCTCGAAAGGCAACACTTTCGTTGACTTGATTGCATGTCATCAATTCTAAAGTCGAAAATAATTTTTGCGTTGGTGTTTGACTAGTGAAGAAAATCAATCGGAAAGTTTAAGGAAAGAAAATCTCTAAGATCTGTGAGGTTTGAAAAGACTCTTGAGAGAAAGATACAGAAGGTTAAGGGGAGTTTTCTAGAGAAGGAGAGACAAAGAGAGATATTTAGAGAAAGAAAGGGAAGACTTTGAATATATGAATTGTACTTTGAAAGAGAAAGGTTGTTTGAATTTTGAAAATCTTTACTTTCTCAGCTCCCTATGTAAAGTACCACAAAAATAAGACTCATTGATGGTGATCTTTTTAGGGGGGAAATCGAAAGTGAAGTAGAAGTTGTTAAACGATCTTAACTATATATTGTTTACAAAAATAAAGTACAGCTGTTGAATACAAATATGAGGAAGACATTTTTTAAAAAAAGTTGTGCTTTATTATATAAATTTACTGTATAACCCGTGCCTACAACACTATTTAACCCGAGTAAAGTTTTAAAATTTTTATGGCAAGGGTAGGGTAAATTAATAAAAAATTAATGGGCTCGACTTTTGTTAGTTTAAAGGTTAAGTAATGTTGTTGGAAAATTAATGGGCTACATCACAGGTTAAAAAAGAAAATAAATTGTGCTTAATAACTGCTATCACTTCCTTAGGACTATCCCCAAGGTCTTTGACCTAGTTTGTATGAGACGGAGTATTACACATGCCTCAGGATTAGTCGTGGTGCACACAAGTTAGCCCGGACACCCAATCATCTAAAAAAAAAACTCATGCCTATGACATTGCTTAACCTTTAAACTAATAGTAAATCCTATTTGACTTAAAAAAATAATGGGTTTTGATATATACCAAGCAAATTATTTTAAAAACTATGGTTCACTTCTCCTAATTCTGAAACTGTGACAGGTCAAGAAGTGTCATGACAGGTTTTGATTTGTTTTTCTTTTATGCTGGAAATGAAGAAGTCAAAATTATTAATTTTTTATTAATAAAGCAAGTAAAACTTGAGGAAGTTTGTCCTAAACAATGAGAAGAAAAAAATAACTAATTTCAATTACAACAATAAGTTTCTCCCAAAAATTAAAGAGAAAACATATAAGATAAAATAAAAAAAAAACAGTGTTGAATAATTAGATGAAAGCTTCACAATAGAAAGAAAGCCAATTAGAGACCTCATGAGTCATTATTAATTTCCAGGAAATGAAACAAAAATTAAAATGTCTCACATAAAAAATAATAAATAAAAAAGATAGGGGATTTGTGTTTAGTAGTAAGTTGGCTGCAGAGATTCATTAATTAGCCCCTACCATAGTTGGATGAAATTGAAGTGCTTTGTTTCCTTTTTGCAGAGCTTTTGGAAATAAGAACTACTCTTTCTTCTCAACTTTTGCGTAATCTTCTTCAACCATGGTAAAAAAAAAACCTACAAAAATTTTGAAAAAATATAAAAAACTAACAAAATAAATATACAAATGCTTGAGAAAAAAGTAAAGCAAATTTGAATCAAAATAAATAAATGCGCAAAGCTAGCTTGAACCTTAAACAAATAAATACTTAAAGCAAGTAAAAATCATGAGTCATTAATTTCCAGGAACTAAAACAAAAATTAAAATGTCTCACATAAAAAATAAAAAATAAAAAATAAAAAAGACAGAGGGTTTGTGTTTAGTGGTAGGTTGGCTGCGGAGATTCATTAATTAGCCCCTATCATAGTTTGATGAAATTGAAGTGCTTTGTTTCCTTTTTGCAGAGCTTTTGAAAATGAGAACTACTCTTTCTTCTGAACTTTTGCGTCATCTTCTTCAACCATGATAAAAAAAAAACTTACAAAAATTTTGAAAAAATATAAAAAACTAACAAAATAAATATACAAATGCTTGAGAAAAAAAGTAAAGCAAATTTGAACCAAAACAAATAAATGTGCAAAGCTAGCTTGAACCTTAGACAAATAAATACTAAAAGCAAGTAAAAATCATAAAAGGAGCAAACCTGAACCTAAAAAATAAAAAGAAAAAAGGAAACCCAAACCTTTATGAATGGAAAAAGGTGAGATGAAAAGATGAGCTTACCAATGATGAAGAAAAGTACACTGGACTGGGCACTACACTTCCCATCTCATTCTCCTTCCACTTCAAACCATTTCCTCACAATCAATAACAACCACCATAGCTGTACCATAGTAACACTTCTATCAAAATTTTCAAAACGTCCAAAAATGTCAAAACAACACCAAGAAATAACAAAATACAAAAAAATAAATGCCAAAAGCAAATGAAAAACATAAAAACGGACAATCATGAACCAAACATAATAAAAGTGGAAAAAAGCCAAACCTTTAAGAATGTTTGATGCTTGAGAAGACCACCTTCCTTACTTTTCTTCTTCCTCTGATTCTTCTCCATCATAGTAACACCTCCACTGTACATGGAGAGGGAAGGAATTAGTTGTACGTGAAGGTGAGGTGACAAAGCAAAAGGAAAGAAGGAAAAAGAACAAAGAAAGAAGAAAGGGAGTGAGAGAGTGGGGTGGGCTCGACCAAGGCCTTCCCATTGATTTTGGCTCTCTCTCAACTTTCTCTCACCTTCCTCCATTTGTCTTGTTTTTACAAAATGGGTCTTCTTCTGCGGTGGTTGTTGTGTCTTAAAGAGAGAAGAGGGAGTGGGATGTGATGGCTAGAGAGACCTTCTCTCTTCTATTGTTTATATTTTTCAAAGTAAAGAATTTGACATTTCAATTGCTTGAAGACCTGCAAAACCAGTAGAAAAAAAAAAAAAAGACATCACCCATCGATATGGACAAATCTAGTTCTGACTATTAGAGAGACGTTTGTACTCAAATTTAATCTTAACCGTAGTTTCAAGGAGACATGATTTTGACCGTTAGATCGAATTGTTCACATCACACGCAACCCACTCAAAGTCGGACACACAAAGTGCTTGGGTCAAAGCGAAAAGATAAGCTGAAAATTCATTCCAGCCGTTGAATGTTGCCAAAATCAACCCTAGCCGTTGAATGAAAGTGCCTATGTTTGGGCTGGATTTGGATTTGGGACAAAAGATTCAACTGATCTCAACCGTTCAATGCAATTCAAAACTGAATTTGAGTTGTCGGATACAAATGTGAGAAAGACATTTTTAAAAAGTTGTGTTTTATTATATAGATATATATTATTTAACTCGATTTCATACTTTTTTCTAATCGGAAACCACAATGCAAGATTAACAGTAAAAAATAACATCAAAACATATTAATAGAAAACAAAAAAAAATATATTTGAAGAGAATAATCGAGAAATTAAATATTAATTAAAAACAAAATCGAAGTCATTAATTGTAAAGACCTTGAGTTGAAAAAATAATTGAGCCTTGCAATGCGTTCTATCTCTATTTTCATGAAGTCTTCAATAAGATCAATTAATGGAGGCACCTCTGTATAATTTTTTTTGCAAAAACCAATCATCCACTTTTGGTGTTAACTGAAAAGAGCATATTACATCATAAATTAAACATCAATATCATAAGTAAATCAAAGAGTTCCATTCTAAAGAAAATTGAAAGTGCAATGAAAAGAAGAAGTATATGTAGAATTGATATTTTAGAGTCAATGGACTCTCTTATAACTTTTTCTCTTTACGTATATATAAGATGTGTAATTGTAATGAACTTAATATTTTAATAGAATTTATAGAGAATAGGGAACTTAATTTTATTTTTACTTGGCAATCTTATTGTATCTATATAATAAAACATAACCTTTTTTTTTTAATGTTTCCCTTATATTTATATCCGACGGCTCAAATTCAATTTTGAATTGTATTCAATAGTTGAGATCAGTTAGACTTTTTGTTCTAAACCCAAATCCCATCCAAACAAATTATGTGGATCCCATGGGTGAGAGAGAGAGAGAGAGAGAGAGAGAGAGTTGGTAGGGCTTTTCTAGAGATACAATTGTATCAAATGTTTGTAATTAGTTTTAATTTTAAAATCTACAGCTTTGATTAAGTTTCAGCTCATCTTTCACTTCAGACATCTTGTACACAACTATCAACATCCCGGTTGCTAAGATCTCTCTTCCTCTCTTTCTTTTCTTCATTTCTCTTACCTCCGTGGCCACCATAGCAACCACCCACAACTCCACCAAAACCTTTTCCTATTTTCTCACCTCCAACCACCATCACCACATCATATGTACTGACACATCGTAACACCATAACCGCTTCCTTCTGCCAAAGCCGAAGCCCACATCAAACTCACCTCCTCCCTCTCCAGCGATAAGTCTAAAACTTCTCCCTCTCTATACACTATTCTTTGTCTCTCTCTAGGGTTTGCTTCGGTGCAAATGTGGTGGAAGTTAAGGATATGGAGAGATAACCTAAAGCCTCATAGTTTGCCCCAAGCTGGTAAGTCATTTCTTCTCTTCTTTTCTTTTTTCTTTTTTGTCTTTTAGTTGATTCTTTTGAGGTGGGTGTAGGTTTGTTGTGCTCAAATTAGCTCCCAATGCTTTATTTTCTGTGTGCTTTCTCGAATTTGATTTGTACTTGATCTTATTGAACTAGTTTGTCCCTAATCTTTAATCATAAAAGGAAAAATAATGATTATATGATTCCTAAATTTTTTTTCTGAAAATCTTATTTTTCATAAAGCACTTATATATTCCCTCGTCTCATTCCCCTCTTTAATCTCCTCTCCCTCGGTCCTTGTGTCCATTGCTCTTTGAGCCTATTATTCTCACAAATGGTTGATAGTAAGGTGACTTGTTTTTACAATTTGTTATTATTTTTTTCCTCATCTCTCTAAGTTTTATGATTTGATATTATTTTTTCTCATCTCACTCTAAATATCATAAATATATTAGTGGGAGATGTATAAGTACTGTGTTTAAATAGGAGAGCTATGGGAAGGAAGAAGGGAGCTTGAGAAGAGAGCTAGACAGAGTCCAAAGAAGCGAAAGTTCAAAATCAGGGAGCTTCACATTCAGTTGTTTAGTTTTAGGTGTAGATTTTCAGTTAGTTTGTTAGTGTTTTTTTAATCAGCTTTCAGTCTTTTCTTTACCGTTATTCTGTTGTAATAAACATTTTTATTTATGAAGTTATTTTCTTTCAAATTATGTTTTTTAATTATCATGAGTAGCTAGTTTTATTCTTGGGACTAATTGTGAAGATCATGTGACGGTATTGGAATAATCAATTAAGGCCTATGTTTCCATTCCAAATTTATTTGAAAACTTAGAGTTTTTACACACGTTCGGTATATTGTACGCCTGGACAAAGGCACGTATATTTTATGCACGTAATGATTTTGTATTTTGTAAACAAATTTAAGTTTAGGAGTATCGTAATTAATATAGGAGTAGTGTAAAGTAAAATAAATGCTGGTTTACTTATCACTTTTCAGAGGCTTGTATATTTTATGTGAGTCATCTGTCTGATATATTTTTATGTTCAAACCTCTGGTAGGAACCTAAGGTTATTAATCTTTATCTAGAATGGATTGTTTTTATATTCTTAGTAATTAAAATTTAGATCCTTTGAAAATTTAGACTTTTAATTATGTTTGTAATACTTTCTGCCTTGACAAAGTAGTCGGTATATGCAAATCAATAGTGAGGGTCTTCGATAATAATTTAATAAGTATCTAGCTAGAACCTTTGAAAACATGTGCCTTTAATTATGCTTATTACACTTATATTCTGACAAAGTATTACTTAGTGTTTATGAGTCGATGGTAATGGTTCATGATTTTAATGTAATCTAATATTTGGTTATCTTTGAATATTCTCATATGTAAGTTTATAAAGCTCAAGGGGGCCAAACGATTGACAGATGGTAAACATATATTGATCAACCCAAAGAAAATCACGTGATCAAATCAATTGGATCCAAGGCTATTTTTAATCTGTTTTTTTTTTTGTGAGTTTAATAACCATCAAATCTCTTAAAGACAAATATTTTTCTTTTGGATGCTATTTCTCTAACTTTTGTCCAACTCTCGTCAATAAAAGGTGAAATTCAAACAAGTTGGTTTAGATTCTAACTTAAGCCATCTGTGACACTTTTATGTCTAGCATGACTTAGTCGACATCTAACCCATTACTTAGGGTGAATTCTGATACCTACCATCCGCAACTGTGAAATTTCACATAATATAGAACTTCGTTCCCTATGGATTAACTCTGTTGTTATCAAGTTATTTTAATTACTACTTCACCGTACTTGCTCTTGGGTGTTTATATTCCCATAATCTAGGCATCGACATTAAATTTTTGGCATCGTGATTGGCAAAGACAAGCAGTTTTTGGCGCCGTTGACTGGCAACGGCTTAATTAAAATATGTGAAAATAGAAAATAATAATAATACATTTGATGTGAACTTGAGGACAATTGATTGCTTCCCTACCTTGACGAAGGAATTGGACAGTATATTCCAACTAATCAGTGGTTTATGCTAACTTATTACTTCGTTCCATTGCTAACTTGTATGTTTGTATATATTTAGTTTTTTTGCTTTTATATTTTTTAATTTATTTTCTTTGTGGTTAACCTATTTGGTTGGCATACTCACCTACTATTGAACGAAATAATTCAAGTTGGTTACTATATTTTCTCTTTTTATTTTTCATCTAATTATCTAACATTTTTCTTTATTTAGTGGATAACCTAGGTTGGTTACCATTCTAACATTCTACTTTCAGTATTTTTTTTCTTTGTGGTTTATTTCTTGGGTTGATTCACTGTCTATTTAGGTCAATGCGCTCAATGTGGTGACCATCTAACTATTTATTAACGTTTTACTAACAGATTAACTTCTGTTTCTTTTACTTATTTTTTTTTTTTTGTGCAGATATTTTAGTATATTGTTATAATTTTATTTATTATTATTATTATTATTAGTATCTTGTCGCTAGCCAACTCCAGAAGTGCCTTGTTTCAGTCGTTACTCTACCTGCATCCATCTAAGTAGGTGACCTTCCATTTCCTTAGTTCTGAAAGCCGTCAATACTATTTCTCTTTTCATCTCTATTTTGTCGGTGACCTACTTAGGTTTTTAGCCCGATATTTTGACTTGTAAGGTCCATGTTTATGTTTCGGGATGGATGCATTAGGGATGTGCATGGACGATTGGTGAGCGTTGACTTGTCTAGTAATCTTCCTCTAATTCACCATATTCTTTCTCCATGTAGGACTTTTGTTCCAAATATCCAGTTAGTTAACCGAGATCCTAGTCATATCCCAATGGTGGAAGAATTTGAACCTTCACCACTTGTGAATCCCAACCCACAAAATTCAAATAATGTACCTGAAGGTGGAAATGTATATGGCGATTCTCCCTATAGATTTTTTAGAGATTATCTGAATCCTATTAGGTAAGCACCTACTTCTTGCATTGTTTTTCTCGCGCATCATGCAATAATGAATTTAAAGCCGAGAATGATCCAGCTGATAAATCCATTCCATGGTTTAGATTCTAAAAAACCATATCAACATATCAAAGATTTCGAGGACGTATGCTCCATGTTTTTCGATAATTCTTATCCAAGGAAAGTAGTACTTCTGAAACTATTCTCATTTTCTCTCAAAGACAAGGCCAAGACATGGTTTAATACATTAAGGTCTAGGTCTATTCATTCATGGCAAGATCTTCAGATAGAGTTCTTGAAAACGTTCTTCCTTAGCACAAAACAAAGGCGATTCATCGCCAAATCTCTCAGTTAGCTTCTATGAGTGGTGAATCGTTCTTCTAATGTTGGGAAAGTTCAAGAATTTGTTGAATGCTTATCCACATCACAGATTCACAAATTGGCATGTCTTAAATACTTTCTATTCATCATTGACCCCATAACATAAATAGTTCGTTAAGTCTTTGTGTGCAGGGACTTTGTATGACAAAGAGCCCTCTAAAGCATATGACTACTTTGATTATTTAACGAATCTTACTAGAGATTGGGCCATAACTGGAACCCAAATTCTCGAGTCAAAGCCTAGGGTAACATTTCAGCTCAATGAAATAAATGATTTGAATGCAAGAGTTGTTGTACTTACCCAAAAATTGGAGGCCGTGGAGTCTAAAAAAGTCAATGTTGTGAATAATGAGTCTCCCAAAGAAGAGAGTTGTTTAGTGTGTGGTACATTGGGTCATGACATTGTTGCATATCCAATTATATTAGAGGATTTGCATGGTCAAGCCAATATAGTTAATCAATATCAGGGTACGTATAATGACCAACGAATTGAAAAAAACCCTTTCTCGAACACATACAACCTTGGATGGAGAAATCACCCAAATTTTGAGTGGAGAAATGAGGGGTCTTCGAACCCTCAAGCATTCCAAGGAGGGCCTCAAAACCCTCAATCTTTTCAACAAAATCCTTAATCTTTTTAACAAAATCCTTAATCTTTTTAACAAAACCTTCAATCTTTTCAACCCTAACCCATTCCATATCAACCTCCTCATAGAAAACCGTTAGAAGACAATGTGTACCAGTTGACCATTGATGTGAGAGGGGTGAATAATAGGGTGGATCAGCAGGAGAATGTGTTAGACTAGCACACTAGACTGTTGGAAGACATTACAAAGCAAATGTCTACTTTAACACAAGTTTTGACCCACCAAGCACCATAGAGATTTCCATCTCAACCCCAACCAAATCTAAATCCCAATAAGTAAGTAAACATGACTAAAGTGAGGACTGATCCTCGATCTACTCATTAACAGGTTCAATCCATCACAATCTTAAAGAGCAGTAAGATTATAGATAAAACCATTTCATCTGTGAAAGACGCAATTAAGGATAGTGATGAAGAGAAGGGAGTTGAGCGAGAGCAAGAGAGAGAAAGATAGAAGTATGAAAGAGAAAAAGAAAGTTGAGCTAATCTTAGAGCCAACTAAAGTGTTTGAAGGAGGGGACATTAATGTTGAGAAATATGTACTATTTTCTCATAGGTTGACCAAGCCTAAACACAAGCTTCTAAATTTAGAAATTTAGGAAGTGTTTAAGCAAGTCAAACTCAATATTCCAATCCTAGATGCTATCAAGCAGATTCCCTCCTATGCTAAGCTGTTGAAAGACTTGTGTACTATGAAAAGGAGGTTACATATCAAAGGAAATCGCCTTCATGAATGAGAGCCAAAGTGTGATTTTGTAATGTAAAACCCCATTGAAGTATATAGACCCTAGTTGTCTTACTATTTCATACAGCATAAGAGGCAACAAGATAGATTGAGCCCTTCTTGATCTAAAAGCAAGTGTCAACTTACTCCCTTATTCAGTTTACCAACAACTCAGATTAGGTAAGTGCGTCCTACAAAAGTAATCTTGTAACTAGCTAATAGGTCTATCAAGATCCTAGGGGGTATTGTGGAGGATGTTCTCATTCAAATAGATAAGTTCTACTACCCAATAGACTTCATTATTTTAGATACACAACTAATTGCGAGCACTAATGCTCATTCTTAAATTCCTGTGATCGTAGGACGACCATTCCTAGCTATATGTAATGTTATAATTCATTGTAGGAATAAGTTGTTAAAACTGTTATTCGGGAATATGACCGTTGAAATGAACATCTTCTCGGTTGGGAAGCAATTTGACAAGCACGATGATGTTGAGGAAATAGACCTCATTGAGTCTATTCTTCACGATTACATTGAGAGTGAGTTTTTGAATGATCTTATTAAAAGAACTCTTGCCTTGAATGAGTCACACGACCAAGTAAACTGTGACACAATCACTGAAGGGGTAGAAAACGAGCATTGTATGCAAGTGGGTCATTGGACCCTATCTTTTGAACCTCTAGTTTCTAGTGCTATCAAGAGCCTATCCCTTTTGAAAAGAAAACACTCACTCCGGAAAGAAAACATTTGCCCTCTACTTTGAAGTATGCATTTCTTGGTGACAGTGAGTTTTATCCTATTATTATATCCTCTAACCTGTTTGAAGGTCAAAAGAAGAGTCTAATAGAAGTGCTAAAGAATCATAAAAAAGCCTTAAGGTGAATTATTGCAGACTTATACGGTATTAGTTATTTGGTATGCACACATCGCATATATTTTGAAGAGGAGTCTAAACTAGTTCATCAAAAGCAAATGTGTCTGAACCCTAATATGAAAGAAGTTGTAAGAGGAGAAGTACTGAAGCTTCTCGATGTGAGTATTAGATACCTCATCTCTGATTCAACGTGGGTTAGTCCAACCCAAGTTGTTCTAAAGAAACCTAGAGTCACTGTAATCCAAAATGAGAAAAATGAACTAGTGCCTACTACGATTTAAATTAGGTGGCACATGTGCATTGATTACAGTCAACTAAATGCTATTACTAGAAAAGACCACTCTCCACTCCCATTCTTGGATCAAGTCTCAGAACCAGTGGCAGGACGAACCTTTTACTATTTTTTGGATGGGTACTCTAGTTACAATTAAATTGAAATTACTTTAGAAGACTAAGATAAGACAGCATTCACATGTCCTTTTAGTACTTATGCTTACAAAAGAATGCCCTTTGACTTTTGTAATACACCGGCCACCTTTCAAAGGTGCATTATGAGTATCTTTAGTTATATGGTGGAGAGATTTTTGGAGGTTTTGATGGATGATTTCTTGGTCTATGGAGATACCCATGAAAGTTGTTTGGTACACCTCGAGAAGGTGTTGAAGAGATGTGAGGAGAGTAAACTTGTTCTAAACTGGAAAAAGTGTCACTTCATGGTTACACAAAGTATAGTGCTCGGACACATTGTGTCTAGCAAGGGGATTGAGGTAGATAAAGTCAAAGTTGAATTGATTAACAAACCACCTACCCCTAGAACTGTGAATGACATTCGTTCTTTCCTTAGGCACCCTGGTTTCTATAAGCGATTCATAAAAGGGTTTAGTACCATCTCCCGTCCAATGTGTCATCTATTGTCTCAAGATGTTCCATTTGAATAGATGTTTGATTGCCAAGAAGCTTTCAACAAGCTCAAAGGGCTTTTGATAACTACACCTATCATTCGGTTACCCAATTGGTCTTTACCTTTCGAGTTGATATGTGATACTAGTGATCATGCTGTAGGAGTGATTTTAGGGCAGAGAGTGGATAAGAAACCCCATGTGATATATTATGCAAGAAAAATCTTAAATGAAGCCCAAATGAACTATACCACAATTGAAAAAGAATTCCTTTCTGTTGTGTTTACATTAGATAAGTTTCGATCATACTTAATAGGGTCATTAGTCATCATCTATACTGATCATTTTGTGCTAAAGTATCTGTTAACCAAGCTTGGTGCAAAACCACGCTTGATCCATTGGATTCTTTTGTTACAAGAATTCTACATTGAAATTTGAGATAAAAGGGGGTAGAAAATGTTGTTTTTGACCATTTGTCACGGCTCCTTACTAATGGGGACGCCAAAGACACTTTCCCTATTAATGAGCATTTTTCATATGAGCATCTTTTTCAAATCCAAGCCTTTTCTCACGCAACCACTCTATGATTTGCTGATATTGCCAACTTTTTAGCTACCAAAAAAATTTCATCACATTAGTCTTATTTGGAAAAAAGAAAATTCTTTAGAAATGTGAGATATTTTTCTTGGGATGATCCGTACTTGCTCAAGTACTATCCCAATCAAATAATTCGTTGGTGTGTTCTCGACAATAAGTTTCATTTTGTCATGGAATTCTGTCACTCCCATGCGTGCGATGGCCATTTTAGTTTCAAAAAGACAATTGCAAAGATTCTGCAATCTAGTTTACATTGGCCTACCATGTTTTGTAATGTTTATACCTTTTGCACAACTTGTGATAGATGTCAACGATTAAGGAGTCTGTTTAGAAGAAATATGATGCCCCTTATTCCCATTCTTATTCTTGAGATATTTGATTGTTGGGGTATCGATTTTATGGGATCCTTTCCTAGTTCATTTGGTTACCTTTATATTCTTGTGGTCATAGACTATGTGTCTAAATGGGTTGAGGCTATTGCCTCTCGCACCAATGATCACCGTGTGGTGGTCTGGTTTTTAAAAGAGCTTATCTTTTCACGCTTTGATATGCCACTTGCTATCATTAGCGACAGAGGTTCCCATTTTTGCAATAAGCCTGTTGGAATGTTAATGAGAAAGTATGGAGTCGTTTATAAGGTTAGTACACCTTATCATCCCCAAACTAGTGGCCAAGTTGAGTTAGCTAACCGGGAGATTAAGCGCATTTTTTAGAAAACTGTTAGTCCTAACTAAAAGGATTGGTCATTAAGGTTAATTGATACACTTTGGGCTTATCGAACTGCATACAAAACTGTGTTAGGTGATTCTTCTTATAGGCTTGTGTATGAAAAGTCGTGTCATCTTCCAGTGAAAATTAAGCACAAAGCCTATTAAGCCATTTGCTAATTTAATGAAAGTCTGGATGAGACGGGCCTAATAAGAAAGCTACAACTCAATGAACTTGAAAAATTTTGAAATGACGTCTATGAGAATGCAAAAATCTCTAAGGCCAAGATGAAAACCCTTCATGACCAACGCATTGTGCGTAAATACTTTTTTATCGGTTAGAAAGTGTTGCTCTATAATACCTGATTACACTTGTTTCCGGGTAAGTTGAAGAGTAAATGGTCTGGACCCTATTTGGTAAGGGATGTTTCACCATACGAGGCAATAGAAATTAAGGATCCAAGCAATGACAATATCTTCAAAGTCAATGGGTATCGTCTTAAGCCTTACCTTGAGAACTTTGTCTGTCTAGTTAAAAGTGTGGATCTCATGGATCCACCAATGCTTGAATAGAAGTAACACCCCATCATTTGTACAGTTAGGAAAGTTTTTCGTAATTGGGGGGCATACTTTGTTCCCCACCCATGTTTGTTTCTTCCCACCCTTTGTTTCCTTCTATGTCTCGGGCCGTGGCAATTCTCTAGTTAGGGGGGAACACATTCGTTTTTCTGATATTTGTGTTATTATTTTTTATTGTTTTGTCTTTGTGACCAACAGATGTTAAAGAACTGGATAGTGTCATGTCTTCTCATATAGATGATCGAGTGTTTACATTTACATCTTTTGGATATTTTTATTTGGTATCATGGGTGAGATAATTTGTCATGCAAAGATGGTGAGGAAAGTTGAGTTCTAAAAGGAACAACCTCAACCTCCTACTAGTCGCAGTACTCTGGCCTGTAAGAGAAGAGCAAAGAAACTAAATAGGTGTCGCCGTTGTGCTAGACACACGTGTGTAGATAAAAATTATAAATGGAGTAACTGACTAATGTCAGGGAATCAGATGATTTACCTAGATATTATTAAAGAGCGAATAAATGCTAAGACTTTCAGACGCCTTGAAATCACCAGAATAGTAGACTATCTTGATTTTGATGTCAAAAGCTTGGCTCGACTTTATAATGATTATTCTTTGTAGGGTGTGTTATGTTTGAGTGTTTTATTTGTGTGTTATCTTTATTTGTAAATATGACTAACATTTATTTTGCAGGTGTTTTATATTTCTCAAAAAAAAAAAAAAAAAAAAAAAAAAAAACAAAAACATGCGCAAGACCGAGGAGCGTACAATTTGAATGCACTTGAGATCTATAAAAAAATATACGTATCGTTTATAATTTTGTATAGTTTTATGTGAAATACAAATGTAGATTTTGAGAATTTGTTGAAACATATTTTCATTCACCTTAGCACAATTTTTGTTTTATCTTTTTTTTTTTTAATACAATTGCAAGATTTTATCTTAACACACAAAAATAGGCTATTTTACATTACTTATTATCATATCATGATAAGTTTAGTATTTTTACATATTGTATAGTTTCATCCTTACAAAAGTGGAGATTTTTTTTTTTTACCAATTGAGTTTTAAAGCCAATCATACCTTTTCAGAGTGTTTACATTTACTCTTGATGAATTTCTTCCACATCACTCTTTCAATAGCTCCCTTATTCTTGTATTTGACGCAATTGTTTGAATTGCTACAGTAATTGAATTTGTTGAATTTTTAAAATTTTGAATTATTGTGCACTTTCAAAAAGGAATCGAGGCCATTTTTGATCTTTTGAACCACAGATTTGTTTATTGATATAATTCCCTTAAAACAATCTTTAAGCCTATTTCTTTTTCTCTTACTATATATATCATTGTTAAAGTTTCATTCTTAAGTATGACAACACAAGTGTCTTCACTTGTGCAAGTTGAAATAAAAAATGGGTGATCTATTTGCAATACGATGAAAAAAAAAAAACTAGAAAAGAAAGTAAGAAAGAAGGGAAGTATAAAAATTAAATATAAAAAAAACGAAGAAGAAAAAAAAAAACATTCGTATCAAATCAAATAAAATTTAGAAATTGGAGGTATGTATTCGTTGATCATTCCATGTCCTGATCACATATGTTTTGAGTCATTTTTCCTTTTTTTCTCCCTCCCTACCTTAAATCTCATGGCCAAGTTACAGCCTAAATAAAGTCCTTGAAGATTTGATGTGTACATACTTGTTCATTCACTTTGTAGAGAATTCACTTATCAGTTACTTGTGTGATTTTAACATTGAGTATTATTTCATAGAGCTATGTCAAGCCGTCTTTCACTTTATATATTCACGTCATTTCTTTATTGTAGTCTCTTTTGATTTTACATTACATTTACTCTTTTACAAGGACAACCACGTGAGATGCTTATGTTTTTTTCTTTTTTTTTTTTAGAGAATATCTAGTAAGGTTGAATCAAAACTTAAAAGATGTATCTATGTTTTTATTTTGAAATACTTTTCTTATTATACGATGATCACATACATACAAAAATATCTCATATATTATTTTAAAACATTATCTTGCTTGTATATTACCTAGTAGGATATATAAAATATTCTTGTATTTTAATACATATAATATTTTTTCTCATTATCCTCACTTGCAGGCCACATTTTGATATTTGTGGGTACCATCACTGGAAACTATCACGAGACATCACTCATCCACTAAGGGCAACTTAGGGGTTTAAAGACTTGGTGTATATATTAAATGAACTCGTAATCCTTACGAAAGTGGAACTTATCTTTTTAAGTGTGTTTATTGTTTTGTTAGGAACTAGCAAAAGTTTAGTTAAGAAGTGTGATTATACTCTAAAAAGTACAATCAGAGTCTTTGATTGTAATCTAATGTTAGTACTTATTTATATATTATTTATTATTTTTAATATAATTTTGGTGTTTTTATATATTTTTGTGTCTTATGCAGATTTAAAGCTAAAACCGAACAAAATGAAGTCGGCAAGCATACAGACATTTATTTAAGTGTTATTTTGATATATTATGTTATATTATATTTATATATAAATTAGTGGATATATATTGTATTTATATATAAATTAGTGGTGTAATTTTTTAATATTTATAAATTAGTGGTATGATATTATATATATTTATAAATTAGTGATATAATTTTATAATATTTATAAATTACTGGTATATTTTATATATATTTATAAATTAGTGGTATAATTTTATAAATATATACAAGTTAGTAGTGTAATTAAAAATATATATATATATATATAAGTTAGTGGTCTAATTAAAAAATATAAAAAAATAATTTTTAAAAAGAAAATAATAAAATAATAAAAAAAATTTCTTTTCATCTCCTATAAATAGGAGAGCTATAGGAAGGAAGAAGGGAGCTTGAAAAGAGAGCCAGAGAGAGTTCAAAGAAGAGGAAGTTTTTGGTCAGAGAGTTCCACATTCAGTTGTTTCATTTTCAGGTGTAAATTTTCAGTTAGTTTATTAGTGGCATTTTCTGTCAATTTTCAGTATTTTCTTTACCGTTATTCTGTTGTAATAAACATTTTTATTTATGAAGTTATTTTCTTTCAAATTATGTCTTTTTATTATCATAAGTAGCTAGTTTTATTCTTGGAACCAATTATGAATATCACGTGACGGTATTGGAATGATCAATTAAGGTCTGTCTTTCCATTCCAAATTTATTCGAAAACTTAGAGTTTTTGTACACGTTCGGTATATTGCATGCTTGGGCACATGCACATAATGATTTTGTATTTTGTAAACAAGTTTAAGTTTAGGAGTATCGTAATTAATATAGGAGTAGTATAAAGTAAAGTAAATGTTGGTTTACTTATCACTTTTTAGAGGCTTATATATTTTATGTGGGTCCTCGATCTGGTATATTTTTATGTTCAAACCTCTGATAGGGACCTAAGCCTCTTAATCTTAATCTAGAAGGGATTGCTTTTATATTTTTGGTAATTAAAATTTAGATTTTTTTGAAAACTTAGACTTTTAATTATATTTGTAATACTTTCTGCCTTGACAAAGCAACCGGTATATGCAATCGATGGTGAGGGTCTTCAATAATAATTAAATAAGTATCTAGCTAGAACCTTTGAAAGCATGTACCTGTAATTATACTTATTACACTTATCCTCTGACAATGTATTACTTAGTGTTTATGAGTCGATGGTGAGGGTTCATGATTTTAACGTAATATTCTAGTATTTGGTTATCTTTGAATATTCCCATCTGTTGGTTTATGATGCTTGAGGGGGCCAAATGATCGATAGATGACAAACCTATATTGATCAACCCCAAGAAAGTCACGTGATTGCATCAATTGGATCCAAGACTATTTTTAATCTATTTCTTTCTGTACGTTTAACAACCATCAAATCTCTCAAAGACAAATATTTTTCTTTTGGATACTATTTTTGCAACTTTTGTCCAACTCTTGTTAGCAGGAGGTGAAATTCAAATCGGTTGGTTAGGTTCCAACTTAAGCTACATGTGACGCTTTTGTATTTAGCATGACTTAGTCGATATCTAATCCATTACTTGGGGTAAATTCTGACATGTACCATCTGCAACTGTGAAATTTCACATAATATAGAACTCCGCTTCCTGTGGATCGATCTCGTTTTTACCAAGTTATTTTAAATACTACTTCGCTACACTTACACTTGGGTGTTTATATTCTCACAATCTGGGCATAGACATTAAATTTTTAGCACCGTGATTGGAAAAGACAAGCTCAAGGTCAGATCCACCCATTTATATTCTTAATTTGTATGGTTTTCTTTAATCATGTGCTTTTTCTGTCTTTGTGCTTAATTTTTGAATAATGTATGGTTGTTTTTATTTGCGAGTTGTTTTTAAAATTAGTCAATTACAATTTTTTTTGTGCATGAAAAATCTAAAATTTTTTTGTATTTCCTGGATCTAAAGATTTCTATATAGTCAAGTTTGTTTTTATGCAAGAATGGGACAATCTCCACGTCTTAAAGCCAATTTCAAAATCAATTCAATGGCAAGGATGAAGTTGCAGTAAAATCTATTTTTGTCTTTGACTTGATTTTTGGGAGTTTTTTTTTGGACTTTTATTTGATTGCACCAACTTGGTGAAAAATATAAAATAAATGAAAGAATATCTTGAGTTACGTGTTGCAATGAGTTTTGATTCTTAACATATATATCTATTATGCATCCACACGTATATATTGTTTTAACCAGTGATTGTGTTTGATCGAATTTGATACATTATGGATATAAGCAAGGGCGGAGCTACCCTTGTAGCATGGCACCCCTACCTTTTTGTGCAATATCTTATATGTAGTAGATATATATAGTATTTTAATAAAATTCTAATGTATTGGCATCCTAATTTTTGTATTGATATCCCTCATCTTTTGTGCAATTCCCTTATATATAGTATATATATAGTGTTTTATTAAAATTATGTATTGACATTCCAATTTTTGTATTAGTACCCCTCAATTTTTGTACAATCTTTTTTTTATGTAGTATGTATATATAATTTCAAAAAAGAGTGTATTGGACTAGTATCCTCATAGTTTAAAACTAAAGTTCTAACCTAATATAATATTAAAATTTTGTATAGTGGAGCTATGAGACTTATTCATTTTATTCCTTGTACATCTAAATTCTTAACTTATTAAATTCAAAAGATTGCACCATCTAAAATTTTCAAAAATCAATAGTTTGTGAGTTTTTAATTTGCACTAATCCAACAAGTAGGCTTGTCTCTCAAACACACAAAACAAAAAATCAAAACGATATTTTCTTGAGACTGACAGAACTTAGTTTTATTTTTCATGTAAATTTTTTTTATTGCATCAATTTAGAAATATGTGCAAGAAATATTTAAAATATAATCATTGTATAGCATGAAGGTTGCATGGTTGATATGTAACTTGAGAGAGTAATCGACTGAAAACTTGGACACCTCAGAGCAAAAAAAACAAAAAATTTGGCACATCCTAAAATAAATTCTTGGCTCCGCCCCTGGATATAAGTTGTTTTAACGAACAGTTTTGATAAGTTATGAGCTCATTTTGTGTATATGCGGTGCCCGAATTTGATTCAGCTCTAGTTGGGTTGTTTATATTGTGCTCTTTTTAACTTTTCATGTGTTTTTTTTTTATATATATATTTTTGCCTTTTTATTCCTAAAATTTTTACCTTTCTGTCATGATAGTGCAATGCCTAAAATTTGATTAAAGTCCAGAAAAATATGTAGGCTTGATATGTATTCCCATCATTGTAGAAAATAATAAAAAAAAATAGATTTCCATCAATAAGATAATGTGCAAAAGAGGTAGGAGAGAGAAAATTAAGCATTAATTATTCAATAAATTATGAAACATAGAGATAATAGTTTAGAAAATTATGAAAACTAAACAATTAACAAAGGAAACAATTTTAATTAGTTTGAATCACCAAAGAAAATGTGATTAGGGAAGCCATGCATGGGGTTTAAAATGAATGGTACTAATTATGGTAGTGCATGGAATTTATAAACTATTACTGAAACTATATATGTTAAATATGGAGACATCAAAATAGGAGGGGAAATATTCATACAAAAACAAAAAAAAATACTTAAGATTTGAAATTTCAATATATATATCTACATACAAAACAGGTGGTCAAAGTTACTCATCTTCCATTGATTGGATAGGCAATCAAATTTAAATCTTAAACTCTCTTAGATGGAAATTTTATAAATTGCATGATTGTTTGACATGATGGTTCTTTCAAATGATAGGTGGGATGTAATACGTAATAAGTATGATATCCCATTGGATCTCATGATCTTTAGATTGAGGTGATAAATGATTACATTCCTAATATCCCTCCCTAATTTCACCGCACTCCACATGAAAATAAAATCAGAATTTCTTTTTTATAGTAGGCAAGCTTGATTGATTGTCATGTAATTAGTAGGCAAGGTTAATATAAATACAATTGTCTTCGAACTCAGTTATATATATCTGAGAAGATCTAAGTGCAATTAAATTACTTAATAAATTGGATGATATGGTATTTGTTCTGACTTTAGAACAAACTTAGATTTTTGAATGTTTGCCAAAACTGAAAATGACTTAACAAATCAAGTCCCGATGTATGTTATTTGAACTTAATGTGAATTCTCCTAAATCCAAATTGAATTCGTAGTCAAAATCCTTTTACAATCAAAATATTTTAGGACATTTACACAAATAAAATTAAAAAATGAGTCACAGATAGGATTCAATTTTATTTTATTTTTCAGTCTTTACGTCTGGCTACAAAACAGGATAGGAGGAAAGTCCTCCCACATAAGTCCCTTTATTTCAAAGGATATGAATTTCAAATCTTATGTCTATCATCAAATCTGTTATAAACATAAATTATATTCTATCTTCTCTCTTATTCCACGTCTTCTTTTGTCATAACCCATTATTCAAATTTTGTCTTTTATTATATAAATGATGTGAATTATTAAAATTTTAATATTATATGTATATTCTGTGCATAGCACAGGTTAACGTTAGTATATCTATACTATATTATATGCAAATATAGTGGGAGGTTCACAAGCCTCCAAAAATTAATCTTTATTTTTCTAAAAATCCTAATTTTCTAAGAAGCCACGTGGCACACCTAGCTTATTCAACCAATTAGGCTCCTCTCTCCCTCCCTTATAAAGGAAAACAAAACAAAATCAAAAAATTAATCATAGAAAATAATTAAAGGAGTTAAATTCTGATAAGGAAACACAAAATTAACTAACACTCTGTTTGGATTGATTAGATTTTTTTATCTCTAAAATATGTCTAAGTCCTAAAATTTCTCTTCAATTGGAAAAAAAACTAAGACATCCCTAATATTTCTCAATTCCCACTGGAAAAAAAGGTAGGGTGCCTTCAAAATTCAAATCAAGGCTAACTTCTCTTTTATTTATTTTAAATAATCTCTCTCTCACATGCATATGTTCCCCTAAAAAAAAATTATCTTGCGGGTTTAAAATATTTTCATAATGCATACAATATGAGCGACTAGCCTAATCACATCAATGAAGACGCGGCTCCACCATCACCGACAACTGTTGTCGACTTCGTCAACCCAGCACTGGTCCACTACAGCAGACCATGCCGAACCTTTCTTGATCTTGAACGTGATCTATTGTCTATCTTATTGACTTTATACCTTGATTTTGATGATAACTAAACCTTGTGTTAAGTTTACTAATGCATTTAATTAGTGTGCAGATTAACAAGAATTATAATTTAGACTTAAAGTTTGAATTAAAGTCTAATTAATATCGAAATGGATGCATAACACTTATAAGTTCAAGCAATGCACCAAAAGTCAAGCCATGCCCAAAATAGAGCAATTGTACCCACTCAAACTTCAAACAGATGATCTACATTTGAAGAGATTGAAGGTGCTCAAATGAAGACTTCATTAAGTATGAGAAGACCAAATGAAGTTGATTTGAATTCGAAGAGATTGAAGGTGTTCAAGAAGAGGATTCATCGTGTCTGCAAAATTTCTATAAAGAATTCATAAGAGGACTACATCAGAGCTGTGAAGATTCAAGAAAGTTGATATGCATTGAGAGCACTTTAAAAATAGACTTCATCCAGCCTCTAATGAAGTGATCCTAAAGAACAAGATATTGGCATCATGTATATGAAGCTCTACATGGATGAAATGAACATTAGCAGCAAATGGAAAGAGCTCGGAAATGAAGAAAAGAAGCTCGACTTTAATGACAAGGAATTTGGCAACTCCGCAATAAAGAAAATATGATCATCAAAAGAAAAATTCAATCCAAATTGAATGGAAGACATCTTTGAAGGATTGAAGTCTTGGAACTATCATCATACTCCAAAGAGAAAACTCCTTGAGATCTCAAATGTTTTTGAAAAACATCATACCTTAAAGAGAAGATCCATTGAAGAACATCCTCAGATTATTTGAAGCTAAATTGTTCAAGAAAAACATGAAAGACAGTTTTTGGGTGATGTGTCGACACATATATTTGATGTGTCGACACATGAAAACAGTGGACACATTTTGGGAAATGCAAACTTGATGGGCTAACACATGGGTTTGATGTGTCAACACATGAAGACAGTAGACAAAATCTGGAGAATGCAAACTTGATGTGTCGACACATGAAAGGCAAATGTCGACACCTAGGGACTAACGGCTATATTATTAAACGTTATATTAAAGTGGGCGCGCATTTAATGAAGCTCTAACAACCTCCAACGGGTGAAATCAATTCAAGGCTTTATATATAAGCCTCCAAATACATTTATAGACAAGAACATACAACATTCACTGATTGATTGAGTTAAAAAATCTGAAAATTCTCTTTGTCCTCAAGTTGGTGGTTGTGAGCTATTCAATTCTCATTTATTCTACATAGAGAGTTTGATTACATTTGTATATCCTTCATACACTTGTAAGTGAGAGTTGGAGTGTACTCTTCCAAAAGAAAAACACTTGTAAGTTGAAGTGGATCTTGGACAAAACCACTTGGTAGCTGGAAGAACTTGAGAAGGAGTTCTTGTGTAAAAGTGAGTTGAGCACTTTGGAAATCAACATCCACTTTGTAATTAGAGATTGCATAGTGGAATGAGGCTTCAAGGGGATCTTGGGATGAGGACGTAGACCACGAATTGTGGTTGAATCTCAGTAATTCTTGGTGTGCTTTCTTGTGCTCTGTTTTCATTCCATTGTTGTTTACATTGCATTGTATATATATTGAACTCTTGTTTCATTAGTTAGATTAATTTTAATTGATCTTAATTGCTTTAATTTTTTTTAATAAACCCAATTCACCCCCCCCCCCTCGGGTTGCCTTTTGGGCTAACATATCTATGATTTTTCAAATCTTACGTTTGTAAACTATTTGTTGGACTAAACTCTAACACCCTTGATGGCAACAAACAACACCATCTTTGCATGATCAACAACAGCCTCAAGAAGGATTGGCTAATCATGTAACTACAACTAATAGTGCTTGGCGTTCTTCAAGGTCAATCGAATGGTTCTAACGGTTCTTGCAATTCTTTCATTGGTGTTTGGTAAGATTTGCACTGTCTAGGCAACGATACCATAGGCAGATGTTAAGTACAGAGGTTGTTTCGGTGGTTTAAGGGCAGATGTCCACGGTCATGGATGGTAATGTTGAAGAATGGGTTTTAATTTATGTCAATGGCTAAGGATTTGTTGTCTTAATGTTTTCTCTGCTATGTAGAGGCATTTTTTTTTTAATCTGTTCGTTCTTTTCCACCCCTTTTATTTCTTTCATCTTCTTTTTACTACACCCACCCCTTTTCTTTTTTCCTAATCAGTTTTCATGTTCATCATCAGTTTTCATGTGTTTCTTCTTTGTTATGTATGAAGTTAACAAAATAAAATATACGTTGTTCCGTTTGTTTATTATGCAACGATTCTCATAGTGGTTAATGTGGAGTTTTGATGGCATTTGTCAAAATAGATTCAAATGTGAAAGCACTCATGGCAGTAGGCATCAGGACCAAAGGCAATCATGAATCAAAGTTACGTAACAATTGCTTCATGAGTTTGCCTATAATTAAAGTCGATTCTAAGAGAAGGTAAAAATAGTGAAAAGATTGCATAGCAGCTATTTGTTTAAAAATTTTCATCATAATATTCATTTGTACATTTTTTTTGGGTGGGTTGCTAGATTTCAAATGAACTAGTAATGTCATTGACAACTACATTTTCATATTATTATTTTTTAAAAATTCTATGGGAATGTATTAATGAGATGCTTTTTCATAGGCCTATTTTTTCCTTTGAAATATGAGTTTTTTTCTTAGCAAAAGAACCAAATGCATGGAAAAACTTCATTTTTGAAACCCGGTCTCTCTTTAGTATTTTGTTTTTCTTTTTTTGAGAGCAATCCAGATTCGAACCTTCATGGGCCTCTTTAGTATTTTTATTATGGCAATAATGTAGTCATTTGGATTCATAGGAAATCGATAAAGATGTGCTTGTTTATATGTGGTATTTTTCTTTTTATGGATAATATTCGTTATTCAATTTTAAATGCCTGTACATTTGGGTCTCCATTAGATCTATCATATTTATCTTATCATACCTCCATATTATTGAAACGATAGGTAGGGTTTTGATCGAAGTTTAGAACTATTTCTATTGTTATTTTCTTCATTAAAAATAAGCCTCTCAAAATATATACAAACTTTTTCCAAAAAAAAAAAAAAAGCCTTAATGGAAAGTTCCTTGTAATTATTTCACTCTTTTAATTTAAATTTAATAAAAAGTCCTAATGGCCCTAAAATTACATATTTATATGTATCTCGAATAAATATTCCATTAAAATCTCTCCTAAAATCACTCACACATTTCTAAAATCTGTCTCTAAGCTCACCATTCACTCATTCACTATCTTCATGTAAGCACCCCATTTTGTCCGCTCGACAATTTCCGGCCTAATCGGACCCAGTTTTCAAACATCACAACACATGCAAGCCCAAGACGGGTCTTTTAAACTCTAATCCAGTCAACCAGTTGCTTCCCGGGCTTACAAGGTCCCACTGAAGCCATAAACACCATCATGCCCCTTGGCATTCCAGAAAGCTTTCCGAGACCAGGCCGTCTCGAGAATCAATGCCATTCAGGTAACTTCCCGAGATCGAGCGATCTCGAGAACCAACACCTTATCAAATTCCAAACGATTCACTTCTGGCGCCTGCTAGCCCGCCAATGTAGAATGTCCGTCTTTTGGTAGTTCTCCGAGACTAGGCGTTCTCGGAGACCAACACCACCATCACAGGTAGCTTTCTAAGACTAGGCGTTCTCAGAAACCAACATCACCCTACAGGTAGCTCTTTAAGACCGGGAGGTCTCATGGACCAATACCGCATAAGTAGTTTTTTGAGACTAGGCGGTCTCGGAAACCAACACCTAGGTCAACACCGGCGCCTGCTAGCTCGACTCAGTGAAAAATGACCAAACATGCCCCTCGAGGCTCCAGTCACGTTTTGAGAAAGTTCAAAATCCATCAAAATAGTAAGTCCACCCTTCCAAAGTGCTACTAAGCATTCAGGCGTACTCCGCACGCCATTCGGTCCAATTCCGGTCTCATTTTGGCTAACTCCAGTCAAAATGACCGTTTTGCTTCTGAACGCCCTAGCACTGCACAAATCCCACCAAATAGTGAAAGACTCTCTCGGGATCATCCCTGAATGACCTGGCACACTTAACATAACACTCCATTCCATTCTTGACCATTTTTAACCAAACTCGGCCAAAATGACCATTTTGCCCCTAACAACCCAAACGCGCCCCGAAAACTACACCGGTCCTAGAATGTTGAACGGTGGGTCTTGTCATACACCCTTGTTTAACCTAATAAGGACCTTACAACACTAAACACTCCAGACTCGATAAAAGTTCCCTGCAAGACACTCCGCCAAAATTGCCTTTTCTTTCAATTCCCTAGTTTTAACGCACCGTCAAATGACTTGAGAAATGCATAAATCGGAGAATACCCAAAAGGTCATTCATAGGTCTTTCCATCGATACAGCTCGATCGGATTGATTGCTCCTCGAAGCCCCTTATCGCGTGGCTTGTTCAAAACTACTACTTTCAACCACCCCTAGAGCGTTTCACAGACGCTCCGCCAAGATTGAATTTTTTCCCAATTCCCTGACTATAACACACCGTCAAACGACTTAAGAAATGAGTAAATTAAAAAATTCTAGAAAGTATTTCGAGAGTACTTTCCATCGATACGGTCCGATAGGAGAGATCGCTTCCCAAAGGCCTCGATCATGCAGCATAAAAATAGCTACTTTTGAACCCCCACGGAGCGTATCACAGACGCTCCACAAAGATGCGATTTCATGCACACTTCTCGATACGATATCTCTAGCTTCTAAACACCGTTCAAACTTTTTGAAAACTTGAAAGTTCACGAGAAACCCTAGGAGAACATCGTGGACGCAACCAATTCCTTCGAAACCTTCCCGGTTGGCTCAATTATCGAGACAAAGTTTAAACGAGCACTCCCAATGACGGAGCGTATGCTACATGCACCTAGATTTTTATCAGATCGACCAAACTTCAATTAACTGTCAAGATTCAGCCAGTACACTGGGTGCCACGTGGCATTTTGCCAATGGAACAGTACTGGCATATGTGCTACATGCGCCAGGGCAAATTTTGCCTAGGCGCATGTACCACATGCGCCAGGCCTCCCCCTTTGCATATTTCAGAATCAAAATTGATAGCGAAACTCTATAAAAACCGCTCCAGTACCTCAAATTCCTATATACCTCTCACACTTCAATCACTTAGGGTAGATTCCACCTCCCCCTAACCCATACACTTCACCTACATAGCCTCCCATGCCATAGAATACCTCCTTCCAGCCCCTCAAGCATACTTAAAGCCCTCCTAGCTCAAGTCAAAACATCTATAGAAGATTGCAAGTGTATTGAAGATAAAAGGTGGTATTTCTTTTATGTTTTTCGTCTCCCCCACTCCTCTCTTCTCCCTCTTAGCCTACTTAGGTTATTTTCTATATTAATCTCCATCTTCTACCCCCCTTTCCTGTATGCTTGAAGCAAGAGGGCTCTTAGTTCATGCCTAGAGGAAAGTTAGTGAGAGCCACCGTGTGGGGGGATCTCTCATTAGCCTACTTTGAGATGGTATGGCCTTGGAGCCCCTTGATTATATGACGTAGCCTAAAGCCTTGTATGAATTTATGACCCCCTTGCATATTGCTATCTTGTTCATGTTTTGTGTGCTTGGCTTTATTTTCATGTTTATAACCATGTTTTTTCAAAACTTACACTATTCCTATTTTCATGCCATTTTCAAACTCAATATTCCCTTCAAAGCGGTTCTAAAAGTTGGTCCCTTGAAGCTTAGAATGAGATTTTAAGAAATCATGCCTTAGAAAATCCCCCCATTAACCCCTAACTCACACTTTTGCATTTTTACATTCCAACTTGCATAAAAATAGTTTTCAAACTCTCTAATTTCTAAGGTTTTTATTCTCTCAAGTTTATTGGTTGGAATGGCCCCATGGAACCCTCTCTTGAGTGGTCTCCCTTTTGTATTGGCCATAGGAGCCCTAAATTGTTAGGATGGTTCCCTTTTCTTTTTACTCTTATGTGAAAATGATTTTCAATCTCTTTGATCCCTAAGGTTGTTATTCTTTTAAGTTTAGTGGTTGGAATGGCCCCATAAATCCCTCTCTTGAGTGGACTCCTTTTATATTGGCCATATGAACTTTAACTTACTAGAATAGTTTCCTTTGGAAAATGATTTTCAAAACCTTCTTCTCAAAAAGGTTTTCAAAAAGTTCATTCTCTCCACTTTTGCATTAAAAATGATTTTTCAAAAAGTTGTCATCATTGTGTTGATTTTTGAAATCCCTACTTTTCTCAAGATAAAGGTTATAATGGTCCTAAGAAAACTTTCTTTGGAATGGTTTTCAAGCACCAACCACATAAACCATATCTTTGGCTAGAGTCAAATTTTCCTAGAAATGATCTTCAAGAGGGTTGTCTACCAAAATACTTTGCATAACATGATTTGTTTTCTAAACCCTTTTAAAAAATGCATAAAACCACCTTTCAAAACCATCTTCCAATCCAACCCTAGATTAACTTGACCCCAGTTGCCCAACTCTAGGTTAACTTGACCCTAGTTATCTAACCCTAGATTAACTTGACCATAGTTATCTAACCCTAGGTCAACTTGACCCTAGTTGTCCAACCCTAAGTTAATTTAACCCAAGTTAGTTAACCCGAGGTTAACCAAACCCTAGCTGATTAACCCTAGTCCAACTTAACCCTAGTTGTCCAAACCTTGGGTTAACCCGACCTTGGTTAGTTAACCTTATGCCACCTTAACCCTAGGTTAACCTAACCCAAGTTAGTTAACCTTAGGTCACCCCTAAATTTGAGCCAACCCCACCTAGGTTAATATACTTCAAGGTTCCAACTCATAGACCCTTTTTAAATGATCTTTCTATTTAAAACTATTTCCTTAACCCATTTTTTCAAAACCTCCTACTCTGAGATTTCAAAAACCAACTCCATAACCTTTTTAAATACCCCTGCACTCTATCTTTAAATCATTTCTAAAAATATTTCAAGAACTTACAACCATAAGGTATCCCTACCCCTTCTATGGTTAGAGATTCCAAAGAAAGATGATATATCAAGAATAACCTCCAAGGATATCCATATTAGAGTTCTATAGTAGTAGGTGTTTTGAAAAACTCTTCAAAAACCAATTTACTAAAACACTCCAAAATCATACCTCCAAGGTTTTCCAAACAAAACTTTAAAATATTTTCAAAACTCTCTTGAGTTATCTCAAAGCATTTCCAAAACTCTCATGAGTTGTTCTAAAAATATTTTAAAACACTTAAAAATCATATTTCAAGAGCGTTTTTCAAAAACTTTCCAAGTTCTATTCTAAAAACACTCCAACATCCGATTCCAAATCAAAACTCTCAAGTCATTTTTCTAAAGACCTCAAAGCGTCTTCAAAAACTTTTCAAAGACCTTAATGTGTTTTCAAAACATTCCAAAAGCCCCAATGTACCTCTTCTTGCCCGAACTACGAATGACCTGATTCTCGCCAAATGAGATACGTAGGCAACCTAAAATAGTGCGGTCATAACTTTTATTTCAACTCAAGTCCTTTTTTCAAAACTCTCTATCAATTCAAGATTTTTATTTCAAATTCCTTCAAAGCTTCCATAATTTCAAATATTTTTCCCGAAACTTGCATCATGCATCATTCATCTAAAAAGTGATGATCAAACCCCATTTTCAAAATTCTAAAGTGGATATTAAGTGGATAATGGTAACCGTTATTTTAGTGAGTGAACAAAGAGTGATTAGACATGTAGGTACCGAAAGGGTGGGGTAGGGTGATGATTTTAGAATATCTTCCCTCCACGTAACCAACCCCCGGACCACAGATTTCTATTTTCAAATGACCAAAATGAAGTTATTTTCAAAAAGAGCTTAAAACTTTCCAAAGGTTGCCAAATAACCTATTTGCTTAAAAACCCTCTCTTGAGGAGGTTTTTCAAAACTTTTTTCAAAAACCCTAAATTTGATCTTCAAATTATACTTAATTTTAGGTGACCTAACTCACCTTAATCAAGTTAGGTGGCGACTCCTATTTTTCTAAAAGCCCTTAATCAAACCCATTTCAAGTCTAAACCTAGTCGCACTCGTTCTTTTAAGATGATAAGTTCTAATGACAGAGTTCTGTGCTTTTTCCCAAGCCAAAAGGACTTGGTCCAAAAAATCAGAGCGCGACACTTCAAATACAAAATGGGATAATCTATCATTTGTGCCATATGTAAAAAAAAAATGAGACTATCTATACTATATCTACACTATATGTATAACATGCAAAATGTTTTATGCAGATATGCATATAGCAGTGCAAAAGACATTCAAATGTTAAGTAAGTTCGTAACAATTGATGCCAATTATGTACTTTAATTTTTGTGTTACCTTAATCTGCACTCTCTCTTTTTTATGCCACCTAAAATGATAAATATTACATAATATATAGTATTATCATTTTAAGTTATATAAATTTGTGCATAACAGGAGTTTTAGGTTATATAAATTCATGCGACGCCGATTATTGTTGTTATTAAGCAAAGCATAAGCCTTTAACAATAGTATAATTGAAATTAACTATACACTTTATATTACACAAATATTTCTAAATTTATATAATAAACATAAATCTTATAAATCCTATGCATCGCATGGGTCAACGCTAGTATATATATATATATGTATGTATATCTCACAATAGTAATAGAATGAGTTAAATATTTATCTAATAGTTTTCTAATCAATCGGCTGACAAGTAATTTGTACTTGACAATCTTATCTTATCTATATATATTGTATCTTATCTTTTATATATATATTGTGACAGTTAAGGGCGAATCTATGAAGGGACCAATGGGGGCAACTGTCTTGGCAACTTCCATTATTTTTAAAAAAAAATTATGTATATTTATTCGATCCTAGGTTGTAAATGTATGTTTTGCCCTCACTAAAAATAATAACACTTATATTTGCCCTCTTCTGAATTTACTACCACTTATATTTGTCCCTATTGAATATCACGAAATCTATAGCAATATATATACACCATTAACCTTTCATTATTTGGCTAAATAAACAATACAATCTTAATTCTTAACCTTCTATTCTAATATTAAATTAAAATGCTTTTACCCATTTAATATTTTATATATCTAACTACTGTGTACTACTATATTAGAAGGTCAATAGAAAGACTCAAATCCCAAAACCATTTGTATTCGTCCACCATTTTAATTGTTTTCATATACACTTGGTTATCCAAATTCTAAAACCTCTTCTCAAAATTTCAAATTGTAGCTAGTGAAATTTGAATTAAGATTTTTTTTTATAGTGGTATAATTTTTTGTATATAACTTTTGTATGGAGACGGTGTCCCCTTTTTTAGAATTTTTAATATAATTTTATCGTTATTTATCAAAAAAAAAAATATTGTCAACTAAGAAACAAATCCGTGTACAATTTTGTAGAAGTTTTGCCCCCATTGAACAAAAATCTTGGATCCACTCCTGAAAACAGTAATAGAGAAGGTTGAATAGTTATCTAATTAATTGCTCCTATGACGTGATATTTTAAAAGTATCAGAGTATTTAGAGCACTACATAAGAGAGAAAAAAAATGTAGGGACAAACACAACTTATATATATATATATATATAGATTAATTTTGCCTTCAATTCTATGGTTATGTTAGATTTTTTTAGCTTTAACTTTAATCTTAAAGTGGTAAAAAATCATATGGCCATACTGTTGATTTTGTTGGGAGTGACATATGTACGAACCATTTCTATTCTATGTAATAAAGATACACGGTTTTTGAAAATTTAGGCGTCGTAGTTTCAACACAAAAACCTCTCTTTACACGAAGGCAAAACTATGTATAAATTTAACCCCCTAGACCCTGTAATGACGAAAAGCTTATCGGACTTTCTATTTTTTCACATGTGGGAGAACCTAAGGCAAGGCCTTTGAACCAACCTCTAACGAGTAAAAACATTAAGAATCCACCAATCACAGATCGCCTAAGAAGGCAACTACTCTAAGAATTGGAGTGGCCAAGAGTTGGATGTCTCGCTAAATTCGACCAAGGACGCCCATCATTTATACGATTTGAATTTTGGACTGAATTATATTAGTTGGCAGACTTGAGAATGAGGGGGACTTTCGAAGCGATACTAAAACCATGAATTCAGTGACTGATTAATTAAAGTGTATATTTAAAGCTCAGTTCGGCCTGAAATATATATATATATATATATAATAAATATATATTGTAATATATCTATATAAGTAAATTTTATGTTATTTAACATTATTTTTATAGAAGAAAATTATTTATTAAAATTTTTTTGTGTTAAACGGGCTGTTTTGGCATGTAATTTTTCTTCTAAGTGGGATTTAGTTTTAGACCCGATGAAAATTATTTTTAGTGTAGGCTATGGTTGAGCCCGGTCCGACTGATCAATGTTCACCCTTACCTCAAAGTGGTCGATACCAATGTCGCAATTTTCTTTCAAGAATACTGCATGCAATGCAAAAGCCTCAATCTTGGGTGATGCTAACATTGCACAACTGTTATACTCTTACTTCAGGTTAAATCTCAACTGAACAAACCCACGCGTGATTTTACACACTTGCCTAAAGTTGAGAACCGAATATTCTTAACTAGCAACTGTGAATCCCTTAACCTTATTGAAGAAACAAAAAAAAAAAGAATGTTACCAACTGGGCTAGCTGGCAGAGTTGATTTGGAGTCTACTGCACTGCCCCTTATGCTAGTAGGATAATCATAGTACGCTGTCTGATGCTCATGGGATAGTAATTTGGCTTGGCTAATGGGTAGAAACTTTTTACACATAAATTGAACTCTTGAACAACTTAATTGTGGTCCACACTCACTAATTTGCGTGATAAGTGTGGTCAGCACACTAGAGATTAAGTTTCAAAGTTCCTTGCACTTAATCTCTCATGATGCTGAGATTTAAAGTAGATTGTGCAGATTTCACATGCAAAGAAGGATTTAGAATTCTTTACAAACAATGCAGTGGAAGACATTAACAGGAGGCATGAAATCTTTTTGGTGGCCTATTGTCTGGCTCTAGAAAGGAAATGCTGACAATGAAGCCTTTTTTGTTTTTGTTGCATTGTTTGATGTTTGGGGGGAAATATCATCGACTCCCTTATTTTTATGCTGGATAGAGGTTTTTTTTTTTTTTTAGTTATTGGGTGTCTAGACTTTCGATCGACTAATTTCTCGAGCTAGAAGCCGAGCAGAGTAGTGAGTTGTTCAAGGTTGATTTGAAAATATTAACGAGCTTGAAATTGTGTTCAAACTTGGTTTGTTTAATTAACTTGTGAGCCTATCTGAACGAGTTTTAATCAAACTGATCACGAGCCAAACTCGAGTAGCTTGGATGTTTTAGTATATATAGACTTATTGAGCCAAGGTCAGAAAATTAATGAGTTCTAGAATATGTTCAAGATTGGTTTGTTTATATAACGAGTTAATCTCGAATGAGTTTTTAACAAACCAAACGCGAGTCGAGGTCAAATAACTTGATTTATTTTACAACCTTATCTCAAGCTCATGCAGAGCCACCGTTCATACTAACTATCTAAACTTCACGCATTACCTAAGTGCCATGGAGAATGATCGAACTTCAGATGTCATGCTAATGATGAGAGCCAAGCGACCCATTTGGTACAGCTTTTTTATCTAACTTTTTATAAATTTATAAGGAAAAAAGCTAAATTCTTCTAGTTTTTTTGTTTTTTTGTTTTTTTGTTTTTTAGATAAAACAAAGTCAAAAAAGTAAAATAAACAAAAAAATCTGATTTTTTTATTTTTAAGTTTAATAAAAGTTTGACAAAAAAACGGTTCCAAACGGATGGTTATGATGGATATAAGGTGGTGCACTTCTGCCATCCTTTAAAGAGTCCAAAAAAATAAATAAAAAATAAAACCAACATACTCAACAACCAATCAAACATCAACACATTAAAATATTGTCATGCATGAACATGACCTTAACAGCCATTATGCCAGCCTTGACTATGTTTTTAATTGTTGACTTGGGAGGTAAGGATCCATTCTCCTCAGTATTTATTGTAATAGGCACCTCTCTCAACCCACATTTGACAATTGTCATGAACATGCTCTTAGTTGTTGTTAACAAGATTGGCATTCTATTCTGATGTGGTAAGCAAACATACTCCTAGAATCTAGTCTGGTAGAAAAAACTCTCTCTCTCATAATATAAATGTATCTATATCAATTCATGTATCAAGCTTTGGCTTCAAATAACAACTAGCTACAATGAGATTAATAATGTTAGATACAGTGATGCAGATGAGATCTGGACAATAAATAAAAAAAAAGTCAGCAAATTCGGGTGCACATTGTTGAATTTCGACATAATGGCAGTGAAGATAGACTACATTTTCCTGAAAAACAAAATTTTTATTTATTCTTATGAAACTCTTCTGTTTCCTAATAAAACTTAAATAAAATTCTAGTGTTTCCATTAAAACACATTGGAACATAGCTAAATGTACTAAAATATGGCGAAATATATCAAATAAATAAGGTTTGTCGACACGAATTTAAAACTTTTTATAAATACTGTACAATTTTTATTGGAAGAATGCAGAGTGTTGTATTTTACTCCATCTGTAATGTTTACGAGACGTTTTTATTTTTATGCTAATTGAAACAGCACATGGAAAGAAATTTTCATCTATCTACATCTTACACAATATTTCCCCCCCCCCAAAATCTAACCACATGCATGGTTTCATGGATGGAATAATGGTCCAGTTGTGGTCCATGGTATCATTACAGAATATGGCTCCTCAGAACAGTAATGATGCCCACATTTACAAAAAGGTCCATACCAGTTAAACAATTCTTTTAAAACAATGCATACAGGCAAAACAAATGGTGCCCATCATTTGCTCTCCATTATTTAAAAGCAAGCATCTGCCTCTCAGAGAATTCCAACACCATTAACAATCTATATGAGCTATTTTGAGTGACTCTGGCTCAGATATGTGCAGATAGGATACAAGTTTTCCTAGAAATCACCAAGACCCCATGGAAAAACAAAACCCAATTCATTACCTCACTGTTATTTAGAGTTCAAGTTAGTAATTCCAGGATATAGATTTAGGTTTCAACTGCGGATACGTGTCTAAACATCATACACCAATACACAACAAAATGTTCATATTTATGAATATACTTATTTTATTTTCTTGAAGAAATTAGTGTTTACATGGTGTCAAAAAAATATTTTACGCATAATATGGGGATTTTATGCATAATCATAGGGTAAACTTAAATTAGTAAACACTTTTGTTGGGTAAATGTCTAACTTCACGTGTCATACATATATCTCAAACTCATATCTTTATCCAAGTGTTGGAGTCCAAATGTCGAGTATACGACACAAAACCTTCACACATTACAAGTAGCCAACTAACACAGGTTACAGAAAATGGACGAATCAAATGAAAAACAAGCGAGAACTTATGAAAAATTATGAGAATAATGCTACTTTTAAAGGATCAAGCCTTGTTTATAAGTTAAGCCTTTGTGCCACCAAACAATGGTAAGGCAAAAAAAAAGAAGCCAAAATCCAAAACATAATCTCAGGATTACTGTACATTTCCTCCCATGGCAGCATAGAAAGAACTCGTAACATAGGAACAGAACATAAAGAAGAAAAAAAATGCAAAGAACCAGACTTGAATTTCTTTTACTTCACATTTGTTCTTCATTGATGTGTAACTGGTTCAATATCCTTAAGAAGTCCAACTAATAGGAACAGAACATAAAGAAGAAAAAAAATGCAAAGAACCAGACTTGAATTTCTTTTACTTCACATTTGTTCTTCATTGATGTGTAACTGGTTCAATATCCTTAAGAAGTCCAACTACCTGCTGCATGCTCGGTCGCTTTGAGGGAAGATCGGCCGTGCATAGATATCCGATCTTCAAGGCTTCCTCCATTTGTGTCTCTGCTCCCGTTCCCCGAATTTTCGGATCAATAACTCTTGATCCCTGGTTCTTCCTTACTAGTCCTCTCACCCAAGCCACCAAATTCGCCTCTTTCTCATCTGGATAGTCATCTTCAAGAGGCTTTTTTCCGGTAATGAGCTCAAACAGAACCACTCCAAATCCATAAACATCAGATTTTGGGGTGGGGGTCCTTGGGGAGCCGGTTTCTGGCTGAAGAAACTCCGGTGGCACATACCCAGGTGACCCACGAGCAATTTCATCTTCTAGGGCATTGCCAAAAATCTTGGCCAGTCCAAAATCAGACAATCTAGGCTCCAAATTGGAGTCAAGGTAAACACTACTAGCTTTGACATCCCTGTGAATTATAGGAGGCGAGCAACCATGGTGGAGAAATGCCAGTGCCCGGGCAGTGCCAAATGCGATTTTGTGCCTAAATCTCCAAGTTGTTAACAATCCTTCAGACCCAACATTTTGAATTCCATCATTATCATCTTCTTCCCATGTATCCGTGCTCCAATCTTCAGTTGTTTGAAGCCCGAGTGGTAAATCATGAAGCAAGTTTTGCAAATTTCCATTCTCCATGTAATCATAAATGGCTATCCTTTGGTCACCAGCTAAGCAATATCCGGTCAGTGGAACAAGATTAGGGTGCTTGATTCGACCAAGATGCTCGAGCTCTCTTGCAGCTTCTTGGTCAGTCATGGTTGATCCGTGGACCAAAACTTTAACAGCCACATGAATCCCACCGGCTAGAAATCCTCTATAAACCGGCCCCAATCTCCCTTCAGCCAACAAAGTGCCCCGGTCAAAATGTGAAGTTGCAGACAAGAGGTCTGCAAATGTGAAGTTGAGCAATGGTTTCTCAAAAATAACTACTGGGACCAAAGTTGCATGCTTAACATCAGCTACCCAAGTGGTCGAATCAGTCTGGAACGAGAAGGGCCCGGAAATATTTTGCTCTTCTTTGTGAGAGTTCTGTTTCACTGCCCACATTCTGGTTTTTCTTCGGCAACCAAAGGCTAAAAACAGCAACCCCAAAAGCAAACAGACCAACGAGACGGTTAAAGCCAGAGCAAGCTTGAGCCCCCTATGCCGGGTTGGTTTCCTTCTGAAAAGGTCTGGGTTTGCAGCAATTGGGCAGCTATTTAGTGAACCTATGAAAGCGGTTTGGAGGATTTCAGGCGAAAATCCTAAAGCACAAAGGGTCAAGTTGTTATAGGAGAAGTTGAACCTCTCCATCCACGGGACTTTTTCCAAGAGTGATACAGGGATATCTCCACTTAAATTGTTGTAGGAAACATCAAGAACTTGGAGGTTTTTGATACTCAAAAGAGGAATTTGGCTGCTGAAGTGGTTTTTCGAAAGATCTAGTGTTCTCAAACTACTAAATTCTGAAATTTCAGGAGGAATATGACCGATGAGGTTTGTTTCAGACAAGTTGAGATATTCTAAACCGGAGAGCAAACTAATTTCCGGGAATGCTTGTTCAGAGAATCGATTATACGCGAGATTAAGGTGTTTTAGATTCTGGGCATCATTCAGATTAGTAAAAAACTCTCCACTAAGATTATTCTCAGATAAGTCTAGATAAACCAAACGAGACCAATTGAAGCTAGAATTGAAATGTACCTGAGAAACATGACCCTGAAACTGGTTTTGGCTCAAGTCAATCACCTCCAATGGCTGCTGAAATACTCCAATTACAGAACCCTGAAACAGATTCTGCGAAATGTTAAGGTACGTGACGGATATCAGCCCAGAAAAATCTGAAACCCGGCCGCGAATCTCATTGCTGGCAAGGTTCAAGGATTTGAGCTTAGGAAATGCAGCACCAAAACCAACAGGAAGATTGCCATTTAGCTGATTTGATGAAAGATCAATTGAAACCAAGGAAGGACAGTTCAGAATCCCTGAAGGGATGCTTGATTCGAACTGATTTCTATCGAGCTTGAGAACTTGAAGACTTGCAAGGGAGCTTATAGCTTCAGGGATGTTACCAGAGAAATTGTTGCTAGAGAGGTCCAACGTTTCAAGTAGACCAAAATTGCCTATGTTGCTTGGAAGATTCTCAGAAATATTGTTGGATGAGAGATTAAGAACCATGAGTGAACCCAAACTCCAAAAATCTGAAGGCAAGCCAGTGATTTTGTTATTGCTTAGATCCAAAGATTCAAGCTTTTTGAGTTTGCCAATGGTGGTTTCAGGCATCAAACCAGATAGACCCAAACCAGAAGCTACCAGCCCAACAACATTTTCTTGCTCACAGAACACACCTTGCCATGTACAAACAGGAATAGAAAAGTTGTAACCCTGAGAAGAATTTAAACCCATCTTTTGCAAGAAATCATAGACAAAGTACCCATCAGTGTTGGGTTGTTGACAAACTAAAGTCCTAAAGAACAGTGTTATAAGAAGAACAGAAGTGAAAAACCCAAAACCCATTTGGGGACAAGGCCTAAAACTCAGAAACATGAGAGAGAAACTGTACCAAAACCCTCCAACCACTTCAAACCCCCAGCTCTCTCTCTCTCTCTCTCTCTCTCTCTCTCCTTCAGACCTTCAAACCCACTATCTTTGTGTCATAAATGGTTCTGGGTTCAGTTTAGACAGTACCTTTCTGGCTTCTGCAACTCCATTAAATCCCTAACCACCAACTCCCCAAGTGGACAGTGGCTATGGGGGTTTCAGCAAAAAGATGATTAGTGGATTTAAAACTCAATCTCCAATCTTACACCACTTTCCAGCAAGTTTGGGTGTTCATGTTGTGCCCAGAAAGCCCCAAAACTCACTGCAATGTATGGATAAAAGGAAGAAAGGGATCTGTGAGGGAACAAATGAAGTTTTAGGGGTTTCAAGAGAAGGATTGTGAGCTTACCTTGCCTGGCCTAGCAGGCTTGCAGCTGCAGGCAAATGAAGCCAGCAAAGAAACAAATAACTGCAGGACCTTTGTCTGTGTTGAAGAACATGAAAAGGTTTAATTGCTGTGTCTAATTTTTTACACAATATTAAAATGAAACATGAAGTGTTGCAGAGAGAGAGGAGTATGTGTGGTATGTTGGGAAGAGAAAATTGAGAGTGTGGGTGGAGTGGTCAGAAGTGGGGCTTCATAAATGACCACGATTGAAGGGCATGCCTTTGGGGTTGGTGAATTCAACGATTCTGCATTGAGTGTGTTAATTTATCATCTTCACCTTCCCACTTGAAGAAAGATTTGCAATTTCATCTCTAAATTAATTAAATGCAAACTGCTTTTTTCTTTTTTTGTTATCTAATTATGGTTTTGAAAAAATGCCCTTTCGAAAAGTCAAAAAAATAAAAATAAAAACTGGCACTTCACTTTATTCTGTCTTGGAAGATATAGTAAAAATGAAGGCATGCTTTCCTTCTTAAATCTATATATTGACATACTTATATTTAGCCGTACAAAGCTTGCTTTCCTTTTCTTGTTTCTCTTTCAAAAAATGCTAGCATCTTTTTTCTTAAGGAATAAATAATTATGTTCTCGCACCAATAGTTTAAGTTTTTATATGATTTTTGTTAACACGATATCAAGCAAATAAGATTACATGTTCAGATCACACTGTATTCAAATCTCACCACTTACTCATTAAATATTTTCATGTGTTTAATTTATTTTTATTGAGGAGTTTGGCTACTCATAAAGAGATGTGTTAAGAAATACATAGTTAAGTGACTCTTTTTTTTTAATAGCTTTAGCTTTTAAATGAGTTAATAGTTAACAATTCAATATATTTTTAAGTTGCTTTATTAGGTCCCTTGACTTTGTTTGTTTAGCATAATTGAGTTATTGATTGAGTACCTAATTTGAAGTTTTGTTTCTTGTTTTATTATTGTTTCTTTGCTTATTTATTTTATTTTTTTGGAATTTCAAAGACCACAACATGTATATGGAACTTATATGGAAAATTACAGCCCCAGTGTAATGGAAACAAATCCTTGACAAGATATTGATTGGTTTGTTGTATATAGAGTTTAAGAGATTTGAATTCTCTTTATTTCGTGGTTCTATTCCATCCATTAATGAACTAGGTGATGGTTTATCAAATGTCTTACTAAAACTATGTCATTTTATATTAAAATTTTTATATAACTACAAAATTATTTATTGTTTAATAAGTTTTAAGTCATCCTATCATAACCCTTCATTTTTTATATAAGTTGATATGTCAACACCTCAATTAATGAAATAAAGAGGATCTCATAGAAATATGCAGTAATTGAATTAGTGGAACTTGATATGTTACTTTCACTACTCCTACACAATACCTTACGTACCTTTGATGGGAGAAATTCTAAAAATTTCCTTTTCCTTGATTTTGGCCTTCTGAAAGAAAATTCACTGAGATTAAAATTTGAAGCTAAATATTTTTTTTGATAGAAAAAGTTTTAAATCACAATAAACTAAGACAAATACTGACAGTTAAGTATATGTACTGTTAAACATGTATTGTTTGATTGTATAAAGCATGTGAGTAGGATTAGTTTTTAAAAAAATTTTTGAATGAGTTTCTCATTTAGACTATTATTTTATTTAAGTTGGGCAGGTGGAGGCCCACTATCTAAAAGACAGTACTGTCCACATAGAAACAATTTATTGTTCTATGCTTTGGAAATGTTACTTTTGTCTTTCCATCCTTCTGAGAATTTCTCTATCCCGAAGAGACAGTGCACCCCTATAAAGTATGGTACATCAATATGCTCTATATAGGCCATGGTAGTTTCAACTTTTTAACTATGTCATTAATCAAGGTGGCCCCCAATTATGATTCTCTCTCCAAAACACATTTCCTTTCTGTTTTTCTTTTGTGGGGGTGTGTTTGTTTGAACAAAGTGAACTCTCATCATGTGATTTAGAACAAAATATCATGCTAGATAAGTACTTCTGCTTTGTCTTCAATGACCATTTGGAAATTGGAGGAATAGAAGAAGTGCGTAGTTGTTCTTTGTTGACTTTTCACCTCAAGCAATGTTTCCTTTACGGGAAGTTATTCAGTGTTATTAAGTATTACGTGTTCTTAATCCGCTAAATATAATGTCGTAAATATTGACACTATGATGCGTTCGAGTCCACTAAACAGATGAGACTCATGATATTGTGTTTGATGAAGTAAGGCTCCAAGCACATTGAATACGTTTCCTTCCTATTTTTTTTTTCTTGAGAAAGTGAGTGTGAATGAAGTGAAATCATTTGCTTTTTTCTCTCGTAAATAAAAAATAAATAATGAGACCAGGACTGCATCATCACCCATCAAAACCATCCACTTGGTCTCCAAAAAAAAATCTAATATTTTTGTTATGCGTGTCTAAAAATTATTTAGTGCACCAAAGTATTACATTATCTTTTCTCTAGAGTTTCTTGTTAGATGATATTAAATACTTTATCTAATAGTAGGAAATTCACCCCATGTTAAAAAAAAAAAAAAAAAAAAAAGCAAAAATACGTGATACTTTAAAAATAATAAATAATTTCTGTGTGTCATATCATTTCATTTCGCACATTGTAAATCCCCCCAATCCAAATTGTACAAATCAATTGCCTCAAGTTGTTATCGATGTTTGAACTTTAAACCATCATATAGCTTTGATCTCTTTTGTTTTTTTTAAGGTATTCAAGCATTTGAACCACTATTCTTCATTTCGAGTTCATAAAATTATTGCCTATGTAAACCATTAAAATTTAATAATGACTTATTATAAAGAGACATGAGAATGGGTTAAATTTGAAATATCATTCTTCGCATGCTGATCAGCCGACACCATACATTCTTGATCATTGAGTTGGTTGGGGCCCACAAGTTTTCCTCCATTCCCCCAACTCTCCCCTCCCTCTGCTCCTTTTTTTTTTTTTTTTTGGCTAAGTCTGCCTCTAGTCTTAATTATATGTCGATGCATCATTAGTGGTTTTTAACGCAATGATTAATCTTGTATCAATAAAATAAGATTACAGATTCCACAGCTTGTAGATTTGGTAATCAAGGCCACATAATGACACTTTAAAATGCCAAAAATCGTCTTTCTTAAATCATAAAAAAAAGTATTTGGAAATGGATACTGTTAGAGAGCTTGATATGTATTATTTAGGCGCTTACTTAATAGTGTAAACTTTAAGTCAAGTGATAAGTTAACATGGTAACAAAATGAGACTTCGAATGGTCGTCACCTCTTGAGACCACTTAGCTCACCATCTTACCTCACATCTTCACGTTTCGCGTGAAGGAGGGTGAGTGAAATCTCAAATTATCTGAATACGAAGTTTTTACCTCCATATATGTTATTAGACAATCCTTACCTTACCACCGATTTTTAAGATTTGAATTAGGCCCATAAATTCTTCAAATAATGTAAGTCAAGTGATAAGTTAACATGATAACAAAATGGGGTTCCGAATGGTCGTCACCTCTTGAGACCACTTAGCTCATCATCTTACCTCACATCTCCACGTTTCGCGTGAAGGAGGGTGAGTAAAATCTCAAATTGTCTGAATACGAAATTTTTACCTCTATATATATTATTAGACAATTCTTATCTTACCACCGATTTTTAAGATTTGAGTTAGACCAACAAATTCTTCAAATAACATTTTGTCTTTTACATAAGCAAAGCTGTCCCCTTCTACAAAAGAGGCTATCACATATTTGATTTATGTGTTGTAGGGACAATACTATATATATACATACAGAAATGTAGAGAGAGAGAGAGAGAGAGAGTTGAGCAGGCCAAAACCGACAGGAAGAGAGAGAAGTGAGGACTGAGGAAGAAAGCCTATCTTTTCTTTTATGATTTGCATTGATTGTTGGTGGGTTTTGAGGAGTAACAAGAAATCAACCGACATCAGTAATTAACATCCCACAAACACTACAATACTATTATGTATGTATGATTCCAATCATGTTTGTCTGGTCATGTTGATGCCAGCAAACTTATTCTTCAAACAATGTTCCAATCAAACCAACCTTCCATAAACTAAATAGCAATTGTCCTATAAGCTCACTTGCAATGTGGGGACCGGTAGAAAACCCCCCAACACCCCACCCCCCCGGCGCATAAAAAACAATATAAGTCAATTTAGAAAAGAAAAATGTTAGGGTCGGTCGAGTGTCCAACACTGACGGAGAGTAAAGTGTGGTGGCTAGCATTAACCGGTTAATGTTGGACACTCGTTGACGCTAACCCCGCTCTTTAGGAAAATGATTTATATAATGTCATTTTTATTTTTTTACTCTAGACTCAAGTGCAATGGGTCTTATGTGCATTTAATAACGTATGTCCCACCATTTAGGAATGAAAAAATAGGGTGAGAAATAAAATTATGTATAGCATTATAATGCAATGTACTAATTAACGGTAGTTAAAAATTTAAAAAAAGGTCATTTGGTTGCACTTGTAAAATTTAGTTACTTTTTTTTTTTTTTGCTACATAGTGTCCACGATTTTGACCAATTATCCTCTCGAACCAAGTAAACTTTATACCTTACTTAAATGATGATTGATCACAAGAGCCGTGAGAAAAAATTGAACTTAAGAACTCACACTGAGTGCGAGGACCAAATGGATATTAGGCCACCCCTATAGTTACTTATTTTTAGTTATAATTAGTCTCATATGATCCAATAGCATACAACAGACGTATTGAAAACTTTTTCAAAGTGTTAATAGGATTACCCTCAATAACCAAACTATTTAGCTTGATCAAATGTTTCATGCCACTTAAGGTGACATGAAAATTAGGATCATTATGTTAATGAATAATTAAGTGCGCTTAATCAAAAGCATTATTGTGTGTCAAAATTGCAGTAAGTTAAGTACAGTACCCATCAAATTTTTTTTAACCTATATCCTTAAGGCACATGTTAAACATACACAAATAAATTTGTACAATATAAGAAAGTGTGAAAAAAGTATGGATCCTACATTTTGTACAGTGAAATAATGAACACTTAACTTGTATCCTATGGACACTTATTAGCAAGACCCTAGTATGTTCAAAATTAGGCAATGATAATGGCAAAACACTTTGCTTACAATGAAAAGAGAAGTTTGAAGGAACTAGTGCAGTGGAAGCATCAAATTCAAGTATTAACACCGTCCTTAAAAATTATGCCAAATATTTTGAGGGTGGAATATTTGGTAGCTACTCAACTATTTTTTTTTTTAACTACATTTGGATATTGAATTTGTCTAATTTTCCTAATTCAACTAAAAAAATAGAAAGAAAATTAGATTCTTTCATTATTTATCTTTTTTCATTTCTTGTTCTTTTTTCTCTACAAATTTAAGATTCAAATATAGCATTAAAGTTAAGTCATAATTCAAAACTTCTGATCAACAAAATTCGGAAAAAGAGGTCATTTCAATATTCTTAACAACTTGTCCAATATTTCTAATGAATTTCTTTATAAAAATTTTCAAAATTCTATAAACTTTTGATATAAACGAGATTAGATTCCAAATTTGAATGGGTTCGAGCCCTGTGCCCTCTGCCCCATATTCTTGTTGGCAGGTTTCCAATTGATGTTTATTATATTGGTATTTCGTTATTACTATAATTTTGTCAATAATATAAACATACATGCATTAGGACAAAAAAACTTCTAGGGATAGTAAATTTTTTTTAATTATGTATGAACACATAATATATATATGTACGTATGTATATATTAGTTTGACTTTTTAGAAGATTCAGGTAACTGAGATATTGTCAGCCTAAGCATGTTGGTGAAGATAAAGTTTTATAACAACTTTGTAGGTAATAGTGTCTAGAAATACCATAAATAATATGATTCTTTACCTATGTTTGATATGCTATCATATTTTACCACTTCTTTCTCAGTCATGTTTTTTATGATTTCCGTAGTAATGTTGCTTAGTTAAGTGATTTCATTTGGGTGACCCTATTGCGACGATAGCTTTGATTGTTGCTAAGGTATAGTACAATTTTTTAATGTTTTGGACAAGTTTATCTTAGTTGGGACCTTTTTCTTCTCATACTTGTTCAATTTTAAAGCTATAAACGAGTCGAGTCAAGTTAGGCGGTGGAATGTTTAAATTTGACTTGTTTATCTTTTGAACTGATTTCAGTGAGTTTTAATCTAGTCGATTTGAGTAACAAAGTATTTTTTAAATCATTCAAAATAAGCTAATGGTGTATGGGTTACACAGTTTTTGTTGGAGACAAAATACAGATCCTAAGTTTTTGAACAAACCTCACCCGTATATGAACTCTTTAATTTGTGAAATTATTAAAATTTACCTGTCTTATGATATCGTATAAAATGCTACTCTTTGTAACTATTTTCTGAGCTTGAAATAATGATTATTCTAAAGGCGGGCCCACTTGTAAAAGATCTAATTAGAATAGACATTTTGTCAACCTATTTACGGAGCAAAACTAGGTACCTAGATATTTTTTTTGACCTTTACACACTGTTTGATTCTTGATTTTATCACTTGAAAGGAAAATAAAAGTACTTGTACATATTTTTTTTTATGGGCAACAAAGAAAAAAAGAATTTTTTTAAGAAATATCTATTTATTTTCTTCTAATTTTTTTAACCCAACTAGAAAAAAATAAAGCAAACAAAAATATATATTTTACTTTATTTTCTTTTTCTATTAACTTTTTTCTTTTCTTTTTCCTTCACAAATCCAAAATTTAAATGTAGCATTAATTTCGTTTATCTATATTCTAAGCAATCATAACATGGATTTTGCCATCATCTCTTAAAACTTAAAACCTGTACTTCATTTTGTTCTTTGCTCGTCTTTATTGCCATAATCATTTTATTTGAAACCTCAACTGCACACACCCTTTTCTTACTCCCCATTTCAAAATAATTTTTCCTTTCAATGATTCCCCTTCTAATCTTCTGCTTCAATTATCATTACCACCACTATTGACTCGTGCTAAACATGATATCTCAAATTTGATTTCTGCTCGCGTTCTTATGATCACTCATCATTTATGCTATTCATGAAGTTTATATGACTCTTATGTACAATGGCACCACCACTTTCCAAAGTCTAAGCATTTCCAACCCACTAGATTTTTCAAGAATATTTTCAACAGCTTCTTGATTAAGGAAACCCTCCAAAATAATCACTAGGATGTGACACATTAACTGATATTCCAAAGAATTACTTTGAGAAGTTTATTTGCCCATTATAGGCATGAAAACTTTTCCAAAAGTTGAGACTTGAGAGTGACAAAGGAGAATGATGACACTCATTACAGATGCTTCCACAAATTCTGTGTTTGGATGGAGCAAGCCTGAGGTAGTGGACTCATTTGATATGATTTAGCTTTGATCATGTGCATGGAAGGTGCATCTCAAAACAATCATCATAGACACTTTGGCAAATAAATAATAAATAAAAAACGAAGAAGAAAGGAAATACAATTGCTAATTTTGTTTCCAGCTAGAGTTCTTAAATTCTTAAAAGAAAAAAAGGAGGGAAAAAAAAGGAGTATGTTTGATAAAAACATATCATTTCAAGTAAATGAATATAGTCCATTTAGGCTATCAAAAAATAAAGACAAAAAGAATATTGTCCATTTAAGCAGTTTAACGCACAAGGCACGAGGCTCCTCCTACGAATAGAGTTAGATGTATCCAACTTTATCCCGCACGCGGAGAGGATATTTTTGCATTTTGAACCTATGACAGCCAGGTCGTAATAGAGCAATTTTACTGCTGTGAGAAGACTGCCCAATAAAATTGGAATGATATGAGAAGATTAACATGACCCCTGCAAATAGATGAATACAGAAGCAAGCCCAATGCAAAGGTTTGAATTACATAACAACTGGTATATCATGATTCCTTCGATCCTTCTTCTACAAGACAGGAAAGCCAAAAGAACCCTACCCTATACTTAACTATCAATGCCTAACAAATAAGTCATTTTTAATCTTGGATTTGTGAAAGGAAAAGAAAAAGAGAACATGTGAAGAAAACAAGATAAAAGATACTAAATTCCTCTGATTGTTCGGTTGGACTAGAAACATGAAAAAAACAGGAGTAGATATTTACAAAAAATAATCCATTTTTTTGTTTGGTATCCATAAAAAATAAATATATGAAAGTAAATTCATTTCACTTCACAAATTCAACATCTAAACATATCGTTAAAGTTTGCATGCAACTTGGTTTACCAGTCTTGAAACAAAATTTAGGATGAAACATACCACAACAGCTTAAAGCTTGTTACATTCCACAAAGAAGAAAGCTCTCACAGCTTGTACAATTGTCCAACTACAGAAACATTCCCACAACCAATTGTCAATACAGATCCCCGAGTTTCTTGCCCTTCCCTACGAGTAAAACCCAGAAGAAAACTAAAAGAAAAACTCTCACAGCAAAATTATTCCTTGATCACTCTGGTTACAGTCTCTGCTCAGCTCATCACAACAAAAATCACTACATAGAAGAAATATAACAATAGGCCAACAAACCAGGCCTCCTCTCCATTAGAGAGTAGATATATACTGCCATCATATCCTGAAAGGTCGGTTTCCAGAGCTGGACTGGTCCATCTTTGCCTTTTTTACCTTTGCCTTCTTCGTTGCAATTTCTTGGAATGGATTTGGTCCACCAAAAACGCTCTCGGAGTTTCTCACCTTCTTCCTCTTTCCCCTGTCATATTCTTCATCCCTGTTGAAGTTGAAAAATATGCATGACTCGTTAGCAAAAAGAAATGAGAAATTTATTAGTTCATCTAAATCCGGCAAAAGATAATTTGGGCAGGCTGCACATTGACATCAAGCTGTAGCTCTCTAAAGATTTGTAAATTTGATGAAGCTAAAATACAAAGACAAGGAAGCCTTATTAGCGGTCAATACTAATCATTAACAGGCCATCAACCAGATAATAAAGAAGACTAATCAGAGGTAGGTAAAGGTTGCCATGTAAGATAATTCCAGCTTCTAAATATTGATGCAACTTTCTGAACAGAATCTGGCTCAGTTGGTATCAAGGACTCGTTAAAAAAGAAAAACGTCAATAAAGAATCTTGTCGACAACAATTTTTTCCCATTCTGTCTCATTCCATTTAACATTTAGGAATTGGAAGTTTTTTTTATTAAGCTCTGCACTTCTTTGAAGATTAATTAAGGTAGAGGCTGACAATTTCCAACCAAAGAACAATTACAAAATCAAATTTTCTTGAAGGAAAAATATTTAATGCCAATCACTCTTCATTTACACAATGGACTCTTGCTTTTCTGCATGTTTTAAGCATTGAAGGTGTAAGAACCTATTTCGCCGTTAGTAACAACTTCAAAATAAAGTGACCCAACTGCCAGCTTGCAAATGTATCCAATGTTACTAATATCATAACTACTATTTATTGAACTTTATAAATTTTCAATAAGCTTAAATGATTGATTTGCATTAATCCATTAGCTACGGGACCTCAAGGTAATTCTTCAACCCAAAAGCAGACACAATAGGGTTGCTGCTTATCCATGGTACTGCAAAAGTTTGACTTAATCCGACTGACTCCATTGCTGACCCTATTTGCAAAGAATGAACCACTAAACTTTGGCCATCATCAACAATCACATTGTTTTAACATTCTAATGAACTTCATACGACAGGAAAATGTTTAATATGTGTGTGTATATAGATATATGTGAATCATATCAACTTACCATTCATCTGGTATGTAACCAATGCTGACAGTCTCCATGCCACTTGATTCTGTAATCTGAGTTGAAGGCAGGTCTATCCCATCCCAACGTGCAACTGCAGTTTTAAAAAGTTTAAGTGGGAAAAAAAAATATCAACAACAAACATTATTCAAACTAAACACATTAATGGCTAAGTTATGTGCAGCATATGTTACGCTTAAATCACAAGGTCCGGAACATAAATAATCCGATGAGAGCTGATAGAAAACTTCCAGAAGATCACTCACCAATTGTCTCCTCTAAACCTCTGGTAAGCATACTCACTAAACCATCCTGCACTGAATCTCTTTTGCTCTCTTTTGAGCCATTAGCTCCTCTAGCAACCCCCTGGTTTCCTGCCAAGGGAGAGCTACAGATCCTTTGTGGTTGCTTTTCCGTTACAAGCACAGCACCATTTTGACCAAGTCTATCTCTAAATTCTCCATCGACGATCCCCTCTACCAAATTGCTATTAGAACTTTTTATGTTCTTTGCAACAGTAATATTGTCTTTCTTACTCGAATCAGATTTCAACCCCTTTCTTTGAGAGGGAACTTTACCACCAATGGACAGTGTCCTGGTTATCGCAGATGTAGATGGCCCTAAATCTGTTGGAGTGCACTCCCTGTCCAATATGTGCTCTTGCGTCAGATTGTCAAGCTTAACAGTGCGCCGCTTAATCTTTTTGTGTTTCTTCTTCCGCAGCCTTAAGGATGCCCCAAAAAGGATGCTTGAGCCAAGGCGCATGCTAGTAAGTTGACACTTCAGAAGCTTCTTTTTCAATTTTTTTTGGCACTTGTGATCAAGGGCTTCCTGTTGTAAAGATATATGTGCGGTTTGCAGGCCTGATAATTCTACTGATTCGTTAACTCCAATTCTCTGACCACTATCACCAAGAGTACTTTCCTTCAACAAACCTTCAATCTAATATAGAAAGAAAAGAAAAACGGTGAGGAAAAACTTAGACTTAGACCAAGAAATTAAACATGAGATTCAAGGTCTCAAATGAGTACAGATACTGACCCGACTATTTTCACGGCTTGGTTGATCTAATGACCTCAAAGGGTCAATTTTCTCAAATTCTTTCCCGTCAGAATCCTGCAACGAAACTTCACTATGAATCTGGATTGTGTTAAATAAGAATCAAGGTGCAATACTCAAGTAAAAGTGAGGGGAAAAAGATGCTGGAGAGAAATAGCATATCCAAATCATTACCTTTTGAGAGGTCTTTTCTGCGATACACTCAGAACTATGGTGGCCATAGCAGTCTGGTATAATGGCAACTGAGTCACTTAGATCTTTCTTGGTACTTCTGTCCTCATTGTTCTTGGGTAGCTGTGCAACCACATTACATGTATCTTTCTTGGTAACTGAATTTTGGGGGTCATAGCAATTGGGTGCTACCACAACCAAGTCACTAAGATTTTCCTTGGTACTTCTCTCCTTGTTGCATTCATTAGTTTTACCACCAGTTTTTGCAACTGAGTCACTAAGAGAATAATTTGAGCCCTCAATGGGAGTTTGTTGTGTTAACCATTCTCCCCCATTCAAATGCACAACGGAGGGTCCCTTTACAGGAACCTTAGATGAAATATCTGACAGAGGATCCTTCTTGAGTGCTGAGTTTTCTGCCACCATCAGTGGATGAGTTTTCTGTACAGATGCTTCCTTTATGAGGGTTCCCTTCAGTGCATCGGCAGTGATACCATGTCTTTGAGTTGCAGCAGCAGAAGAGTCCACACCATTTACTCTTTTATCAATTGGACCATTTTGAACTGGTTGCTTTAAACCTTGATTGGAATTCGGATGCATTCTATTTCCCATGGCACTTATGATCATGCTTTCTTTCTGAACAACATCAACAGGCTTCTTTGGAGCCAAATTCCTTCTATCTCGAACATAGAACAACATGTAGGCCTTCTGCTCCAAAACCTTCTTCTCACTAACTTGGCGAACCTAATTTCATTACATTAGAATTATACAGGAAGTCATTCCTCATAAACAATCAAATCCAGTACAGGGTGTTTGGACACTATGAACTAGACCAGAAGCAGCAAGCATTTCTACAACATCTGAAGTGTACTTTCTTAATCAAAATATGATTGACAAAAACTGTATTATTTGTCGTGAGGGTGAGCAACCCAGTTGATTAAGCAGTTCAAAAACCTGGTGGATCAAATATTGAGACATTTATCACAAAAGAGGCAGCATCATAATTTACCTACTACACGGACCATGAACCAGGACAACCATCCATTGAGGCAATGTGGAAGAGTATATTCCAGCCAAGCAAAGAGCAAATTGGGACCAAGTAGAGTGTATTCCAAGGCAGCTAAGTACTAAGGCAACACACTAGCGTATTGCTTTTCACAACGAATTTCAAGGCACAATAAGTAATCTCAGATCTTATCAGACGTCATAGAAATGTCTCAAAAAGGTTAAGGTCATGCCGGATAAACAAAAAGAATACTTTGGTCCAACAAATTACAAGCAATCCATATTTTGAAGGCGTCTATTTCAGACGTATAACATGAGACAGGTACCTTTCTACATCATACAAATATGTAGTGTACATTAGTCAACATTACAGTTCATGATCGCTCGAACCTATATAAGACCCTACAGTTTAAGGTTGCAACATTATGGTCTGATAGGACTTTGAACTGGACATCAGGACAACTACACCATGTCAAGGCCAAATTGTAGTTTTTTGTCCTTCAAATTCCTGTGTTGAAGCAACATAACAGTTGAGGTCCTACACCATACATTAAGGCATCAATCGTCTGAGACAAGTTAGGTGGAGTTTAACCAACTAAATCACATATCAAGGTGACAAGCAAGGGATAAATCACAGCAGATTTATGATCCTTCCAATATAAAAAGCCAACAACCAAATGAAGCTACAAGTGGTATAAGTCTTTATCAAACCACATTATCGAGGAGGGAAAAAGGAAAGAAAAAAAAACCATAGTCCCCATACAACAAGAGATATTAAGGGGCACAAAATTGTGCCAATATCAAACTTATTTTCCTTTATTTTTTATTTTTAATGAGTGCACCATTATCAAAGTCATCCATTACGGAAGGAAATTGAAAAGAAAAAAGAACAGTTTAGGTTCCAACAGGATTATTACCATGAAGGATAAGGTTTTTGAAATCATAGCAAAAACAGGAGGTGGAACAAGTAAACAAGTTATCAATACAGCTCTGAATAAATAACATGGTAAAATAAGGTTGATTGAGAGCAAATATTAAAAAATGGTAAATTGGGAAAACAGGGTTTGTGTATACTCATACCTAGCAGGCTATACATTAAAGTGACAAGCTTGAAGGAGGACAAAGTAAACTATGCATCAAGACAGCTATGTGTCGAAGCAACAATGCAATAACTATTACACGTCCAAGGTCCAATACTGAAACAATTTCAGAGGTTTTCCATGACTTTGTCTGTGTCAACAACGAATTTGATATAGGCAATAAGGCAGTCTAAAATCCTAGAAGACTATAACTGAATGAGCTATCCACCATGAGAAAAAATATATCAAGAAAGATAGCGCCAATCACTTAGACGTTATGGCCAGCTAACTATATGTTGATGCAAGAGTACCTTAGGGGTCCTTCAAGGTGAAATACAGTTTTAACTTTTAGGTCTGATCAGACCATTTATCAAGGCAACTGACAATTAAGATGTCCAGTAGATTCCCAAGCGTAAGCCGCAATTTAATATGCCACAGCTCAAGAAAACGTAAACATACTTCAACTCAATTAGATCGAAGTGACCTTGAAGTTTAGTCCATTGGAACTACATATGTAGGAATCATGATATTAAAGTCCAGTAGACCAAGTAGCAAGGCAGCCATTGATTGAAACAAGTATTGTATGCTTGAATCAACTAATTGTATATTAAAGCAGCCAGCTTGAAATTGAGAGAATCATACATAACGAGAGAGCTTTGTTGACAAGGCAACTATGCAACATGGCAGTTTTAAGTCCCACCAGACCATATGTCAACGAAATCATTGACAAGGCAACAAGGTGCAATAAGGTCATGCCAAGTAAATCATTTATCAAGGTGGCTAGTTTGGGGCCAGCCTAAACCACCTGCTGGGACAGGTCTATACCAAGCAGAATCGTAAGATTGTATGATTCATCTCATATCATATGGCTTTAGATACATATCGGGTATCCGTATTGCCTTGTAACTTGATTTGTGTGATACTTTTTCGTATTGTTCACTTTTGCATCATATCACGATTCCATGTGTATAGCGCGATTAACTAAGCAAGATAACATAAATTATCTAACTTTTAGCAGCTTCCTCTCACTTTGATTTCGCATTGTCACCGAAGTCCTAGATGATGTTAGAGAATTGTGATCAATGAATTAACCATAGGAAAACCAACAGAGGAGAGGGAAAGAGGGATTTCTTTGGATTGCAGAGAGTGGGTTCTGAGACTATGGCTGCTGCGTTTTAAAGCTAAATCCACATTTGGATGCAGCTTTTATGAGCTTTTGGCACCCAAAAGCTATCAAATAAAAATAAAGCCAAAAGCCCATAAAAAAGTTGCATTCAAACGAGGAAGAGGGATTCTATTTAGTTGTCTAGGAAATGTTAGATTTGGTTAGTCCTGAGAGTTGAGCCAAGGGTTTTGCATATTACAATAACAAAACAAAAAGGACAAGTCTTTTCTAGTCAGTAGATCCAACCGGGGATGTATTCCTCAGCTATTGGTGCAGACCAATAACCCCAACAGGTTATTATTGTTATGGAGTGTGTCCAAAGACTCCAAACAACCCCAAATACACCAACAAACAGAAAGAGTTAATACCTGATGGTCATCAAGGGAGTACCACATGCCACTTGTTGTGCGAACAAAGCAGTAATAATGGCCAGAATGTGTGCTCCAACCAGTATGAACAAGAACACCATAAAGAGTGTACTTTAAATTTTCATCCTGCCAAGTATGAGAGAATAGAGAAAACAAAATAGTCACCATCACAAGAAAAGCCTCATATACAGATATCAGAGGGCAATCAGAGAACAAATCGTGGCACATAACACAAGGGGGTTGAAAATCTCTCATCAAATCGGTACCAATACTACATGTGAGATTTATGAAGCATATGACAGATTCGGCTGCTAGATCAATACCAACTAAAGTTCCATCACAATTTATCCACTTGATTTATTTGTTTTGGATAAGTATTCACTATAGAGTTATTTAAAAAAATCTGGTTAACAATTTTTATTTCAATTATTAGCAATTTATCATTCATTCATTTGGAAACTCAAGTGGTATACATTTGGATTAGTTCTGAGCATAATAAATCTACCATCCTAGATCAAACGATGCAGAAAGCCACCACACCAAATGCCTGTTCCATGTACCACTATTACACTGCTTACCCTGCCACACAACCAAGTTAACCAACACATGTGGGCACGGGTTTAAATTTTTACTGTCCATGGTGAAGGCAATATACTGGAATTAAATTCTGGCAAGAAAATGTGCTTCACAACCCCACACAAACCAATGGGAGGTAATGTCTAGGAAAATCAAGAGAAGCAGGAAAAAAATGCAGGTGAAAATGCCCGGTAAAGGCATAACTAGGTGCAGTTTTCAAGCTAATCCCCATAGTGCTCCTCATTTGATTTTTGTCCACATTTTCCAGAGTTCTTTTCAAAAGTTAATTACTGCTATGTAGGTGTAATATATCTCAAGCCCATTTTTCAATGGCAGCAAGTATACTTTGAACCATTCCATAATGTCAAAAACATAAAATCCGTTGTTTGACTGTCAATGGCAATATCAAAAACAAAAAATTTGCCAAACATAACTAGTTCAAATCAAATGAACTTTCCAGGTTAACAGAGAAATGAGACACTGAAAATGTCAAAATTCAGTTAAACTTCAACAAATGGTTCTCCAGTTTACCAATACATGCTTAGGAGTATTATAGCTGACATCAATAAAAAGTTCACTTACATAGTGACCAGTGACAAAAGGTTTTAAGTCCAATGTGGGACCATACTGAACTTTCTTGTCAATCTTTTGCCCAGGTTGCTGTGTACCGAACCGCTTTAGGTGGATGGTAAGAACATAAGGGGCCTTTTGAATTGTGAGCTGCTTGAGAGCCTTTACTTTTTGCTTGCACCTTTGACACTGGTACTGTCTCTCTCCTCCATCTAAATATTCTTTGGCAGTGAAGTGCGTGAGTGCCTTGTGCAAGGATTCTGCCTTGAAGATTTCAAGACTTAAATCTAAGAATGGATCAAATTTGTCGGAGCAGGAGGAGCATTGCATGCATTTCACCTGAAAAATAATGAGATTAGCAATGAAGAAACCAGCAGGAGTCCCAAATCCGAATACATTTCTCTATTACTGTGGACAAATCCATCCAGAACTTCTAGATTATTGTCAATATATGCATAACAATTGAATTCATGGTTATTCAACCTAGGGGAAAAAAAAAAAGAATTCATGGTTATTCAACCTAGGGAAAAAAAAAAAGAATTCATGGTTATTACCAAAGGCAACATGTTCCACAGGCAAGCATGAAAATTTACCTGGCTACGAAGGCAACCCCCGAAGATCTTGTGGACCAAACTTTTCTCATAAGCACTTGGTGATTCACTTGGTACTCCTGCAGGTAAGCAACATTTGTGCATTGATCCCAGCAAATTTACCATGTACTCATGAGCGTCCTCCTGTCTGGCATTTCGGAAGTTCCGAGATATGCCTAATATGTGGTCAAAGATTCCAAATTCTAAAACCAAGAAGCAAAAATAATATACCACATGTAGTTTTGGTGGAGTTTTTTTTTTTTTTTTATGGGGAGGGAAAGTTTGCATCCAAACTTACAGAATACTTTTCAGCTTATTGAAACCTCAGTTTGAATGCATACATTCCCTATGTTGTAATGCAAAGTAAACTTGCTTCAGGACACTTGCAATACATAACAAGTAAAAAGAAAAAAGGTCATTACAAAAGAGAAAGGGAAATTGCTACTTCCATGATATTCAAACTTTAAAACTCAACACCACAGTGCACAAAAATTTTACTTCTGCAGATACTTCTTTGACAACAATAGGGCGAAGCAGATAATGAAGACATTCAAACCTAACAATTGAAAGCTAAAAGATATAAGTAACAGAAATTCAAGAAACTGATCCGCCATAAAAACAGTACAAGGATACACCGCAAATTTGAGACAAGATCCTTGGGTGCTAAACTTCTTCCAGTTAATTGTAGGGCACGGCTAACGTGTTTCTGAAAAGCGCACAAAGCACAAAATCCAGCTGTATGGCCTTCATGTATCAATTGTACAAAAAAATTAATGTATGAAGAATACAAACACTGTTTTTAACACAAACAAATGTGCTAAATATGGAAACCAACGTAAAAGGAACTGGAAGAGCATATATACAAAAAAACAAAAAAATTAAAACATAAAAAGAAGAAAATAAAGCAGACCAACTAACAGTCCATTATCATGTTACCAGACTACCCTTCTCCAAACATATAGGAATTTTCAAGCACTCTCAAAGTGGAGTGCAAATTCGCTCAATTTTCAAACACTCTTAATTCAATATTCTCCGTAATACTTTAAGATTTTTTTTAAATGAACCTCTTAACTCTTTGAAAAAATAAAGAAAAGGGCAAAAATGTAACAGAGTCGCAAAACAAATTCCTAAAATATGAAAATAAGCTTAAAATAAAATTCAAAAGCATCACTCTTAAGTGAAACTTTCAAGTCACCTAACTGAGTCATGAGATAAATAATTCTTAAAAGGAGTTTACATCTTTGTGATTATCATCTTTTTTCACTTATTATGAAGATAAGTAAAGAAAACTTAAACTTTAATTTCTTTAATTAAAACTCTGCTTGCCAATTCATCAATTCTTTGAAATGAAGTAATTTTTGTAGAAATCAATTGTTTATCATTTAATCTTTAGTGAAAGAATTTTTATACTGGACAATTGGAGATAAATGTGTGTTCTTCTTCCAACTCCATATGTTGATTTCATGTTTCAATGTTGAAAATTTTGGATAATTGCTTGTGCATCACTGATGGGCAAGCATTGATTTTAGGGGTCAGAGTATATTGGTGAACTAATTGAGTCCATCCCCCCACCACAACTGGAACCAGTTCAATATCTATATACTTCTCATACAACTGCAGTTCATTGGTGAGTACTTTACAATGCTTACAAATATCTAAGGTCGCTTTAGGGGATGGGCGTGGTGATTGGGGGAAACAGAAGAGAATGATAGGAAGATACAAGGAGGGGTTGCCCACGCAAGTACTGGATGCTATAAGGTGGGCTGACCCAGGTTGACGTTTAGGCACGTAGTATTTTCCATGTTATGAGAACTTCTTGTGCATATATTTAAATACATCATGCACACACATATTTCCCTAACCAATCTGCCAATGAGAAAATAAAATACACCTGTTCAAGGACATACTAGAAGAGAAGTGGTTGGCCCATTTTGTAATCGGGGTATTAAAGTCAGGGCAAGCTCAGGTAGGGTTTCTCCCTAGATCATCTCACTCAAGATTGGATTTGGCAATAGTTTATCCTACTTAAGAAGTTCTTCTGGGAAATATGTAAGATACACAGAAATTTAGAATCATAGAATCTAGGGTTCAATTCAGTATGTAAATTGGTGCAAGATGAGGGGAGAAAAGGTGAAAGAAACTCACAAGAATTTTGATGCTTCCCACTTTGTAAATATGCTGCTAAAGGCTCCGTGTAAGTGAGACATTGTAATACTGAATTGAGAAAACAAGTATTTCCAAGATTTTCCAGTCCTGCACCCTGCAAATTATTCATACCATCCTCATAGTTAAGCAGTCTAATAACTTCAAGTCTTCAAACAAGACTCTTCTAAATTTGTGAAATACTAATGTCGGATACTTGACACTTGGACAAGTGTATGTGGTATATGTGTCCAATATGGTTAGTTGGACATACATCCAACATGTAAAAATAATTGAGTTTACTATGAAACTATGCACAAAACTTCTATTTTATGCACAAAATGCTATATTTTAATTTGTAAACACCATTTTATCTTAAATAAAATATTTTTAAAATATAAATTTAAGCCGTGTCCGAGAGATCTTGAATATTAGAATTAGATGAATCCGACACTTAGAGACATATCCGCACCCAACATACAGTCACTCTAAGAAGCACAAGCACAGACACGGATATGGACACGGGAGAGAGATACAACACGACACAACATGGACACAGCCAAATGGCAATTTTCAAAAGCGAACATGCATAGCAGAGACGGTGTAACAAATAAATATGTATTTTTACATTTATCTAACAAAATAATAACTATTACTTCACTTTTAAATTGTAAATAAATTTATATTTTGCTATATTAACATAATAAGAAACCATTTTTCACATTCTGTACAGTGGGGCAGAAGTATGAATAAAACAACCTATTATCTATTTTTTTTAAAAACTCTAATTCATAAACAATGGAAAGTGTTGGACTTTAGAATTCCCAAAATTAAAAACTCTAGAGGAGAGATTAATAGATATAAATCTACATTATTTTTAATTTATGATTGGATTGAACATTATTATCTTCAAACTTGTAATGTATTTCATGTTGGTCCAATTGATGGACATGTGTATTCTCTAGTGTAAAGCGTGCCCAGTTAGCAAAAATTAAAAAATAACTAAGTTTGGATGTAGGGCCGGATGGAGGGGGGCCAGGTGGGGGCCACGACCCCCCGGCCCCATCCCAAAAAAAATTTTCAAACTTTCATATAACCCCTACAGATTTTTGGGTATATACAATAAAATATAGGAATTGGCCCTCCCAAAATTCCTGAAATTTTACCTTGGTCCCTATTACAAAATTTAAGAAATTTCACCTTTGCCTCCCCTCAACATAGTATCTAGTCTGCCACTATTTGGATGCATATCTGACATGTGTCGGGGAGTTTCTTACTAGTGTCCTTGTCAGACATGTCCCTGGCACAACTGTCCATGCTTCTTAGGAGTCACTAAACTCCCTTGAAGATAGCTCATGGAATTAAAGACCCAAAAACTAGATTTGGTAAAAATATTAAATTAATTCACCTTGAGTTTAAACCAAAAAAACAGTGGATAGTTAACAAAGACCATATTAACTAACACCACAAATTTCAAATTAACAAAAAAAAAAAAAAAAAACCATGACAAAATTCAGCAAAATTTTTGGTTGTTTTCTTTTTCATTATAGGCCAAAATTTGGGAGAGTTCAAATCCTTGAAAATTCCAAAATATGCTAATTGGAAAAAGAAAAAAAAAAACATATTGAAAGCACTAAATTCAAGATGATCATTTGAGAATCATATGATCATCAAAATGTGGTGTACATAAATGGCCAATGAATTAAAGCTCTTCACAAAACTTGCCATTGCTAGTGAATTTTATTGAGCATCGATTGAAAATAGGGGGTAAGTTCAAAAGAGTGAAAAAACCTATTGTTGATGATGAAGACAACAAAATGTGAACTAAAATGAAGCAAAAAAGGGCACATGATCAAGGCACTGGTGGAGCACTGGTTAAAAAAAAAAAAAAAAAGTTATAAAGATAAAACTAAAATTTAAAGAAACAACCATAATTGAACAACCACGAGAAAACTGAGTAGATATAATATTGGGTTAATTTCATCTAGACCCCTTGAAGATTAGCGAATCGGCACTTAGACCCACTAACTTTCATAAATAGGCAGCTAGACCCCTTAGGTTTTGTGTATTTGTAGTAAGGCCCCCTGCCGATAGTTCCATTTGTATGTTTCTGTTAATTGACTACATTGACTGTATAACTTTACAATTTTGCCCTCCTTTACATTAAAAAATAAGAAGAGTAACGTTGACACTCTCTTTCTTCTCTCTCTCATTTAGTCTTCTTCCTTTTTAGGACCTATTTGTCTTTATTAATCTCTACCAACCCAGACAAGATGACCAACCCAAAACCCAGATATGTTACCACACATGATATCACCATCTTGAAGCCACCAAACAAGTTCACATGTCTCTCCCCTTAAAGCAACAGTTCCACTTAGTTGTTTGCCTTGACAACGATCTCAGTTTCGTCTTGGTCCTTGGTTTTGCTCCATCGCTTCATTCTATTATATACAAACTCATAGATAGTTGTTGCATTATATATTTGAAACTCAATAGACTTGATCATCAATGGCTATGAACTGGGCTGTAAACACAAACCATGGGATTAAACATGAAAAGTGAAGAGTCTCTATTCATAGAAATACATATGGGATCAAAGATCTGTTGGATAATGGAGTGAGCAGTTTGCTTAAATCAGAAATGAAATTCCTATAGTTAGATCAGAAATGAAATTCCTATAGTTAGATCAGAAAATTACCTTTTCATCAGTTAGATTATGAGCTTGTTGAACACTGAGAGAGCTTTAAATGGACCAATCGGTGAGAGAATTAAAAAGGGTTTTTTTATCAATAAATTTAGAGAACAATCATTTGGTGGTTTTCTTTAATGTTTATGGTCCATTCATCCACAGAATGAGTTGTGTTTGGCAGCAGTAAATTAACATCTTGCATTCTTCATACAAATGGTGTTTAACTATGATGGGTCAGTTTAGACTTGCATTCTCCATACAAATGTCGAACATGATTGGTGAGGAGTAGCTGTCTAATTGTTTCTAAAACTAAACTGACCCACCATTAAAGGAGGCAATGTGGTTGTAGGGGCAGAAGGTTAGTTGATGATGGTGGCATGAGGTGGAGGAGGGTGGTTCGGTGATAGTGGCATGGCTGGAGGATGTAGGGATGGCAATGGACCAGGGGAAGGAGGAGATCCGACCGAACCAACCCCATTTGAAGAGGGTATGGAGGATTTAAAACGGGGATGGAGGAGAGGATGGAGGTGTTAAACTAAACCCATGCGGATATGGAGGCAGAGATGAAATTAGGTTTTCTCCCACCCCACCCCACCCCCCCCCCCGGGCGGGCCCTAACTGTTAGGAGGCGGGGATGTGCTTGTGCCTTTATATGAAAAATAGCCCCTTGAATACTCTAACTTGTACTTTGAGCTTTGGGTTTTTAATTTTGTTGTTAATCTCTTTAGTTAAAGATGAAATCAGTTCATATTGAAGGTGTTATGAAGGGGACAAGAGCTTTTGGAAGAATACTTATTTATTAGATGATTAATTTAGGGATAAGAGCTTAAAAGTGGGCTTGGCGAGCGCGAGGTAAGGGCACGTGCGGAGGCACGGGTGGACAGAGATTTGTACTCGTAGAACAGGGATGGACCTCTAAAAAAATTCTCGTACGGATATGGAGACAGGGATGGAGGTGGATTTTGTAGGTAGAAGCGGGGATGGAAGTGACATCCCCCACCCCGCCTCGGTCCACTGCCATCCCTAGGAGGATGTATGATCAGTGATGACAGATTGGTTTGAGGCAACGTGGGTGTTGGGGGATAGGCCAATCTATGATGGCTCTATAGGGAGTAAGGGGAAGAGGAGGAGGTGGTGGTGACAGTTGCTATGATCAGATGAGCCGGGTTCGATAATGGTGGTGATAGGTGGAGGAGGTAGTGGGTGAGAGAGAGAGTGTGTGTGATTGTTTGAGTGAGAGACACAGGAGGGTTTAATCGTTTAACTAAGAGAGAGGGTTAACCAAAGAGCACAGGCTTTATTTGATTTTTACTTTTTTTTTCCTTGCAGTTTTCAAGGCTGATAGATATAGTATGTATATATAACATGTAAAAAGTCAAAAACACCATCACAATGTAACGGCTATGGACGAAAAGTGATAGCAAGGGGTGTAAGTGCCTATTTATGAAAGGTAGTGGGTCTAGGTGCCGATACACCAAACCTGAGGGGGTCTAGGTGAAATTAACCCTATAATATTTAGGCACCAAAAGCTCAGATACAATTATGGGAACAACTTCTTGATGTAGAGAGTTCATAACCTTTTTAAGAGAGCTACAAGATGTACCAGAGGTTTGAAGCAACCTAAACGTTACAATAAATGGAATATGTACTGTTATGCAGCCACAATTCAACCTAATCAAGAAATGTCTTTTCATTTAACCGGGAAAGGCTCCCCGCATCCTGGCCATGTGAGTTCTGGGTACAATCATTCCCCATTGGGTACAGGACTTGGCATAACATACAACAGTATGAACTGCATTTATTTGTTTGTGAGTTTTGATAATATAGAGCTACCAAACTTTCTTGAAATTGGCTCATGGAATCAAGGACCAAAAAACAAAACTTGGGAAAAATATTAAAAACTTCCAAAACATATCCACAACAATGCTATGTAAACTTAAGTAATGCCCATAAGATAATAGAGGACACTATAAGCATTCCTTTGGTTATGTATAAGCCTTCCAACAGAAAGACTTGTATGCATCAAAAAAAGATAGCAAGGTCCATGCACAAGTTTTCTCAGTGCTTTCTAATTCACAAGAATAGACGCCTTTCTTTTCCTGAGTTGCATATTTCTGGAAGAGGATAAAGGAAATTTTGATCATCACAATATTCTTCAGAAAATTCCCTCAATATGAGCACCATGGCTTTTTCTTTTCCTTTGGAAATCTCCATAGCCACTTTATAAGAAGGGCTGACTTGGCAACAAAAAGCCAATGACAGACAAAGGAAATTACCAGCATCAGAAATCAATTAAAACCTTCAAAGACAACTGAAACTGACTCAAAATGAACAGCATTTACTTACTAGGACTGACATTAACCTACTAAAACACGAAATGACCAATATCAAACTCTATTAAAATTCAACACCAACATAACTTTAAACGCAAACTGGAATATTTGATACCCACACATTGCGGGTTGGCTCGGGTTGGGGAGAGGAAAAAAAAGTAAAGCAAACAATAGAAAAACCAATCACAGAAAGGGAAAACGACAAAAATAAAAAATCTATATTACAAAACAGGTTGGTTTTTGAAAAATGTCCTACGTTGCACTTCATCCTGCGGCTAAGATTGATTTTGACTAATTCGAGAGCTGTGATCAAGTTTCAGCACACCTATCACATTTGAATTTCCCACCCGAGTCAATCATAATCATATGCATCCCACCAATTAAGTTTCAGCATAGGGAATCCAAAATCAAAACAGTTTCCAAAATGCATAAGAGATATTAGCTTCATCAAATGGCTAGAATTCATTTTCATTCAAATTCTATGGTCGAGATAAAAAGAAAAGTCTCTTTCAAAAGTAGTTGAAGTGCATTAAATGTTTTACCCTCATTGTGGGCATATATGCATTCAGTTTCACAATTTGGTATAGCTAACACAATAACCGAGCTCTCTCGCGCTAAACCTCCCTCTCACCAACATAGGAACCCAGCAACCTCCCTCTCACCATAGGAAACCAGCAAGCTCACACGGTACTATCAGTCTCTCCCTTTTAACATACCCCTCCCATGGTTCATGGTAGTCAACAACCATGGCAGCTGTCACCACCTACAAACGTGAGAAACCACATCCGTGGCTAACACAGTTTCTCAGATCAGCTTCTCAGAATGGTTCAAATTCTAGGGTTGAGATCATCAACCCACCTGCACAACTTATTGGTCACTCTCATGAAACCAGCACCTAATTGGCCAATTGCGTGAGAACCAACAGCCACTATGGCCGGCGATCCATCCACCTCACCTCCCTAGCCAAAACATCACCAACGCCTCTCTCTCTCTCTCTCTCAACCGCAGCATACCCAAACCTAAACTTCACTTTCTCTCTCTGCCCATTCTCTCTCTCTAGAAGATCTGCCACCTCCGAAGATCCACCTTTCTCGCTCCAGGCTCCATTGTCTGTCTAAAAACCTCTCTCCATAGCAAACCAACCTCATAGACCAATGTTCCCTCTTTAAACCCAAAGACCCATTGCATCACCACACCACTCTCACTCTCTCTGTCTAAAATGGACCAGGCTTCATAGGTTGGACAAAGGTTTTTTTAGGGAAACTAGCGAAGGAGGTTGAGTCACAGAGCTAGCCAAGGGGGTGTTGATTCTGTTGACCTATTTGAATTAGTTTCATCGGTTCGTACTTATGAGATGGAGGCAGGCAGAATGTGTGTTCAGCCATGCTTGTTTGCTGCTTGAGCTTAGGAAGCCTTCTGATAATTGTTTTGTATCCTATTCTTTATTTTGTCCTTTTTTTGGTTTTGCATCATGTACTCTGTAGTGCTCTCTCTCTTTATTTAATGATGAAGTTCTTACCTTTGCATGTTACTATGCTAGACTAGAACTAGCTGCAGCCTGCAGCTATTCTACTATTACACCCAAACCAAGTCACTCAATATTTGGTATACCACTTTTACAAAACCATGCATGGGCCAACAAATGAAACTTGAAAATAGGAATTATACAAGAAAGAAAACTAAAATATATATACATCTATCTATATAATAAAACACATCAGTTTTTTATCTTGCATAGCACAAGACATTATTCAAAAAGAATAGGTACTTTTTTATTTTTTTATTTTTTTATTTTTTTTATTTTTTTATTTTTTTGTAGGGCTAAAGCCTGGAAAGGGGAGGGTGAGTCGAATCCCATAATCTCAATAGTAGAGGTCCCACTACCGCTAGAGCTAACCCCTCTCTACTTTTTTAATACAACAAAGAAAAGAAAGTGTATTTTTTGGAAGACAAAGTTCATATGGGTCTTCGAATAACAATCTTAAAGTTCAAATTGTATGAGTACTCTTTTTTCTTCTACGCGGTGGACAAAGAAAAAGTCAAAAGAAGCAGACAGTTTTCTCTTTTGAGGTTGAATCTTGAATTTTTTTCTATGTTATTATAATGTTTACTGATCAGTTTGTAGCTTCTCTTTTAATAAATTGTTAAGCTTCTCTCACTTGATTTAATGATTTGAATTGTTTTGTGGTTAGCTAATTCTGGTATACTACATGAAATTACTCTGTTTCTTGAGCGCTAATTGTGTTAGTTTAAGGCCTTTCTTTTCACTTTGCAAGGCACTTGTATCTTCGTTGAAAGAGAAAGAAAAGTTACTCTGTATTTTTGCTCAAGTCATATAAGTTGCATAATTAAGCTGCGTCTTGATTTCAAAGTGATCAAACTAAATTTGGATGAAGCTTTGAATATAAAAGATTCAGCTGCATTTGTGGCCAAGACTAAAAAGGAAAAAATAAACAAAAAAGCCATCAAGAAAATTTCATTTTGAAAATTAAGGGATGCCACTGACTTAGTAGATAATATGTGTGAAAGTGGTTTTCTTTCTAAATAGATTAATGGCTCCTTGACTTCATAGCTGAAATTATCCATTCTCAACTTCACCTCACAAAATACTTCCCTTGATTATTTAGATTTCAGGCACCACTTTTAGTCCAATTCACAAATGCCTGAAATTTTCAGACATTGGGTTGTATTTTAACCCAATGTGTGAAATAAACCTACTACAAATTTTGTCCAAAATTACCCTAGGCACAACTTATCTTTAACCATACTTGATAAATCTCTAATTGTTAATTTTGTATTACAAGAGTGCTACCCACAGTCACGACTGATAGTCAGCCGGTTGATGGCTACCAACTCAAATGAGATACATTATCAAATGCATACATTTTTAGATTTTGTGGAGGAGTGCCGTAGGCATGGGTTATGCCTAGTTCATTAAAACAGCAGATAGCAAATACTAAAGTCATAAAAAAAAAAAAGAGTAAATAAATAACTGACAAAACACAAAGTGGCAACACTCACAAAAAAGAGAGGGCTTAAACTGAATTAAAGTGGAAATGAGCCAAATCAAACTAAATAAAGATAGAAAAAGCACAACAAAAACTTGAAAGCATTGAAATCAAACACACACTAAACCATCACTGAACAATAGAGCATCCACAAGGGCAGAGCCAGGATTTTATTTTGGGGGGTGCCAACTTGAAACAAAAATTTTTGCCTACCGATACAAATGCTATTTTTTAAGTTTTTTGCACATGTTTTTAATTTTAAGAATGAGATATATAATAGGATGCAAAACTAGATTTCTACATTAAAAATAAAATCAACTTTCATTTCGCCTCAACAAAATATGACTAAAATTATTACCCTTTCTTTTTTAAAACTACTCAAAAAGTGAAAAAAATACACTTTAAAAAGGGTCAAACCCTGTACAACCAGCTTATACAAAAGTCTGAATCTTAACAAACTTAATGTCTATTTAATTATAGACATATACAAGTTGCCCAAATGGCAAAAAAATAATAGATTAAATATTTATTAGTACATCAATCATCTATTAAAGTAAAAATTAAAGTTTTTTCGAGTAGCCTTTTCTGTGTATTTGGTAGGACTTGTTGAATGGTGCATGTTAAAAACTCACATACTGTTGGTTTAGAAGCCCACATAATAATGATTTTATTGGGTTAGGATGCACATAAAAAAAAATGGATATACTCCTTAGTTCAATATACAAAAAAAATATATTTAATTTCTTGGATTAGAGTTTTAGCTTATAAATTGTGGGGGGTACCAATAGAATAAATTTTGCAAAAACTTCAGACATTTACACTACATATAGGAGGGTTGTACAAAAGCCGAGAGCCTATACATAGCTCCACCCCTGAGCATCCACCCACCATAAAAAAATAAGAGAGACGCTTTAGGAGAGAAGATTACCAAGAACAAACTGAATCCACAAACAAAACCCAATAATTAGAGAAGAATTGAAACAAAAATCTCTAATTGAACAACATCCTGCCAATCACAGAGTAAACTACCTAACAAAAAACTGATAAATTAACCAAATGTAAAGAAATTAACATCACCCTCGTAACTAAAGAGAACACATGAGATAATTAAAGATCAAAATGACCAATAAAATATTCAAATCCATATAGAACAAACAGCAAAAGACCGCTAAACAAAAGAAACCATAGATACCGCAATCCAAAGCTGAGATGACCAAAATCCAGATTACCAGAATATAATAACACATATATGAGAATGCATAAGTGCGTCTATATATATATATACACAGACACATATATTAAGCATGAATGATTTGAGACCATCAACTAAACAACTCACAATTCTCCTGAAAGAAATCCCAAAACTGAGCTCGGGATCCAACGCAACATCCAAAATCTCGGACCCATCTGGTTTCTTCCTAGACAGAGCCGAGGGACCACTGCACTGGTTCGACCCACCAGGTCTTTGGGGATCCGAGCTTGAGGGGTTCAGAGTCTCCAACCGAAAATCCCCGCCGCCATTACTGAACCCAGTGAATGGCTTCTTCGCTGGAACGAACTCGATTCTTCTATTGAACAGAGATCCGCCTGACGGCAGAGCTGGAGAGCCCGATAACCCATCTGGGTGTGTATTGGATCCAACGGAAGTGATCAGAGTTTCATCCATGAGAGGTCTCTGTAATTGAGTCCGAGACCTCTCCCGATTGTGTACCCAGAACCCTCTCTGAGCTCTTTCTCTATATATATGTCTATAGAACTTTCTGTTTCTCTCTCTACAATTCTCTGCCTCTAGCCATCTCTCTCTAAAACCAGAGTTTTGGTTTCGGCTTTCGGTGGAGAGAGAGAGGCGAAGCAAACACCATAAAACCCTCCACTCCAGCGTATGTATCTATCCCTCTGTAAGCGGAATGAGCTTCGGTGAATGCGTCGCACTGGATTGTGTTCTTCTAAACTTCCCCTACAGTGGGGGCTAGTAAACAACCAACAGAACTACCACACTTCATCAAAACAGGGGTATTAATGTCATTTAACTTTATTCTCGCTTCGTAGTTTGACCAAGCAATCCCTACTGTTGATACGTGGCGCCTAAAAGAGCTGATAGTGGACAAAATCTAGATTGTGTATGTAATTGGCTGTCATTTGGCGCTCTGTTAGATTTTGGCACGTGCTAGTCTACTCTATGGTGGAGATGCGAAGCATGGACCGTTAAGTGGAAGGTGGACCCCCGCAAGAGATTCATCTGCTACCACTTGATTTTCGTATAGGCAATGAATCTAATGATGCACAACTTGAATATATATACCAACGGCCTATTAATTGACCAAAAAAAAAAAAAAAAATCACTAGAATTCATAATGGCAAATGCTTACTAGTGAGCTTATGCTATATATTAAGTATGTTTTATCTAGTTATTTTTTATAATTCATAATGTGTAACCCGATAATACATATTTAAGTTTGTTTGGTGAAACTTATTTTGAACTTTTTTCAAGTTTGATTTTTTGGCTTATAAGTTTTATTTTTATAAGTTAAGATAAGAAACCAAAGCCTGAAAAAAAAAAAGTTAAAAAAAAAATTAGCTTTTTTACTTAAAAACCAAAAGAACTAATCTGAAAAAACTTGGCTGAAAGTTATACCAAACGAACCCTTAACAGAAAGACTCATTCATAACTAGAGCAAAAAGGAGTGATGGTATCTACTTGATGCACATGTGATCTCTATATTTTTTTTTAGTACAAAAAATCAATATGCAGAAAAACTACTATACACATCCGCCAAGTAGTACACTACATAGTTATTTGCGGAAGACCTGAATACACCTATGTCGAGGTTGAAACTTAGGTTGCACTGCATGTTTTGGGATAAATTCTTCAACAGATCTGGAACACCACGTCAACATAATGATTTGGTCTGCCCAACCAATTAAAAATTATTTTAGGTTAATTGACCTAATTTTTAGATTGATTAGCCTAATTGTTTGAACAATGAAAATAATAACTTTCCTAAAATATTCATATTTACTAGGTGTCAACTAGGCATATTCATATTTATATTCACCGTGTGTTTAAATAGGCAAAAACATGTTATAAATAATTAATTCAAAAGTCAAAATAATTAAGAATATAATCCAAAATTAACTATCGTAATTTGTTTTATTGTAATAATATGTTTATAAAAAATATAAAAAAAAAACTTGTAAAATCTCTGGTGAGCTAATTACAATAAAATTTGCATTGGTATCATCTTCACATTCTTTTTCAATACTCTGACATGAAAGGAAAAAAAAAATGAAACATGAATATTGTTATAATAAACTATTAGATAATGATATGATATAATTTGTATATAATAATAATAACATAAAATATCATACCTGATGTTTAAGATCAAGGCGTTACTTCGTAGTTGGAGTAGATTTTGTGATATCTGTGTTTGAATTGTTGGTGTCAAATTTAGGTGCATCTTCGTTATTTGATAAGAGAGTTCATAACAAAATAAAGGTTATTATAAAAATAGATTTCATATTTACCGTAATAGGTTAAAGTTAAAAGTTAATAGAAGTATCACTTTTGAATTAAATGGAGATAATATTTATTATCAAGCTCATAATTCAATGGGAATATTTTTGCTACAGTCAATTCAAAATTTAGGTTTTTGATATTGAACTCTATCATTTTAATTTGGGTCTCCCACGCACACCGCTTGGAAAAATTATTCAATATTCTTGGAGTACTACTTCATCGTTCCTCCATCACTCACGTAGTAGTGGAGTCCTCTTACCTCACGGTGGAGACCCAAAGTTCGTACAACTAAAAAAATTATGCAATAATAAAAAAAATTAGCAGTAATTTCATTTCAATCATACAAGTTTTATTATGTTCTCAATTTTTTAATCAATTTGGTCATCATGTAGATATCCATATCTAAAGAGAACACTAAAAAAAAAAATTTAAAAATTAAAGTTTACCTGAATTGCATATGATCTTTGCTTTGAAAAGAGGCAATAAATTGACTTCTGACCCAAAAAAACCAAAAGAGTATAGGATTACAAATAATGGAAATTATCAATAATGGAGATTAGCAATAATAGAGATTAATTATTAAACCTTAACAATAATGGAGATCACTTTTATTAGTAAAAAAAAGTTACTACATGAATAATATATTACTATATACTGTACTGTGAAGTAGTTTAATAAAACTAAAAAACTTGTAGCACAATCCTATAATATAATTATACAGAATAGGTAGCTTTGAATGGTAGTATAATATATTTGGATTTATGATATATTTAATAGTAATCTATATCATATCTCTAAAAAAAGTTCAAGTATGTATATATATATATATATATATATCTATATGTGATACTTTATTGAATTATAGTAATTTTTTTTTATAGATATTAAGTTCTCTTTATCATATCTCTAAAAAGTTTAAGTAAATATATATGTGTGTGTGGTACTTTATTAAATTATAGTAGGTTTTTTTTTATAGATATTAAGTTCTCTTTATAGTTATCTATATCATATCTCTAAAAAGTTTAAATAGATATATATATGTGTGTGTGTGTGTGTGTGTGTGGGGTACTTTATTGAATTATAGATGGTATTTTTATATAAATATTAAGTTCTATAAAGAGTCCTTTAACATTAACATTATAAGTCTAGTGAAGCGGGGCACCGGTATAATATATAAGCGTGTTAATTTAATAAGCCTTCACAAGTCTATAAAGAGTCATATTTGGATTTATAATATATTTAATAGTTATCTATATCATATTTTTAAAAAGTTCAAGTAGATATATATACATATATATATATATGGTGTTGTATTGAATTATAGTAGGTTTTTTTTTGTTAAATATTAAGTTCTATAAAGAGTCATTTAACATTAACATGACAAGTCTAGTGAAGTGGGGCACCAAAATAATTTGTAAACATGTTAATTTTATAAGCTCTCATAAGTCTATAAAGAGTCATTTAATTTTAGTTAGCTTTCAATGATAATGTAATATGTTTGGATTAATACATATTACAGAATTAAGTGTTCTATAGGCAATTGGATAATGTTAGTTAGCTTTCAATGATAATATAATATATTTGAATTTATACATATTCTACTGAATAGTTAGCTTTCAATTTATACGGAACTAAGTTTTGTATATGTATTTCGATAATGTTAGTTAGCTTTCAATGATAATACACTCCAAGAAAGAGGCTTTTTGCAACGAACACTTTTTGCGACAACTCCATTATCATCGCAAATACCATCGTTTGCAATGGCAATATTTCCATTGCAAAAAAGATTCATTAGTGACGACACGTTTGCGACGACAGCCATTCCCATCGCAAAAGCCAATTCAAAATGACGTTGTTTGGATTGTCAAATGTGTTTCCCTTTTTATGCGACAATAATTATTGCAATGAGTAATACGCTGTCGCAAAAGCATTTATTGAAATAGTGTCATTTTGTATGTGAATGACGTAGTTTTAATTCCCAAATTGATTTCCCCCATTTTTTTCTTCTTTTTCCCTCTAAGCCTAGCCCTAGGATCGTGATTATCTCTCATGAGCCCCTCACTCTTGGTCTCCCTCTCTTAAGCTTCAATCTCCCTCGTCAACCCTCATTAGGTAAGCTTCTCTCTCTCTCTCTCTCTCTCTCTCTCTTTATGTGCCATTGTAGGCATCAATCGGAAGCCCTTGCCGACCGGAATCTCTCACTAACGATTAGGTTAGTATTTTCTTGATCTTTCTCTCACTCTCTATTGTTGGCAACATATATATGTTTGTGAAGGCTTGATGCGGTAGAGGGGTTTGGGGTTAATATAGTTGTTTGAGTTTGGTACCTATTTTAAGCTTCAAGTTTTTAATGTTTAGATTAATAGATTATGTTCTTAAAGCCATGGGATAATGTAAATTTGGATCTCCATTTAGTTATGCTTTTTTATTTTTCCTTTCTGGTTCATTTTGGGAATGGGGATTCCATGGTGGTGTGTTGTGGTATATCTACAATATATGTATAGGTTTCATTTGATATGAAAACAAGAGACAAATGCTAATATCCTTGTCTTTGCATGTTGGGATTTACTGATTTTGAATGTTAGAAAAAATACCTTGGTTTTTTTTCTTGCCCTGCCATTACAATCGCTGAAAAATAAGTTTCTATAGCTTGATCTAATGAAATCAAGTGTGTTTCAGCTTAGTATTCCAATCTTGCATATGTTTGAGCATTCTTTTGCTATTTTGGATGCTATGACTTCCTTTAGCCTATTCTCAAATGTCAATTTTAAGCTAGTTTTTCTTAGAATACAAGTTAATCCATCCACGCAACAGATTTTCTATGAAGTGATATTAATAATTTATAACCTTATACTCCTAATTAAATTTGGGTTTGCAGAAAATGGACACACTCTTAATACTTTGAACGTAAATCTTCTAAAGAGTAAGTAACTAGATTACTTTGGATAATTTGAGAAACAAAAAAGTTATGTTGTGTTACCCAGCTATATGGTCCCTTCATGTCCTCCTTTTAATGTAGAACACATGGTTGATCCCCTTGAATTGACCGTGATTTTTAATGTCAAGCAAATCTAATGCTTTTATTTAGACTCTTTCTTGTGATATAATAATATATCTATTATTTTTTTAAATAGCTTTTAATTCATACATATATATATTGAATAACTCATGAATACGTGAGTTAATTAAAATATAAGCATATGACTTTAGACCCGTTCAAGAATCCTCAATGGAGTTAGTGGATTCAATTATGATGAGACGGTTCTTGAATTGTCCAGTTTTGAACAGTTTGGGAATGTATAAATCTATATGGTAATCAGTAGCTTCTCTTCAAACTCCTTTCTAAAAATTTTCTTCAAAAGTTTTACTTTCTAAAAACACTCTTCAAGTTCCTTTCCTAGAAATTGCTTTCTAAAGATTTACTTTCCAAAAACTCTTTTCAAAAATCCCTTTCCAAAAACTCTTTCAAAATTTTACTTTCCAAAATTTCCTTTCTAAAACCCTTTTCAAGTTTACTTTTTAAAAACTCTTTGTTAGGATCTCCTTCCAAAAAGTTCTACTTTCCAAAATCTCTTTACCTTAGAGCCCAAGTCAAGACCTAGAGCCAATAATTAGAAAACCCTAATTTTCTTTCCTAAAACATGATTTCAATCTTGCTTCAAAACCTAAATTTCCAAAACCTCCTTTTGACATCAAAATTATAAATTTTCGACACCTATTTCCGACATCAAATCATAGACTTCCAAATCTAGGGTTTCTAAAACTTCCCATTGTAATTCCATGCCAAATCAAAATCTTCAATTTAGGAAACTAGATCTAATTCTCCGTTTTTGGAAACAAAATCTAACCTTTTGTTTTAGGAAATAGAATCCAAATCTTTCCTAATTCCCACATTTCCTAATTCCATACCTTTCCAAATTTCAACTTTCCAAATCTAAATTTTTCAATCTTTCTTAAACTTGAATATTTCCTAACTTCAAGTATTTCCAAAACTCAAACTTCAAACCTTTCTACATTCAAACCTTTCCAAAATTAAACTTTCTAAATTCCAAATCTTTCTTAAATCAAACTTTTCCTAATTCAAATCTTTCCAAAAATCAATTCTTTCTTAAGTTGGAACTTTCTAAATTCGAAACCGTTTCAATTTCAAAACCTTTCCTATTTCAAACTTTCCTAATTTGAACATTTCCTAAAACGAAACTTTCCTAATTTCCTACATCCAATCTTCCTTAAACTCCAACTTTCCAAGTCTAACATTCAAGTCAAATCTTTTCTAAATCCCTTGCAAGTTAAATCAAATCTTTCTTAACCTTATGTCCTTCCTAAGTCCTATTTTTCCTGAATCTAGGTTTTTCAAAACCAAACTTTCCAAAATCAAGGTTTTCAAGTTCAAGTCAAGTCAATTCAATTACATGTTTCAACCCTAGGTTACCCTAAGTCCCAGGATGTCTAAACTCTAGTTCAACCCTAACCCTAAGGCTAGGAAGCTTCCAACTCCTCTCCAAAAACTCTTTTCCAAACCAAGATGGTTTTTCAAACGTCAATCCTAGTCAAGATGTTTTCAAAATTCTATCTTTCCAAATCTAGTCCAAGTTCTCTTTCAAGGGTCACATCATCTTTAAAGTTCAATTCTAGGTCTAAGTTCAATCCTGATTTCAAATCTTCTATTCCAAGCTCAAATTAAACTCTTTTCTGGTTAAAATCCTTTCAAATCAAAATCTTTTAATTTTCAATCGGACTCTTGTCAGAACTACGACTGACCTGATTCCCAAAAAGGGATACGTAGGCAACCCTCATTGGTATGGTCACAACCTTTTTCAAGCTTCTATTTCCATAACTATTTTCAAACTTCCAATTCCAAAAATCCATTTTCAAATCTTTAATTTCAATTTCCAAAACTTTCTTCCCAATTTCAAACTTCAATTTTCTTTTCAAATCAATTTTCAAAATCAAATCTTTTTTTCAAATCTATCTTTTCAAATCCATTTCAAGAATCGAATCAAGTTCTTTCAAGTCTATTTTCCAAAATCAAATCAAATTTTTGTACTTGTATATCATCCATCATGTTAAACTTTTTTTTTAAAGTTCTTTTCTAAAAGTGAATAGTTTTGGATATTTATTAATCAAAGACTCTAATTTGTAAACCTATGGTGAATAGACATGTAGGTACCACAAGGGTAGAGTAGGGTGATTGCTTAGTGTCTCTTCCTTACACGTAACCAACTTCCGAACCTAGAATCACTGTTTTTGAAAGACCAAATGGAGTTATTTTCAAAAAGGGCTTAAATCTTTTCAAAGGTTGCCAAACAATCTGTTTTCTTAAAATCCCTCTCTTGAGGATGTTTTTCAAAACCTTTTTTAAAAACCCTAAGTGTAATCTTCGGATTGTGCTTAGTTTTTAGGTAACCTAATTCACCTTAATCTAGTTAGGTGGTGACTCCAAATTGTTTTCCAAAAGCTTTTAATCAAATCAATTTTCAATCCAAACCTAGTCACACTCATTCTTCTAGGAGGATGAGTTCTAACAAGAGAGTACAGTATTTTTTTCGTTTGTGTGTGTATTCATTGAGTGTAAAAAATCTGGGCGCGACAGGACTCAAAAGAGTGGATCCCTCATCATTCAGGAGTCGACTCATTCAAACAAAGCCTAAAATTTTGAAGACTGCTTAAAAGAGTGGACCCTTCACTCCAAAAGAGCCGACTCATTAGGACAGAGAGTTGAATCTACAGATTTAGACCAAAAGAGTCGACTCCTACAAGTCATGAGTCTACCGCTCAAGGCAAAATGCTGAAGCAGATTCTAAAAAGAGTCGACTCCCGACTGTAACGGCTATATTTCTGACATATGTAATGATGCGATTTGCTACCAAACCTTCTCCCATACTTCTCTAATGGCTAGAATCGATCCATAACTTTAAATACAATATCCTTACAGCTTCTATACAGGAGATAAAGTGATTATATCTGCCACAAGAAAGTGCTTGAAGCTGAAAATTTTCTGTGCCATAACTACCACATCTTTTTGCTGAGTGTTTGAGGTTGTTCATTGGACTGTACTTGTTCATCTACTCATTAGAAGAGTTATCCATTATATAACCTTTATTCATTTTACTTAGGTGGGTTTGTAAACCTGTGAGTTTGAGTGTTCTTGGGTAAAAACACTTGTAAGTTTGAGTGAAGCTGGACAAAATGACTTTTAAATTTGAGAGAAGCTTAGACAAAATTTCTTGGGTTGTGAGAGCTTAGGGAACAGCTTTTGTAAGAGTGAGCTAGTCACTTATAGCAAAACCAGCAGCTGTGTAAGAAGTGTTACATAGTGGAATACCTTCGAAATGATCGAAGAAGAAAGGACATAGGCAAGGTTAGCCGAACCTCTATAAATCTAATGCTCTTCTTTTCTTGCTATGTTTTGCTTATTTGCTCACTATACATGCTTGTATAGATATATACTTTGATATATACTTTACTTGCTTGATATGTACTTTGATTAATCATTGTTGAAATACATAAACTGTATTTAGTTGTATTATTCGATATAAATTCTATAAAACCCAATTCACCCCCCTCTTAGGTTGCCTTCTTGGACCAACAGAAATCCGATACACTAATGACATGACATTTGTTATGTTTAAGTGTCATTAGATTGATAACATTCACGGGAAGAAAGAAGATACTTTCAAGTGTACATTGATCAACTTCAACCATTTGTTGTACTGACATGATCGAAAGACCAACAAACCTTTCATCTTTGCATCCTAAGCAGAGCAGGTTTGGTATGCTTCAAACCCCCTACAACCAAACTGGCGTGTTATTGTGAAGATGTTACAGAGAAATTTAGTTTATATGCATTCCTCAAACACTTAAGCTGAGCCTTCTGCAAACCAACAATTGAAAGAAAATATTGCCCTCCATGATGTAGATGTTAACTGGGTTAGGGAAAAAACAGAAGGAGCAACTGTTGATGCTCCTGTCTAATAGCCGTACCCCTATTTGTCAATTTTAGTATATGCTATCCATTTTGGACATGAATTTTATAAGTATTGCAACGGTATATTGAATATGTATTACATCAATTCTAGCAACAGTTTATTGAATGGTTACTTTTTTTCTGTTATGTACATTGTATGTAGCTTGTATTTATCTTACCAAGTTATTATGATGAAGAGGAAGAGGTCTACTAGTCGGATGTTGTTTGACATGTTCCGAGTACTGAGTCAATTTCATCCCAACAACCTATATTGCAACCTTCTCATCCTTCACCGACAATTTCAGCAGAGGCAACAAAGGTAGCACCATCACAAGCTACTTCATCACATCCACCCATAACAGCTACATCTTCACAGCTAATTCTATTAGTTATAATCTAGGTTAATAATTGCTCAACCATTTTAACTAACAATTAATAAATGTTGCAATTCATGTTATAATTTTGGATTCACTTGCTTCAAGGCCATCAAGTACCGAGATGTCCTCATTGTGTTAAAAAAAAAAAGGATGAGGCTTGGCATTAGGCATTCGTGATTGGGGTAACGAAAAATTCAAATATGACATGGGATTTGATAAGAGGTGGTGTCCAATAGAGCAGAACAAAAAGAACAAACTCTTAAGATAGTTGGGCATCCTTGTGCGTCGCATTGTACCATTAACATATATTGATTGGCCACATGTACCCCTTGATTTGATCGATCAGATTTGGCAGGATGTTAAGGTAAAAACTTTATTATTTATCTGTCAGATTGATGACTAATGTTTTTATATTTGTTTTGTAGTGTAAATTGGAACCTTGTTAGGATGAGTACAAACTGGTTTGCATAGAAAATATGCAAAGTTGTGGAAGGATCACAGGTACCATATCAAGAAAAAGCATTTCACACTATACGAAGACATTCTGGACCGGTATCCGGATAATCCTTATGGCATAAATCTAGATCACTGGAGAGAGCTTGTGGATTATTGAAGGACTAAGGAGACACAGGTATGAGTACAAGGTGTTGACTCCATGCCTTGATTTTGATGATAATAAAATATTGTATTAGTGATCTAATGATTTTACTCAGTGTGCAGATTATACAATACATTAATCTCTCTTAGGGTCATGACTTGAAGCTTCATATATTGAAGATATTATGTAATGAGAAGCTTATCAAGTATTGTTGAAGGTTGATGAATATGATGGATGATTAATGAAGAACTTTTCTCATACAACCACTTGAAGAGATTAAAGATGTTTATAGATGACTCTTACAAGACATGTAAGCTCACTTTGAAGATTTGAAGATGTCTTGCAAGAATGGAAGAAGAAGAGATCTACTCAAAGACATGGAAGCTTTCTTGGAAGATTAGAAGATGTTTTGAAAGTATGGAAGAAAATTTCACAAGACTTGGAAGCTATCTTGAAGAATTTAAAGAAGTCTCGGATCAATGGAGGAAGCTATATTGATTGAAGAACTCTACAAGAAATCAAATTGTTTGAATTCATCTCGAAGAGATTGAAAGTGTTCTTGGAGATCAACCTACTTTGAAGAAATCATTTCAAGCTTTAGAAGCTTCATTTGGATGATTATTGAAGAGCTTGAAGACTTTGAAATTGTTTGAAGAAGAGTTGCAAAATATTTGGAATTATTGGAAAAAAGGGTCGACTCATGAACTCCCAAGAGTTGACTCATTCAGACAATGGACTGGACAAAAAGGATTCTAACGAAAAAGGTCAACCCCTCCTAACTTAGAAGTCGAATGCAAAGTCTTAAAGAAAGTCCAAAAAGAGTCGGCTCCTCATTTCCCACGGGTTGACACATTTGGACAGAGTCTTGATGAGTTTTGAGAATACCAAAAAGGGTCGACTCCTCATTCCTCAGTGGTTGACTCATTTGGGCAGAGCCTTGGTGAAATCTAGATAAAATAAAAAAGGGTCAACTCCTCAAGTCTCAAGAGTTGACTCATTAGAACATAAACAAAAGACGCTGAAAACAACACAAAAAAGGGTCAACCCTTTCAGCAAAAGAGTCAACTCCTTGTTTGCAACAGCTATATTTTTGAACGTTTTGACAGCACGTTTTTGCATTCAATGCACTCCCAACCATTACCAACGGCTAGAATCGATGCAAGACTATAAATACAAGATCCCCACAACATCTACCCATGAGAATGAAAGATCATAAGTGCTAAATCAAAGATTGAAGCTGAGATTTTTTGAGCCCTAACTGCTACATCCATTTTGTTAAGTGATTGGGGTTGATTGTTGAACCTACACCTCCTTATCTATTCTTTAAGAGAGTTACCCATTGTATTAACTTCATCTATTTCACTTAGGTGGGTTTGTAAACCTGTGAGTTTAAATGTTCTTGTTAAAAACACTTGTAAGTTTGAGTAAAATTTGGACAAAATTACTTGTAAGTTTGAGTGAAACTTGAATAAAATCACTTGGGGCTTTAAAAGCTTGGGAAAAGCTCTTGTAAAAAGTGAGTTGGGCACTTGGACAACTAGCACCTACTGTGTAAAGGAGTTTTTCCATAGTAGAAGGCTTTTAAGGGGATCTTGGGAGTGAGGACGTAAATCCCACGTGATCATACCTCTGTAAATTTAGTGTTATTCTTTGTGCTCTGTTTTTTTGTTCTTACTCATATCATTTGCTTGCATTGCATTGCATCTTATCGTTTATTTGCTTGGTTTATAGTTTGATTAGCCATTGTTACATTGCTTAATTAGTTTTTAATTGCATTGTTGTGATTATATTTGGAAAACCCATTTCACCCCCCCTCTTGGGTTACCTACTTGGGCTAACACAAGGCATCACAATCATTTGCAATAACATATACGTTTATTGTCATATGCTAATTATGCCACCTAGGCAATCGTGCAACAAAATTCATTGAATATGGAGCTTCGTGGCCCACCTCATACAACTAGTAAGACACATTTCTCCGCAATACGCTATGAAGTACATATATAATAAAATGTAACATTTATGTTGCCTTTTTTTTGGTTTCAAGCATTCATTAATCATATTATATGTTTAGTAAATTAGATGAAAGCAGCTGGGGACTAGACAGACAAGATGAGTGTCTACTTGAGGACTCACCGAGCAAATGACCCAGATGTGATTGCCTTTATTATAAGAAGTACTAATTGAAATATTAGTGTTCATATTTTTTTATATTGTCATTTAATTTATGTTTTGGAAGTGTAGGCTGAATATAACCGACGTCTAGAGAAGGTGCCTGAGGACCAACAGACGGATGATGCTCGAGACAATATATTCCACCAAGTGTTCGAGGAGGATGGACATGGCTACTGCCACACATGCGATACTGGCATATCACGAGCTGCTGTTTATGGGAAGATGATGGTCCATCACAGCCTCAAACGAAGCCTGTTGTGGTGAAGAGATCACTCGACAAGTCACAATGACAGTGAGAGAGGATTTAAGAGAAGAGCTTAAAGAAGAGATCACCCGATAGGTCACCATGCAATTGATGAAGGCCAGTTGATTAGACAACGAAAGTGTAGTTTTTCGCCTCTAAACGACCCTTTATTAGTCGTAGTTTTAGGATAAGTTTGTTTTCTTTAATATATTTTTCATTGAACCTTTTTCTCATTTTGATTACAGGTTTCTAAAGCTAAAGGAGTGAATTGGGAGTCAAAGAAATGATCCGAGCTGAGAGCGTAGATCATTGAGGAACATCCCCGGGGTCTTTTCTCGGGAAGCGTGCAACTTTTGACTCGTGACTTGGAACGAAGCATTTGATGAGTCGTTGGAAAGCTCTCCCCAAGACAATCATGTTTGCGTCTAATGAGCCTTGCCAAATTCCAACTCCAAGGGCTTCAAACAAGGCGATTCTGAACTGAGCGAAAAAGGGGATTATGGTTCGAACCCTCAAAGAGCCGTTCGAACGGCAAGAAGAAGAAAAAAGGAGAAAACAAGGCATACTGTTCGAACTCTTAAATGGACGGTTCGAACGGCCCGTGGGCGTGCAAATTGGAAATTAGCTTACCGTTCGAACGCCCACTTTGACAGTTCGAACGGTTGAAAATGCAGTGACGGGCGTTCGAACGCCCACTTTGACAGTTCGAACGGCAAGGTTATTTTTGTCCAGATTTTAGGGTTCGCTTTGTAATCCTTATAAATACAACCCTTTTTGTGATTTTCGAGATATCAGAGCAGGAAGGGCGGCGACTTTAGGGTTTTTGTATGTTTCTTCCTTTGTTGTATCTTTTATTATGTTAGATTTATGTTTAAATGTAAATGTACCCTCTAAAGCTTTAGTTTAACATATGATCTTCCATTCCTCTTGCATTAAAGTCATAATGTTGGTGGAGTTATTGTTCTAAAGTCGAATTTCTAGCTCTTCTTCATGTGTTTTCAAAATTATTCGTATATAGGAATAAGTAGCTAACTTCCCCCATCTCGGGATTGAAGGTGAAAACCGATTAGAGGTCCTGGTTAACCATAAGAGGGTGTTTTTGGATTTTCAAGCTAAATCTTTTAATTGTATGGTTCTTGTTGTTCTTCATTCTAGAAACCTTTGAAAACTTAGACGATTGACTATGTTCGGTAACGTTTATGCATGAGTGCATACTCAGTATAGGTGTTGCACGAATCGATGGTATTCGTCTTCAATTCTAAAGATTCGATTTATTCTAGGGGTGGGATTTCTAAAGGACACTCCGTTTCTATCGCTAAACCTTCCGAATCCGAGACTCACGTTGTAGTCAAAGGATTTGAGTTATAGAATACCTCTTTTGGAATTCCTAGACCAATAATTGGTTGGATCATTCAATCCCGAGACTCTGTCACCTTAAGTTAAAAATCAAACTTGATTCAAGTCGTTCTCTTTTAGTAGTTAGCTAATTCAGATAACCAACCCATTTCAACAACAATTATATTTTTCCATTTTCTTTCTTTGCATTTGAAGTTTTTCTTACCAGAATTTAGCGGTCGATTGAGAGGGTGGTCCTAGATCTTGTGGTTATTGTGTACGCATAACTCCTTGTGGGACGATCTCGTACTCCAAGTAATACTACTCCGCCGGCCTTCTCTTGAGTTAATCTCGAGTGCACGTGTGGCGCGAGTCACCAGTCTCCTATTTGTAGATGTCTTAAGACAGGTGTAGTAAATTAAAAATTTGTATACATATTATTTTTTTAATATTGCATTATATACTTGACCAAGTATATAATATAGTTTATCTTAATATTTAGATTCCAAATGGATCTAGCACGCACTAAGTATGGCATGAGTCTGTGGGTGATGATGGTATACCATCCCGTTCGGCCTCATTGCCTCGTTCGGCTTTATTGCCTCCAACTCCAAAGCAAGTATCCCCATGGTATCTTGACAAAGTTATACCATTTCTTTTATCTTTTTTTCCTTGACAAGTAACAAGGTCCCGACATGAGTAACATGTGGGAACAAATGGCACGATCGTCGAACTCCTGATGTGAGAGTTATGACATTTTTTCTCTCTTTTTTTTTTCTCAACAATTTAAAAAAAAACAAGTTTTTCAAGCCATTTGGATACTAAAACCTCCAAACAGTCTCGGAAGTCTGTCAAACTTCACACATAGTAAGGTCTAAGTACAAGTGACATGTGAAAACAAATGGCATAGTTACCAGACTCCTGGTGTGAGAGTTGTGACATTTTTTTTCTTTTTTTCATTAATTTTTTAGAAAAATCAAGTTTTTGCAGCAGTTTGAGTCATAGTTATCAATACCATTCCGTACTGGCCAATACAGACCGGTACATACCGTTTTAGAGAAAAACTAGTATAAAACAAAGGCAGTTCCATGCCATTGTATATTCCGAGCAATATCGCCATTTCAGGCATTTTTCGCTATCTCGTTGCATTTCACTATACCAGCATATCCCAAAATGTCATTCAAATTTCAAAATGGTACCGTCATTTCTTGTAAGTTGTGTTGCTGTTTCAGCTAACATTTATTGCTCTCAATCAAAACCAAAAGATAGTGTTAGAGGGTTGTGCAAAAGTATTTGAGCATTTATAGACCCCTTTGTCTCTCTCTCTCTCTAAAGAATCATTATACATTTGACAATTATTGTTTTTTAAAGAACACTAGTATATTGACACATATATATACATAAATTTTAAATTCTTATCCTTAGTCAATTAATTATTTTTTATTTTTACTATATGTAAAACCCTTTTATTTTTGTTTTAGTATATAGATATTACCAAAAAGTTATTTATAATTAATGCTTCTTAGAAATAATGTCATACAATTGGTTAAGTATGTTTATATTATAATAGTTTGACATTCGGCAATAATTAACATAGGTGATATACGTATACTAAATTTTATAAATAAGTATAAATATTATTAATGATAAATTTGAAACGGTACGCTGAAACATGCCGGTACCTGTACATATCATACCAATGACAAAAACGGTACGCTTTCTGGTGCGAGATTGACAACTATGGTTTGAGTACTAAAACCCCCCAAACGGTCTCGGAAGTTTGTCAAACTTGACATGTAGCAATGTTTAGACATAAGTGACGTGTAGGAACAAACGGCACATTTGCCGGACTCTCGAGGCGAGAATTTTGACATTTTTTCCTCTCTTTTTCTTTAACTTTTTTGAAAAAAACAAGTTTTTCTAGCCGTTTGGATACTAAAACTCCCAAACGGTCTCGGAAGTCCGTCAAACTTGAAATATAGCAAGGTCTAGGCACAAATGATGTATGAGAACAAACGGCACAGTCACTGGACTCCCGGTGTGGGAGTTATGACATTTTTTTCCTTTTTCCTTAACTTTTTTGAAAATAACAAGTTTTTTGAGCCGTTTAGGTATTGAAACTCCCAAATGGCCTCAGAAGTCCGTTAAACTTTACACGTAGAAAGATCTAGGTAATAGTGACATGTGAAAAAAATAGCACGATGGCTGGACTCCTCGGGTGAGAGTTGTGACATTATTTCCTCTCTTTTTCCTTAACTTTTTTTAAGAAAAACAAGTTTTTTGAACCGTTTGAGTATTAAAACCTCTAAACGGCCTTGAAAGTCTTTCAAGCTTGACACGTAGTAAGATCTAGACACGAGTGACGTGCGAGAACAAATAGAATGGTCGCATAGACTCCCGATGTGAATATTTTCCCTCTTTTTTTCTTAACGTTTTTCAAAAACCAATTTTTCAAGCCTTTTGGGGACTAAAACTTGTAAATGGCCTTGAAAATCCAACAAACTTCACACGTAGCAAGATCTAGGCACAAGTAATGTATGGGAACAAATGACACGGTCGTCGGACTCCCGATTTGTGAGCTACACCACTCTTTATTTTATTACTTGTATTACATATAAGTTTTTCTCATTTCATATTTTTAAAACATTGCACTTATTATTGTAGGAATGAGTAAATGTTTTTTTGCTTTGTTTTGGTCTTCTGAAACTCGAATTAGTTGAAAGATTTCTTATTAGTACGAACCCATTGACAGAAGTTGATGGAGTTCCATTGGGTCCAAATTTGTACAAATTTTTTGTTCAAAATACCCGAAAACCTAACGCTCTTTTAGAAAGACCTTGCCAAGACATTAAAACTGTTAGAGAATCAATCAACTGACAAGTAGCTTGGCATTCTTTTGATGTAAATTGTATTTTTATTTAAATAAGCCCATATATTTACATGCATATCTATTAATTATTTTTATCGTGTTTCTTATTATATCTAATATTTATATTTTTTTTCTTTTCAAGTTATTTCCAAAGAATTGGTCGATGGTGTTTCTATATAGGCTTATTTTGCGATAGACTAAAAACTCTATTTTGTTGTATGAATTTTAGATTTGGGTCACTATTTTGTGAAAGACGACGTAATTTGTTTTTATTGTACGAGTTTTTATGGAAGACAATGATTGTTTGGATAGATATTTAAAAGATATATTAACTTTGTTAAGTATTTTTATAAATATTTAGATTTGAAAGAATGTGTGAATTTTGTTATTTGGATAATGTTAAATGTATATTTTAATAGGTGAAATAACAAATTACAAAAATTATTTGTACTTTATAAAAAAATTATTTTAAAAAAGGTATTAGCAATGGCATTTTTTCGTCGCTAAAAGTGAGAAAATCGTCAGTAAAAGGATGGCTTTTTTGTGTCGTTATTTGCCATGGTTAAAGCCAACGCTAATAGTAGCCGCGATAAGAGACGGTGTTTAACCGTCACAAAAATTCTTTAACGACGGCAAGTCAATGGTCGCAAAAAAAGGAAAAATTCGCCTGATGAATTGTATTTGCGACAAGTTTCTTGCTGTCGCTAAAGGCATTCCTTGCTGTCACTCAACTCTATCTAAAACTATTTGTGACACTGGCAGTTTCGTTGCCGAAAATGCCATCCCAACGCCGACTCAAATCCTTATACAGTGGAGGAGCTTTTTGCAATGGTTTTGTGTTGTCACAAATACCCTCTCTTTAAGTAGTGATATAATATCTTTAGATTTATACATAGTATATGGGATAGTTAGCTTTGAATAATAGTATAATATCTTTGAATTTATAATATATTCAATAGTTATCTAACCAATTGCCTCTGTAATATGATATTTTTAATAGTATCAGAGCATTTAAACCTTCACGTAGGAAAAAAATAAAATATAAAGGCAAACATAACTTTTATATATATATATATATGATTACCCATGTAGTTGAGTTGACAAAAAATTTACAATGTGTTTATTTTTAATTAGTTTAGCACACCACATCATCATGCGGACATGGTATTTTGGACCTACTGAATAATTTTTCTTGTTCTGGATTTTGGAGTTTGAAGAAGCATTAATGGACTACCACAAACGGTATGAAAAACAAAAAAAAGATTCAAATTGGTTTAAAGAGGTGCAATATGTAGCACTAATCATATATATATAAGTAGTATTCACTCTTATATTTTGTCTCTCTCCTACGTAGCGCTCTAAATACCTTAATATTTTTAAAATGTCGCAGGATAATTGGTTAAATAACTATTGGATTTATATTATATTACCATTAAATTTATTCAATAGTTCATATCATCATTGAATTTATTTAATAGTGTTACAAACATTAGATAACTAACATTATCCAATTGCATATAAAACACGTTACATACTATCCGGGGAAGAATGGATCATTAAATTATCACATGGATTCACAATTGATGAAGTTCTCTCCACTAAAACTCTATTTGGTGAGATCAAATACATATCTAATATATATATACATATATAAACTCTATAATTTAATAAAGTACTATATATATACATATACTTCAACTTTAAGAGATATGATAAGATTGTACTATAAGTTTTTAAGTTTTATTAAACTACTTCATAGTATATACTAATATATTATTCACATGGCAACTTTCTTCACTAATAAAAATAATCTCTAATCATGTTCTCTTGATTGAGTTTTGTTTTTGCTTTTTCTTCATAGTACAGTATCGTTGGTTTCAGGTTTGCTTTTTCAGGCAATTCATAAGATTGATTCCAAAAGTTGATTACTTGACTTTGAGGCACGGATTTATAATGGTGAGTTCTTCTGTCATATCATATACCTATATTTTCTTTATATTTAAATATGTATATATATATATATATAACATAATGTCATACATATAGTTTCCTAATAGGACTGCCGATTGGATATTGTTTTGTTTATTATATGAAATTATTAAGGTTATGAAGTTTGAGGTCACCAATTCAAATGGAAAACGTTCAATATAGATAGATATCACACAATCTACTCCAATTAAAAGGCAATGCCTTGATTCCAATCATAAGGTATCATATTTTGTGTTATTATCATTACATACAAACTATGTCATAATATTATCTAATGATTTGTTATAACAATACTTATGTTTCAATTTTTTTTTTCAATATTAGAAAAGAATGTGAAGATGATATTTATGCAAAACTCTATTGCGATTAGCTTATCAAAATCTCACCAATTTCTTCTATTTTTTCCGAATATTTTATTACCATAAAACAAATTGTCAATAGTGTTGAGTAGTCCAAGTGGCTGAAAACCTATGGAAAATGTGTATAAGTGGATTGGAGATGGGGCTATTGATCATAAAAATAATCAACTAGGTGTAGGGGTTGTGGTTTGCAATTTAAAGATCAGTTAATTGCATCTATTTCACAGGGAAGGTGGGCCAGATTATTATTCATGCTTCAGAAGCAACGATTCCTCTTCGTGCATGGGATTACTTTTGCAGCTAAGATCGGACTGAACTGGCTTATTTTGGAGGGGGATACTGCTCAATTGTTTTTTTTACTTAAATAGAGAAGTGGATTTTTCCAAAATGGGGATCTTTACAGAAGAGGCTGAAATTTTATGATCAAGTGAAAACATGCTCTTGCTATTGATGATATTGGCATTTGAACGAAGGATACACATTTAGAATGGTAATGGGTCGGTTGGGGTCGGAGACTCCTACCCCACCCTCACCCAAGACAAACACTCCTTTAAATGTATATGTATATGTATGTATATAAAACTTATATTGCAACTGATGGTGATAAAACTTATATTGCAACTGATGGTGATGATGTCTATATAGCAACTGTGATCTATGATTTTTTTATTCATTGGGCTGGTTAGAATAATTTTTTTATTCGTAGTGCGTCATCGATGGTCACCCAAAGTGAAATTGAAAAGTATTTTGACAAGAACTTAGGGGAGAGGGCACTCTTGATGCTATTCAATACTATAAAATTTGTTAAATTGATGCACCCAAACTCGATCCGAACCCAGTAAAATTTGTCCCCACATAGGTGCACATGGATTGGTTTGGTTTGGTTTGAGTTGATACTCAACCCAGAACAGTATTAACTCCAACCAAACCAATCTATATGGGTTCTCAAAAACGCAATCCAAAGCTCAATTCAAAACCGAACCACTACTTATTAAGAACCGAACCAATCAGAATTGAACAATAGCGGATCGGTTTGGCGGTTCCACATCGGTTTGGTTTGAACCACAAGTCAACGATTTTTAGTCCACAGCCCATGTGGGACTACCAACTCCAACATGAGACATCCAAGCTGGGTAAGAGTGAGCCTCTGAGTAAGCTTTTTAGAACTTCTGAGTACAGTGTGGAATTTTGTTTACAGCTGTGATTCTGGCAGCCAAAAACGATTTTCCAAAACTTTTCACAGCAAAGCCTCTGGTTATGAGTTAGACATCCAAGTTGGGGTATTTCTTGGCAACAACTATTTTCCTCAACCAGTTCTTCATGGTATATATATCATATTCTTTCTTCAGCTCCCGTAGAATCATGAGATCAACTCACATCAGTGCATTCTATTGAAAGCTGAAACAATCATGATATTGGAATCATCTTCTTGAAAACGCAGTGGTAACGGTAGTGATGTTTGCTATACATTTGAAATCTCACATCGCTGGGTGAATAAAGTTTTAGATCTCATAGTTGTTTAAAAGAAATTCCCCAGTACATGGACGTTTTATGCCCTCGGGTTGATTCGGTTCCAACATTATGGAACCCAGAACCTAACCATGTTGCTCGGTTAACCGAGCCAAAAATTGCAAGAAACAATCCAATCCGAACCATTGAGTTCAGGTTTGGTTTGGTTCTCGATTCCTCGGTTCATTTGCACACCCTTACCTGACTCTCCAAACCTCTACCGGATCGGCTGGAGAACCTATTAAACGGATTTTGTTGTAATCCCTATTCACATTCATGAGCTATCCAATCCTCCAAGTTAAGGTACCTGCTTCTTCCTGATGATTAATATATATACTCTTTTAATAAAATAAAATAAAATAAAAACTAACAAGATATGGCGATTGGTGACTTGTAAATGAGGAAAAAATAATTGTTAGACCACAAGGAACCCATTCTTAAACAAGAATCAATAGTGCTTACGAAGTTTTTGGCCCTTTGTAAAATTTTCTACTGTCCAACAATATTATGATGAAATTTCTTTCACATACATATATATGTACATATATATAAATATGAAAAATATTATTCTTACAAAAAATTCATATAGAAATACCCAGTAAAATGATGTGGTAGTTTTGTAATTAAAAGTCATTATAATCGGTGTTATGTATAAATTTTTTTGTTTATATAGTATTACCATATACATATAACATTTAGTTGTTTATTTATTAAAAGCAAAGTCATTTAGGATTCTTAAGAGCAAACATAAGTTTATGCCACAAGCCCATATCATTTTAGTAAAAATCGGTGATCTGAGCTTGAGATGATTGGAACTTATTTATATGCTTTACAAAGAAACTTGTTTTTCTTTGAACATGAAATGTGGGAGTCATTAATGGTCTAGACCCATGAAAGACAATGTCCTGAGTCAAGGTGTGTAATGAGTAACGTCTCAATGGCTCAAGTAAATTCAGGACCAACCAATTGTGGGTATGCCCATCCCATGACCACCACAGACCTGAAACAACTTTGTGGCTCATGGAAGTAACAATCTGAACCATTCTCCCTCCTCTGGACAAGGTTTTGAATTTTTTCCCCAATCCCAAGTCAAACCATTGGCCAGCCCAGTGTAAGAATCTCCTGTCATTGCCGGTTTGAAGAGAGTCAAATGTATGCTGCTGCCTTACGTCTTCGTGCATGGAGGATGTTTAAATGTTTCAAATTTTAACACTATGGTTCAAGCTGGAAGCAACCTTTGTTTCATTAGCATTTTGCTCGAAAGCTCGAAAACGAAGCTTAGGTAACTCCAAGAGCTAGGCTCGTATAGAGGTAGTGTGTGGGTTTAGACTTCTTTTACCCAATGTGATCGTATTATTTGCCTTGAGATCGAAAGCTCGGGTGATTTGGGTGAATCATCTTTTATATTTATGATTTGGGCTTTTGACATTTATTAAGGCCTTGATAGGAGCCACGTCCAACTGCTTCGGCTAGTCAAGCCCACAAATTTTGTTTTGTTTGTTTGTGCAAAATTTTTTTTCCTTTGCCCAAACTCAGATATGTGATCCTCGTATGGTTCACGAAAGCAACAATCTCCTCCCCAACCAACCCCCCAAATAAAATAAAAAAAACAAAAACAAAAAAGTATACTCTCGTATAATTTCTTTATGGAATTCTCTATCAAATTATGTCACACTTATATTTTTATAATTATAAATTATCTCAATAGATACTATGTTTTAAATTGATACATCTTAATTCAATCACATCATTGTATACATAAATTTTTTTATAATACTATTTGAAAAAGAAAATAATGATGCGCTACACAAACCATGTCCATCGAACCTTCTAATAATGATGCAGGCTCAACTTGATCCAATCACACTAAACTAGTTTAAAATGACGGTTATTTAGTACTTAGAAACACAATAATATAATTAGGTACCTAATAGTCAATAGGTACGGATTGGAAGCACAATAATATAATTATGTAACTAATAGTCCATAAGTAAGGATTATGTTAGTAGCTAACGATGATTTTTATACTGTTTTCATCCCTTGAAAGCAGTTACAATATTATTTCAATGAGTTAGGATTAATTGGTGCCGGGGGGTTAAAACCCGAACTTGATAAGCAAACTGTAAGCGCCTCAATTCATATGCTAGGCTATGGAGCGTGGTTTATGGGGTCGTCCACATAAGAAATGTGAGTATTGACAAGCGACAATCATTGACCTAAATTTTGTTTGAACAAGATGGAAGAAGTCAAATGTTGTGAAAAACTCAGCTTTTTGTCATGAAGTGAAATTTTTTTGTTATTCTTGGACTTGAATTGCAAACCTCATTTGAGAAGGTTGGTTCTCATACATATCCAAACAATCAGGTCCTGACAACTTGTCTTTGAATATTCATCAGCAGCCAGCCCAGTTGATAAAGGTCTGTTTGGCTGACCACCCAGTCAAATTCTCTCAAGAAACTTGAAGATTTTTATTATTATTTTTTTTTTTTTTGTGGTGGTTGCCAAAAACGAAATCATGACTTGTTTAGACTGAGGGCTACTCATGAAGAATGAAAAAACGATCTAAATCATTGCTCATAGTCACTTTAGTTTTAAGGTAGCTTCTAATTTGGATTTCATAAAGCTGAAGTAAAAATGATTTCTTCTTCTTCTTCTGTTGTTTATTTTTGTGTTTCTTCTTCTTTGCTTTCTATTTTGACTTCAATTCTAATTTATAACCACCTATGCATTGGACCTTAGATTTACATTTTGTGACAATCCACTTTGGAGTGCTTATTTCTATATTTGGATCTTGAATTTGTAGAGGAAAATCAAAATAAAAGAGAAAAATAAGAAAAGAAAATAAAACGGAATAAACTAATTTTCATTTCTTTTGCTTGGTTGGATTTAAAATATAAAACAAAGAAAAAAGATAGGTATTCATAAAAATAAAAAAAATCTTCTTTTTTTGTTTGGTTACACGTAAAAATGAATATGTATATGTATTTTTATTTTTCTTCCTTTTTTTTCCCTTAACAAATTCAACATCCGAATATAACATAAAAATTGTCTTGCCAATAAGGCACTCACTCTAAGGAAGAGTATTCTTCTATATTTTTGTTATTCTAGTCTTGTTAAGTAGATTTTTATTTTTCTTTTTTTTTTTTGAAGGTTTGGGGGTGGTGGATGGAGGTTGGTGGGTGTTGGGATCATATTGATTAAGAGCATCAGGCTAATTATATAAATAGGAAACAAAAGAACTAGAAAACTTGATCATCTCTATCTAGTAATCTCAATTAGCATGGTAGATCAGCCATTTTTTCAAGTCTAATCACTTGATAGGATTGAGACTAAGATATTGTATTATTGCTATATAGATATGCTATATCTATCAAGATGTAGTGGGGGTTATGTTCTGGATAGGGATGACTTAGGATCAACCCTATTTTGCTTGAGAAAACTCCACTCTATATCGCACTCCAAACCCTCAATGTGTAGAGCCTCCCCATTTCATCCTCATTTAAGTCAAAATTTCCCAATTGCTTAAGCTAATGGTTGGGGCGGGATACATCGGCATAAAATTTTAAAAATAATTATTTAAACATAAAAATAATGCAAATTACACAAATATAAGTACAATGTAAAATTGAGAAAAAAAAAGCTAAATTTCAAAAATAAAAAATAATATGAAAACCGGAATCTTTCCTTATATGTATAAAAAGTAGTTTTTATTATTAAAATATAATAATTTTATTTAAAATATTTCATAATATAAGGAGCATGGAAAATGCACCCCCGAGAATTTGAATAGTGTTGGTATCTGATTCTAATTATATGGATTAGTGCTTCTCATTGAAGTGTTTAAACAATTCATGGACAACTACTAACAAAGATTTTAGTGAAGTACACAATAATTGGGAGGAGTTACTTTGAATCCAAGGCAACCTGAAAATGATGATATATCACAAGTTTGAAGTAGAAGTCATTCTATGAGGGAGAAGAAAGAAAGATGTCGTACCCGGCCATGAATCATAGCCCTTTACCAACTTAATCACTTGAAATTATTATTTTCTACAATGCATCTTTTGATTAAATTACAAGTTTTTTTTTTTCCTTTTTATCTTTTTTTTCTTTGTTGGATATAGTTAAGTCTTTATTTCGCTGCATGTTAAAGGTAAATATCATTCTTTTGGAAAATGCAAAATGCAAGGTCCATTTAGTATATATCATTTTCACAACCCGAATAGTCTGTATTGATTCCATGCAAATGCAAGATTGAAAGAATATCGTTTTCAAAAATTGTTTTCGTTTTCAAATATTTAAGAAATGTAAACATTGAAAATGATTAAAACAAAACCTTTTTGATGTCGTTTTAAATTTAACTAGATTCAAGATTTTGAAGGCTTGAAAAATTATATCAGAAATAATCCAAATTTAAGGGGAAAAAACTTTTGAGAGAAGGAAAATGATCTTTTTCATGGATAAAATAGAAAAATGAAATTTTTACAAATACTTATTCATTTTCTTTTCTTTTACTAACCCAACAAAAGAAAAAAAAATAAAAGAAAGACATTAGTTTGACGTTTTCCCTTTCTATTTTCTGTTTTTTATTTTTTGTTTTCAATTTTTTTTTAAAAAAATAAACATGTTTGGTATCTATTTCAATTTTTTGTTGAAAACAATTTTTAAAAGTCGAAAAAATTGAAAACACAAAAAAGGTACGTCCACTTCTTGTATGTCTTTTTTTTTTCTTTTTCCCTAAAGCAAGTCTCCTTCCATTTTCTTGCGCGTTGCCTACTATCACCGCCCACTCACCGCCAATATTAAACTAATGTTTTTAATGTAAAACTAATAAATAAATAAATAGAAAATTTAAAATTACCAAACATGTTTTTTTTATTTTTATTTTTCTATTTAAAAAATAGCATAAAAAAACAAAAACAAAAATTGAAAGCATTACTAAATACCTCTTAACTTCTTTTCCTTTAATTTTTTCCTCTCACTAAACATGACATTAAATTACAAAATTAAAGGTATGATTTAGCAGCACATATTTAATGACACGACAAAATTGTAACCACTTATTTTACATTTTGTTTCGTGAAATAGAGGATCCAAATCCATTTCAACACATTTAGGAATATCATGAAGACCCCAATTGATCAAAAGTTACTCAGCAAAAAAAAAAAAAAAAAAGGATCAAAAGTCATTGCCATGGACTATATATATAACTGTATGTCATATTCTATCTCGATCTGATGCTGATTACAACCCTAGTTAGTAATCATGATTTGAAGGGCTACCAAAAAATTAACATCCCATCTCTCACTGAAGTCTCAAATCCCATTGACATTTGTTTTAATATGGGATTTTTTCTACGCTATCTTGCAAAATCTCAGCTCTTACATCAAAAAAAAATTGACAATTGAATGGAAATTTTTACCAAATAGGCACTGAATTCGAGATGATTGCGTCCAAAAAGTAGTTAAAAAAAAGGACACTGCTTTAAAAAATGAGATCACAATTTCTACAGCTATAAATAGTAGATACCACAAATATGACCCAAAAATAACTATTTTGAAAACTGACTTGCTCACTTGAGAGCTGTGAGATGAATTTGTTAAGTAAATTAGTAAAGTTTGAACGTATTTTTATAACTTGTTAAATACTAGTTCAAGATCAACTTGTTATATAAACAATTTAAAATTAAACATATTTTTATAACTCGGTAACTTTCTAGACTCAACTTGAATTCAACTTAATAAGCTTATAGACACTGAAAAATTACTCGTAATCGATTTGATTAAAACTCATTTGATATTAGCTTAAAATTTAAACAAGTTGAGCTTAACCATATTTTCAAACTTGTTAAAGTTGTCAAACCATCTTCAAATAACTCATTATTCAACTCAACTTTGCTCATATACAGCCTTAACTAAGAGTGGCTGAAATATCTATATCAAAAATCACTGTTGGGTACCACAGTCGTTCCCTCCATTATGAGATTCATTTTGAAAATAAATTAAAACATTGAAAAAACAAACAAACACACCCCAAGACAGGCTCTCTCTTCAGGGCTAAGAGAGCTGACTTCATGAAATGCTCCTTAACTACCCCGCAATTAGATTAGTTAAGGAACATCTTAGTGCCCTTCTAAGGGGTTCCTATATCCTAATGAACTCCACCTTTAGATGGCCTCCATATCTGTTTGGTGTGTACTTTGATGACCATCAAAGGGTCTAAAACAGAGGAGGATGAATTGCCAAAGTGGACCCTACGTCAGAGAATTGATTTATGAAAGTTTAGGTATTCCGCACCATAGGAAGAATAAGAGAGGCCAAGCACAAACGCGGAAAGAGAGAGACAGAAACATAGAAAAAGCAAAGGAAGAGAGAGAAGGTGGGATGAAAAAACAGAGTCAATTGTTTGTTTTGAAATTCAACCGCTCCAAATTCTCCACTTCGTCTTCGCCAAATTCCACAAGAATAAAAACCCGCTTCCCAAACCCTTTATTCTTCACTACCCAGATCGTATTTTCTCTGATTTGTTTCTAATTATCTGCGTCCGATCCATTTCGGCTGTGTTTCCAAAGGTGTTTTTGGTTTGTCTCACGTCAAATTCTTGACCTGTTTATACAAAACTCAGGTCTTGTCCGTCTTGTTGTAGCTTTTAATTCTTGACCTTTCCTTATTTAAGTCTTCGTTCAATTCAAATTTTCAAACCATATCATTAAGTTTCGTTCCTTTGACAACCCAACAAATTTCCCCCACTTTCTAGGAAAACGATAATTTCTCTCCCCCAAAACCTCCATTTTCTCCATAATTTCCGGGGCTTTTTCGTGTTGTCAATTCGGTTTTGCTATTTTCTTGGCCTCCCAACTTCAAATTCCCATCTGGGTCTGCCCACCTTGCTGGGAATTGAACCATGGGAATTCAGAAAGACAGAATAAAATTCAACGTTGGAGGTAAGATCTTCGAAACCACAGCGACAACCCTCGCCATCGCCGGCCGGAATTCCTTTTTCGGGGCAATATTTGACGATAACTGGAACCTTCAAACCGATAACTCTGACGAGTTCTTCATCGACCGGAACCCGGATTGCTTCGCCGTCCTCCTAGACCTCCTCAGAACAGGGGACCTCTACATTCCCCCCAACATCCCTGAAAAGCTCCTATACAGAGAAGCCCTGTTCTACGGCCTCCTCGACCACGTCCGCTCCTCCAAATGGGGCCAGTTCGACGGCAACAGACTCCGATTTTCCCGGTCAAAAACCGGCCAAGCTCCCGGAGACGGCACTGCAATCCGTGCAGGCCCGGACGGCGGCTGCTGCGTGGCACATGGAAGCATGGTCCATGTCTATGATTGGATGCTAGAAGAGCACCCTCCAATCAATCTCGATTACCAGAGGGTAAATGACATCGGCTGGATCGATTCCGACACCGTCGTGGTGGCAGCCTGCGAGCGGCTCGGCCGCGGCGAGGGTGGGATGGCTCTGTTCAGTTCATCAACAGGGGAGCTCCGGCACAGATTTCAGGTCATCCATGAGGATCAAGTGAAGAGCTATACAGCTGGTGCTCTCAGTTTCAGCTCAGATTACAAAATTTTCTCTAGCTGTAAAGGTAGAAGCAATGAATATGGAATTGGGGTTTGGGACCAAGTCACAGGCAGACAAATAGATTTCTACTATGAACCATTAGGTTGGTCTCTTGGTGAAGCAGATAGGCTTCAATGGTTAGATGCCACCAACTGTTTGTTAGTTGCAACTCTATTTCCAAGGAAAGACAACTGTTACATTAGTCTATTGGATTTCAGACAGAAGAATATGGTCTGGTCCTGGTCAGACGCCGGAGCTCCGGCGACCGACGAGAGGCGAGTTCGGGACGCAATAGCGATGGAGGAGAGTAGCTCTATATGTGTGGTGAATGAGTATGAGGATTTGGGGTTTATGGATTTGAGGAGTTCGGCCGGAAGCCTCCGGTGGTGTTCGAGGAGCCGGTTAATGAAGGGGAAGATGCCGGACGAGCCGTGCTATCCGAAACTGGCATTGAATGAGGGGCAGCTGTTTTCGTCGATGAATGATAGTATATCGGTGTTTTCGGGTCCTGACTGGGTTTTAACCTCGAGGCTTCGCCGTAGCTATGGAGGTTCAATCTGTGATTTCTCAATTGGGGGTGATAGGCTTTTTGCTCTTCACTCTGAAGAGAATGTGTTTGATATTTGGGAGACTCCATCTCTGCCTATCACATAATGGGTGTCTTTCATTTTGATCTGAATGGTTTTTTTAAGGTTTGTTTCGTTACATGAAATAGCAGTTGATGCTTACAGGTTAGGAAGTTTTTTTGAGTGTTTTTGTATAGGCATTTTTCTCATAAATGAGAGAAGTAATGAAACTGATTGTGAAATTACTATAATTTGAAATCTTTGTTTCCTCTACCAGATGCATGTACCCAGCTCTTTTATTGTCATGCACTTCTTTTCTTCTTTGCTTTGTGAAGTACAAGGCTCTCTCTGTTTTTTTATTGGACAAGTGTGAAGTACAAGGCTCTCTTACTCTCTTTTTTGGACCTTATCTTCTTTTCACTCTTTTTACAAAGTTGATTACTCTCCCTCTAGATAAAATAGTTTCAGTAAGATTCCAGATTCCCCATATATTATCTAGATATATATATATATAGAGAGAGAGAGAGAGAAGCTATTTGGATGTGAGCAGCTACAACTGCTAAAACAGCCTAGCTGGTGGACAGATTTTGAGGTAGCTCACCAGGAGAAAGTTGCTAGGTTTTGCTTTTCTTTCAGTTCAGCTTGATGTTTCAGTTTGTAATATTTAGTGTAGGATAAGATCACATACTTTAAATCTTCACACTTTAATGAGCTTTTTCAGAGCAACAAATCTGCGTATGACTCACAACCCACATCAACAAATCATGACTCCTGCAGTCCTGCCTTTATAGTCTTTGCGATTCAGGAAACCTGGAGCAGGCATCCTTTGTTCAAGGGTCCCCTCTACTTTTGTTCAAGTTTATAAGGGTTACTTACACAGCACACCCTTGCACTTTAGATTGAATTTCACTTTGATCTCTTATTTTTCAATTGTAACAATCAACCCTCTACACTACACTTATGGTCAAATTGCAATGTGGATCTTTTAATAGTTTTTCTATCTAACACAAAAATGGCCATACGGGACCAAAATAAAATTCGGTGTAAAACATTAGGGTGCCAAGTGTAAGTGTCCTATCTTTCTAACTACGAATTGTCTTAGGGCAAAAACAGGCATTGACAACCTATATGAGTGTTGCATGGACATTTTCCGAGAATTGTATAAACAAAAGTTAACAGAGCAACTTGAATGTAAGAATAGAATGCGGGGCTGACGTGAGATTTTAAGTAAAGAGCCGGGGTGTGAAGTATAATTAACCCATTTTATAAAACTAAACTAACTGGACTCCCTTTAGCTCTGTTCAACTTTCAAATTTTAATCAATCTGCAGTCGATTAGATTATGTTCAAACTCCTAAAAAAGGAGCAAATCCCAATTTAATTAGATCCCCATAGAGAGAAAACAAATTCAGTAATGACTCTCGAGAATGGCCACCGCTTTTCCACCAGACATTAGATTATTAAGTTGTAAGTAATCCTAGTGTATTTTTAAACATTTCTATCATTAATGCTGATAATAAATAAAGCTAAACATCATTGCTTAGATTAAGTTCAAAACTTGTATAGCATGAATATTTATATGGGAAATCATTGTCCCACAGTAAGCTCAGAATTCTGACACCCAGATCAATCTCTGCAAAACAGTATTAAAATCCAACATATATTGCGATAATGTCGCAAGCAGTTCATGTTAATCCAATAAAAAATCCACTTTCTATGGTAAATTTTATCTTACAGAACTCAGAAGTGGTGTGAATCAATAGAAGGCAAAATTACCGAGTGAGAATCACTAGAAAGCAAAATTACCAACTTCCACAAAGCTTCCTACCTACAATGCTTTTTCTCCTACTCAGATATGTCATGAAAAATTGTAGAACATAGAGTGAGAACATGTTACGAACTGGGAAAACATGCTGCTAATTAATTTGACCCAAAAAGGAGAAGAACAGCAGATAAAAAAGAATCAGCGGACACCATGATGCACAGCAATGAATCAAGCATAATCAGGCATTACTTTTTTAAGGAATGTTATCGGATGGGAGTCTTGAGGCGCAAGTTCATCAAAGGCGATGTAATTTTGCTCCTTATTGTAAACATGGCATACCGTCAATATGGTCTTCATTAAACGCCAATTCCAAGTAGCCTCGTTTAGATACTGTTGGTGACATGAAACACCAGATGAATGAAAGAACAAGTTTGTCAGTATCCTAATGGGGGAGATTTGGACACCATTAAGTAATTAAATTTTGTTCGGGGGGCTGTTTAATGATCATTTGAACAATGGAAATGTGAAGAAAAATAAAAAGAAGCAAGTTCAACACAACATAGAATTCAAACACCCTTCAAAGCGATGCATGGACTGTAAATGAATAGTGGTGTATCGAGCCAAGTGACTGTACCTTTCCCCAGTTCTCATGGAGAGACTGATGAGCTGCCCTCAAATTATAGCTCGGTATTCTAGGAGAGATATGGTGGGGGATGTGGACGTTGATGTCATGACAAAGGATCTCTATCCTGCCCAGAAGAAAGAAAGGATGTTTAGAATTTTTAAACTCATTTCTGATGCACCATTTAACATTTCTTATCATGAACATGTTCACCAAGTATGCCCAACTATGTCATCCCTGAGGGACAATGTACTAGTTTCCTTCCGGACCAAAAAAGAGATCTTTAGAGTTATCATGCCCATCCAATAAGGCTATATTTGTCTGTTACTTCAAACTTTTCAATGCATCCATTGGGAAAAGGGAAATGAGCAAATTATAGCAGAACGGATTAATTACCAATTAGGATAGTCACAATGAACTGTCCCATTGAGCTGAGCCTGTGCTGCATTCCACTCATCCGAAAATTTAAAAGGTATATGGGGTGCTGTGTGATGCACCATTGTGAAAGTGCTCATCTACAAATTAAAGGAAACCAAAATAGTTAAATCAAAATTAATCAAAGTTTACAATAATTTGCACTAATTCAGGCATACCACTATGTTTTCAGGAAGCATTTCAAGAGATTCAAAAAAGTTGACAATTTATAATTCTCATTAATGCATATATAAGAAATAAAAATAGATAAGGAAGTAACATTTACCCAAAAGTGATAACCCAACCATGGCATTAACCAGAACTTGATCCATCCCATTATCCCCGTCTTGTAGACAATCAATGGCCATCCAACTGCGATGAATCCAAAAACACAAGCCAAGCTTATCTTCACCCTCTTAACTTCATTTGGCCTGAACTTTTTTGCATCAAAGTGCCACAGCAACCTATTAATATGCTTAATATTGTTAATGTACAATTTTTTTCCTGATAAGTAATAATATTAATGCACATATATAAGATGGAAACAGACGAAGTTTGACTGCTCGTAAAACCACTAACAATACATTGGAAAGCAAAGAAAATTTGCAATTCAAGCAATATCATAATGCTTCATTCATCAGCTTTACCAGTGAGCTATAGACATCCAAGGCCGAAATGGACCATAGCCATATATAATTGCCTTCCGTAAAATAGGAGATGAATCAAACTCCTCTTTCAAGACAGGGTGCCAAGCTGTATCTTCATTCAACCTAGCATGATAAGATACATGAATGTGTGAAGTTGTAGAATTTAGAGGTCAACGTGAATAGAGGAATACAGGAAAACATTACTAACCAATGAACACCCACTGCCCCCCCTCAAAAAAAAAAAAAATTTAGAAAGGCACCCCAAATGGAAATAGAAAAGTCACATGCATAGCCGTGTGTGTACACAGGCATAATACAAGTTGATATGCAAGGTTCCAAACCCAGAAAAACAAGCAACAAAGGGTCTTTTTCAGTAGCAAAAGAGATCTAAACAGTTTTAGTAGTTGGATTCAAGTATTGGAGACCAACAGTTGGCCCTAAAAAACTTTCACTAAAGGCTCTTCAGTAACCACATTTAAGTGTTGACACTGAAAATTTTAAGGGGTTACTATTAAGCTCTTGAAAAAGCAAGAGAGAAAAAAAAAAGGAAGATAAAATCCAATACAAAAGCTGTTACTTGACTTTACATTGAACACAGAACATGCTAAGTGGAATGCGGTTTCAAAATTTAACCTCAACTTACAAATTTCAATGTTAAAACTGCTGAAAGTTTTCAGCAGTACTTTTTCTTTTTTGTTTTTATGTCCAAAAAGTTTTATAACAGCCTGTTATACAGATATTATATACGAGTCATAATTGAGCATGAAACCAAATAGTGCTAATTCTTTGAGTTAGGTTAACAACTTTTTGGGCAATCAAGAAGCTAGTTAACACCCTTAAAAGAAGAAAAGGTCATGTTTTTGTGCCAGAGGATTAAAGGCTTGATGCCATGCTGCGCCATGAGGCAAGTACCTTTCAGCAAGTAAATTAAGGACAAAATGGGTTAGGCTTTGGGCATGTAAAGGAGCTCGGAGCTGCCAGACGACATATCTCTTTGTGAGTACCAAACTCAAGCATCTTCCTCCAGTCAGTGCAGGAAAATCATTTTGACCAGTATGCTTGGATTGTCAGGGCACCATCAATCCCTTGTGTGCTAGCAATTAGCATTGGCTCAATTTGCCAATTTTGGCACCGTTCAGGCAATAAATAGGCAACAGCATGTATTGATGCCGTGAAAAATTGGCAACTTATAATCCTATGTAAAACCACAATGCGCTTGATAACCCAATTGCAATGCTCTGGGATAGCTGGCAGGCAGGTGCTATTCATGTACTCTGGATCTTCGTGTTTTGAGCCTTATGACTCTTCTTCACTTAGCTTGCTCAAGTGCATGCTTAATGACTACATAGCACATACACCATAATGCTCATAGTTAAATTGACCCAGCTGCATGCCGTTTTGACACTTAGTGCTAGGTGTGCATAACAGAAGCAAGCATTTGGATGGAAAATGTTTCATTTCTTTGATAAGTGGCTACCTCTCACAGACCTGCTGTAAAGCAGGAGCCTTGAGTAATTCCAGTTCTTTCATGTCCAAAATGACCCAAAAATTAGCCGTGCCTATGGCACTCCCCAATAAATTGGCAGTGGACCCCATCTGACTTTGACAACTTTGGGCGGCGAGTTAAAGATGAAAAATCCATCATGACCGCTGGATGGAATGCAAAAGCCAACATCTTAACTCACCCTTGGGCTAAGATGACCCTTCCGCTATTAATAGGCCAAATGTCAAGGACAGAGTTAGCAATAGAAACTAATCTAAGCTGTTCTAACCATTCGTATCTCCAAGGCATTTTGAAAAACTGAGCTACCTTGTTATGTAGATATGTGTTCGATATGGCTAGTTAGACATACATCTAACAAATATGTATAAGTAATTGAGTTTACTATAGAACTAAGTATAAGGACCTCTATTTTATGCATGAAATAATATATTTTAGCTTGTAAATATCATTTTACCTTAAAAAAGCAAAAACAAGTATTTGAAAAATTGAAAATTTAGCAATGTTCGAATGTCTTGGACATGAGAATTAGAGGAATCCGACACTTGGACAATCAGATATTACAATGTCTCAACCACCAAAAACCATCAACTATAAAATCATCATTAAGGAAAGGGTTTAACAAGGTATTATTCCCAATAAAAAGTTAAACAAACTAAGTCTTATTACGAAGTTTTATCAAATTTTTGGATATTTCATTTTTCCATTCAAAAAGATGCCATTCCTTTAATTCACATAAAGATGGTTTTATTGGCTTAGTTAGCTGTAAAGGAAAGTACCTCACCATGGACCATTTAATCACCAGAAATATGAAAACTTGAGATATATCCATAATGTGTAAGGAGGAAAAATAATAGCTGAACCATTTGCTTCTTCATTTGTTGAGTGGTGTGAGAATTGTAGGCTTCCATCTTCACTGCCTGTGGGATTTCATTGGCTCAGCCTTTGTGAACTCTTGCTTTGTTTTTCAGATTGGTGATTCAATGCCAGTATCAAAGAAAGAGGGACACTAGGAGAGAGAGTTCCATAAAGGCTCCCCACCCCACCCCCCGCCAAGCCCCCTTTCTCCTCGGTCCACAAAGTCAAATGTAGGACTGATGCCAACAGTTCATCATAGAAGAAAGGACTCACTAAGCTGTCCGATATTTCCTGAATCCTTATGTAAGGAATTACAAAAGAAAATCTTTCAACAAAGATATGAATTAGGAAGGATTGGTCGACGAAATATGAACCGAAGGCTGAACCTTGATATACCTCAGAACAATACATTTTTGGAACTGTGAGATTTGTGTCTTCCTTTGAAACTTCTTCTAGACTAGCCACTTTCTTTAATTTGGGTGCTGTAGTCATACTGTTTACAAAGCCTGAATGTGGGTAGTATAATCTATAAAAAGCAAGGCACCAACTAGCTTAGCTGGTATAGCTTTTTTTAATCCTGCTTTCATCCAGAGTGGGCTGTCATGGGTAGGGCAAGGGCTGCTCCAATTTTGTAGCCCATCACCATTGAACGCAGAAAAATGGTTCACCAGATTGTGTGTAAACCAGTTCTAGCACTTTTCCACTTAAAATTTGTTTATCGCCAATATCAAGTGATAGAAAAGCCCTCACTTACAAACTAAGGCATTTTTTTGAGTTGGGACAGTGTTGGAGATGACTCGCTATAATCACTTCCTGCATCTGGGCATTGGTAAAAGATCCTAACATCATGATTAGAAAAAATGATCCACATGATGGTACATGGTTGATGAAAGATGATTCTATGAACAAGTTCTTTCCAAAATCAACTCAAAAGGATTTTGATTTCATAGACAATTAGACATAAATGACTGACAAAGATATCATACTTACATGTTTGTTTTTGCATGATGCTGATCATGCTTAAAACGCCATGGCTCATAGGGGTATATCAAAGGCAAAAAGGCCAGAGTCCCGACAATGTCTTCCACTAATTTGTTTTTCGAGAATGATTTGTGTGCACAATCATGGCCTATAACAAAGAACTTAACAATGGAGGGAGAAGAAGGAAAAAAAAGAGTTGGCTGGTTGTACAGGGGGATATATAAGTAACAGAAAGCAATGTGATGTGAAGAGATATTTACACAAAACTTACCCCTGTAATTGCAGTCCCTGTCCATGCCCAAGCCAGAGGAAGTAGAAACCATGGAGCTTTGCAGATCATGAAGAGCCCCAAGGTGTAGGAAGTGATAGATATTAAAACTGACTTCCATGCTTTCACATCATCAACCTCGAACACCTTAAATAATATTTTAAGGAGGAGAAAAACAGCATTAGAAAGCCACAAAGACAAAATATTCAGCTTCATATTTTCAAGCTAGCATATGCATAAGACAGTAGTATCTTTTGTGACTTCTTTTGGACAAGCTGCAAAGCTTCTTTCTGAAAAATACAAAAAGAATTAATAACTGAATGAGGGAAACAACAAATGAGCAATTGAAAGTATGTTCAAGAAACCAGCAAGTTCCAGTCACATTCAACTTTCAAGCTTTGATTCGGTGTGTTAATGATGAATTGGGCTCCACTTAGCGTTTAACGTGGCAAATTCTCCATTCACTGTTCATGTTACTGTTTGCAGCATTATAACATCAAAGTAATAAGTAGGATGAGTCTTCTCTATGTATATTAGTTATTATAACAAAATATCTGGTATGAATACTTGAATGAAATTGACTTAGGCTTCATTTGTTTTGACGTAAAATATTTTACGTGAAAAATATTTTTCATGTAAAATATTTTACGTGAAAAATATTTTTCATGTAAAATATTTTTGGTGTAAAATGATTACGTTAACAATATATTTTTTGGTGTTTGGTTGCTCGTAACTTGGAAAAAAATATAATCAGAAATGTATAGTGCACTATAGCCAATGCTTCAACTTTTGACACACAATTCAAACAAGCATTTTATTAAACACCTTACAAGCATTAGAATTATATAGAGAAAACAAATTGCTAACACTTCATTCAGACATTCATCATCTTTCTCTCATCCTCCTCCAAAACAAAACCAAAATCCTTTTCAGAAAAAACATGATGAAATAGAATACAAAAAGAATGAACATAGTTAGCAAATGATATGAAGACGAACTCGATCTTGAGCTTGCAAAGACAACCCAAATCAATCAGGAAATGAAGATCTCACATCTCCTATTAGCCTCTGATGCAATCATAGCACCTCCTGTATTTCAGATTCTATCCTTGGCTCTTCCAACCAGTTAACTTTTTGAGATCCAAACAAAGTAGAAGTCACAAATGGAGATGTCGTTGCATTGGTTGAAGCTATCTCGAACAAAGGTGAAGAAGTGGCATTGGTGTAGGCTAATACCAAGAGCGACAACAAAATAAAAATGGAGTAGAAGCAGAGGAAGAACCTGAAGACCCCAGATACGAAGAACTAGACAATCGGAAGCTGAAGGACGGAGCGGAGGCGGAAGTAGCAGCCAAAAAGATGAAGTCCTAGGCTAGTGAGGCTCCTCGTCATCGGGTTCTCTAGGTGTCGTTGGTTGGGTTCCTTTGTCATCGGGGTACCCAAGTGTGGAATATTATTAGAGCTCGATAGATAAAAAAAAATTGACTTAAGGATTTTTAATTGGTAAGTCATTTTACACTGCAGAGGTGTAAAATATTTTACCAGTAAGACATTTTACATAAATTATGCACAACCAAACACCAAAAAATAGGAAAAATATTTTCAGGAAAATATTTTACATCGAAACAAATGGAGCCTTAGCTGCAAGGTAAAGATTGAATTTTAGCCAATTTGTGGGAAAGTGATTATAAACTTCATATCGACTTTATTTTCTAGTATTTTGGCACTATATAAGAGTACTCTCAATCTACTATTTATCTTGGCACTATATTTAAGATTTGCATCAAACGTGACAGTTTCCTGTCTCTAGCCTCAGTCAAAGAAATTACGTTTCTTCTCTTTTGATCATGTTCAAATTTTTAGTTTCATTGCATTTCTGTAACTATTATCAATTCTAATTACCTACTTATATAGCAGTCCACAGTCTTTCAGTTAATTTCAATACCTTACACAAAATTTAAGCTAGAATTCTTAGCCTCTAAGTAAAGAAAATGGTTTTTCTAAAAATAGTGCCAAGAAGCAGATGAACCCTATACAACCAAAAAGAGACAATGGCCTACATATTTATAGGAATATACATACCATCCAAAAAATCTGTAAAAGATGAAAAAGAAAAGGGAACAGATTCCCTCACCCAAAAAAAGAAAAAGAAAAAAAAAAAAAACAAGAATGATGCCCTTTACACTACGAATTGGGCTCTCTACACTCTCAAAAGGTGTACGGTTGTGCTCCCTCCATAAATTCCGCCAAAGGAGTTGCATCCCAAACACATCTATTCCTCTGTCTCGAACAACTGTCACCCCAACTGGCCAAAAATTCCACCACCGAAGCAGTCATAATCCATTCAGTGCCAAACACAGTGAAAATCAGACTCCAAATATCCCTAGCCACCGGACAATCGAGAAGGAGATGGTTTACCAACTCACCATCACTCTTGCACAACAATGGTTCACCACTCTAACTAAAGCACGAGTATGCCCACAATGTCTGACATAAGGTTTATATGAAAAATAGCATATACATTAATTCACACATGTATCCCAATAATGAGCTGGTTTTTACAATTAGATCAAGCTATATACATATACTAACCAGCTAGTAAGGAACAATAACAAAGACAAGCAAAATTAGCCTGATTAAATTATATTACTTGCGTGCTTCCGGTTTTCAAGCTTTAACTAAATAATGAATTTCTACTTAGGTCGACAAACATGGATCTCTGACCATGTGAATAGAAGCGACCACTCAACCATTCTTTCCTAGAAGCCCTTGTAGAAGATAGGTCCACCATATAAAACAAATGAACCATGCTTCTAAAACAAACGAGATCAGAGAATAAGGCAACACAGAATCAGTGCTAGTGGAATCACCTTCTTCGGAAGGGTACCAATAATATCCTTCAAGGTAACATTTGCTGGAAGTGGTTCTCCAATTTGCTTAAAACCATAGCTCTCACATAACTGTTTTCTGTATTCAGCACTCTCTGCTGGAGATGGTGAGCTTTCTGCTGGAGATGGAGCAACAGGAACTGCCACAGCTCGTATAATTTTAGTCCTCCTTATTGGAATCAAATGTCTTTGGTGTTTGATCCTTGTTGGGGGTAAATTTTTCCACTTCAAATAATATATGCCTGCCAATAAGCATTTGTACTATAAGTAGCAGAACTGGATGGATGCTAATGAAAGTTCATCTAAAATAGTAATATTACAAAAATGATGATACAGTCAGTAGATATATAGATGATATATATCAAGGTTCAAAACTTAAAATCCAAAAAAAAATATGCTAGAGACTACCATTGAACCCACTATACACCATCTTTATTTTTGTTTTTGCAAAGACCTAATGGGGATAAAATATAAGAACTAGTCTCAAGTAAAGAATATAACAAATTCACAGCTAAGCATAATGAATCATTGGAGAAGGGTCACCCATGAAAGGGTTAAGGCCAAAGATTATGCTCAAACTTTTCCTAAACAATAGTAGAGCATGCAATATCTTAATGTTGGCTGTGGCAGAATTAACTGTAAGCCAAAATCTCAAATACAAAATTCAAAACAAGGATAAGAAAGGACAGATAGTTAATAAGTGATCAAAACAGCTCATAATAGCCTTAACTTTTGTAATCTGAAACAACTGTACAGGCTATACTGATTAAAGATTCAAAACAAGAAAAAAAAGAACACTACATAACTACATGAGAAATATGCGAGTATTGCTACACGAAAATTTCAAAAATCCCACTGAAACACAAGTGATAAACTCTAATGGGTATTGGAAAGAGCCTTTCAGGTTCGGAATGAATGAGCTGCTACGCCAAAAGTGAGTATCAATTCTAATTGACAACCAAGGACGAGCTTTTGCCAAAAGTAAAATGCACTTCTTGTTCCAGTGTAAAATTTTACTTAAAACCCAAGAAATGTGAAAAACTCTAACTTATATAAAACCAGATGAATCATACAAAAAAAACCCAAAATCCTCACCTGAACTAAAAAGATAAAGAGAACTACAAACCCAAAATTCAAATGATACTACAAAAGTCTAGAGAGAGAGAGTATCAAACCTGGAGATTTAAATGGAGCAAATCTTTGGCCTTGAATTGGCCTTAATTGGGGGCCCTGAAATCAAACAACAATAACGCATACTGAAACAAAACAACAATACTGCATCTATCATATACTGGTCACAAACAAACACTATCAGGAAGGGAGGGAGGGGGAGAGAGATACCATGGACAGGAAGCTTGAATCTGCAAGTCTGCAAGCCATTTTGAAGCAGAAATGCAGGAATTCCAATCCACAAGAACCCCCCTTGACTCCTTGAGGATAGGCGGTTAAAGGGTTCCCTACCCTTACCCTTCTCCGCAATTGGACAGTGTTACAGATGGGTTGGGAAGACAATGCCAAAGACCACGAGGGACCTTAAAAAGGAGCTTGTACCTCGGCTTTTATATGGGTAAGAACTTGCTGGCATTTGTGATTAGAATTTGTTTGGCATGCTGACACCAAGGTCCACAAAAGCTTGCACAATATCTCAATTGCCAGAAAATATTCGGTTATTCTAATGCGATATAACATATCAATAAATTAAAATTATATTATATATATATATATAAAAGTTGTATTTTTTCTTATATTTTGTCTTCCCTTACGTAGCGCTCTAAATGTTTAGATATTTTTAAAATGTCACATCCTAAGAGCAATTTATTAGATAACTATTAAATTTATTATTTTATTAAACTTATTGTATTAGTTTTGTAAGATAGATATATATATATATATATAAGATAAGATAAGATTAGTTTTGTAATATAGATAAGATATGTATATCATATTAGATTGTCAAGATTCTTTCTGAATTTAATATCTATAAAAAAAAAGTGATTATAATTAAATAAAATAGTATAGATATATATATATATATCAATATTTATTTACATTTTAAAGATACGATACGATGTATTAGTTTTGTAAGATACATATATACATAAGATAAAATTAATTTTGTAAGATAGATAAGATATATATATCATATTGTCATAATTTTTTCTAAACTTAATATCTAAAAATGTGATTATAATTACATAAAATACTATATATGTTAATATCTATTTATATTTTAAAGATACGATACAATTAATTATTGTAAATTTTAAATTAACTATTTATGATTTGAACAACTCTTATTCCCATGCATTACACGAGTTGACACCTAGTAGTTATGTAAATCTTAATTATCAGAAGTATTGTATTTAAAATTTAAAATTTTCAGCCCAAAACAAGATGATGAAGATTTTAAATACTCATATGACTATATATTATTGATTCGTTGTCCCACGTTGTGATACCCAATATTTTCTAATCAATTACCTCCAATTCACAATTCCTCACTATAAATTTTTTGTTTGTAATTTTTTATTAAATAAAAAGAAATTTGTGATTTTCTACAAATAAATAAAAAAAGGAAATTGTGATTTTCTTTCTCTAAAATAAAATTTTAATTTCCTATTTAACTTTTTTTCTTATACATTTTTTTCAAAAATTTTAAATTTGTAAAAATACATGTATTGTTATTGTACAAGTTATTGTAGTCATGCGTTCGACTCACTCTTCCCGTCATCATATGCAAAGGAAAAAATATATCATTGTTAACTTTTCTTATTTCATTAAGTATCTTAAATATAAAAATCTCATTGTTTACTTTTAGACATTTCTTTTGTGATTCATTATCTCATTAATTTATTTCTAATATAAAAAATTCCTTTTCCCCATATTAACTCTCTTGTATGTAAAGAACTAAGTTAACTATCTATATATGTTAAATAAAAATGTATTATTTCCAATCAAACTTTGTAGTTCTTTTTATATTTCTTAAAATAGTAAACGTATACTCGTTATCACTTTATTGGCTTTTTGTAGTTTTATTCCTTTAAATTTTTTAAAATTAAATCTCTCGTTGTCATATTTCAAAAACTCCTTTAAATAGTTTAAATATTTCTAATTTTATTCCTTTAAATATTTAAAAATTTTTGGATTCACCACTCATCTCGAAAAAAATATCTTACTGTCAAAGCTATTCATATTTATTTACAACAAGAGTATGTCATACCCTAAGCTCAAGGGATTGGTCTAGTGGTCAAGTCTTAAGGTTTGGGGCTCTACTTCTTTTAAAATCTCAACTTTGAAATTTCTTAGGTATTGTTAATTCTTTGGGACTACTCTAAAGTCTTTAACCTAATAATTACTCAGCATGTGTGGAGAAAGAACTAGGATTGCAAAACGAACCAAGCTACTCGAGCTCGGCTTGTGTTCAACTTATTTCAGATCGGCTTTTTATGTGAACCAACCAAGCATGAGCACATTTTAGAGCTTGTTAATGTTTTGAACTTAACTCGAACTCAGCTCGATAAGCTTATATACACTTAAAAATTCAAATTACTCGAGTTCAGTTCATGATTGGCTTGATTAATGCATGTTTGAGCTTAACTCAAAAGTTAAACAAATCAAGCTTGAATACATTTTCAAGCTCGTGAAATTTATCAAACCAAGTTTGAACAACTCTTTGTTTGGTTCGACTCGACTTGTTTACAGTTTTATTTACAGTTTTAGAAGAGACTACACAGACTCGAGATTAGTAGAGGTGCATCACACTATGAACTATTTTATCTGTGCTTTTACTTTTACATGAAACACATGAACTAGCTAGGTAGGTGTGTAACACATGCACCACATGATTTATAAGAGAAATTGCCCCACCGTCCACCCTATAAAGTTTATTCATGATGTTGAGTTGTTCTATAGCCACCACTTTGATCAAAAGTTCCCACTGGAATATAGTTAGGCCAAAAGATCACTAAAGACGTGTTGGATGTGTCTCGATTAGACATTTAAATAACGTGGGTTTGGTCCACAGTGACAGATTAGGAAGCAAGCACAAGAAATTCTAAAAGAATAGAAGCGGATGCCGAAAATACAGTAAAAATGATAGGTTAAATGGGAGGTAGAAACGATTAAGAATAAAACAGTAAATTTAATAAAAATCTTAGTAAAAATTTTTTGCAAAACTTCAAAAGAACTCAATGAAACTTATATGAATAATTGAATGAATATTGTCATAAATTATAACGAATGATTAGTTGGAACCTAAGAAAAAAAATATAAAAATGTATATTTCAAGTTTTGAAATAATTTCTTTGAATTTTTTTACTAGTTTTCCTTTAACTTCTTTGGAATTTTCGTTCATGAGTGTCCTAAACGTATCAAAAATATTTTCCAAAAAAACTATGTCCTCTGGCTTGGAACATTGTCTTTCCTTTCATCTACAAGTTCATTTTCTTTTTCTTTTTTTTTTTTTTGGTTTTAGGCACATTGGAGCCTTTCACAACTCGAGAGGTTAGGGCAACAAGCACTACACCTAAACTACCAAGTATGAGGCCAAAACAAAATAACAAACTAAGATATCTTCTCATAACTCCAGAGACGAGATAAATACGCTTGGTGGTATCCTTAAATGTCAGTTGTTCAGTATGCTAGGTTGATTGGCACTCTTGTAGGTTCATCTTGCGTACAAATTCTAAGAGCCAAATTATTCGTTTTCTTCTCTAGCTCCCTTGATATTTTTTTTCTGTTCACTAATTTCTTTATTGCTTGCATCTCTTGATGACTCCTCCCTTAAATTAGAAGAAGCTTCATGAGATGGATTAGACTCCTCCTCATCCATATTTGTCGTGAAATCACAAGAAACACCATTCACATCACAATAAGCAAGAACCAAAACACAGGCGCGCGGCTGCCCAGGTGTTTCTCTTTCATAAATTGCGCTAGACAATCCCAAGGCCCTCCCCCCAACACCCCCCCCCCCCCCCCCCCCCCCCCCGGCGACCGAAAGGAAACCCAAGCCCAATTGGGTTGTGGGCTCATATCCCTAGGGCCACTAGTGTTCTCGCTGAGCTTAGGGTAAATTTGGCATGCTGGCTTCTAGGTAAGCTTCTTATGTTGAATTGATTGTGTAGCTAAGAATTTGAAACACTGCTTAAATCCATTGGAAAAGGGTCACGATTTGAAGAGTTACATGTTCTAAGTCCTATGGAACAACTCCTTTTATGGGCTTCGTTACTCTTTCACTCTTAGGTTTTCTTTTGTTTGCAGTTTGAATAAATGAGAACCAAGAATAAAAACAGAAACAAAGGTCCAAAACCTCTCCTTATCGTTAGTACATTAGTCAAACATTCTCAAGGCGGCACTGGTCTCTTATCCCAGGTCCATATAGAACTATAGGAACTAAGAACATTTGAGGCCCACCGGGTATCTACATGCAATGATGTTTAGCATAGTTGTCAATATCGTACTAACTACTGCATCGTTTTTGTTATTAGAATAGTACATCTTGATACTAGTGTGTACCAACGCACCGTACTAGGTTTGCCATCATAAATATTATATATTTATGTAATAAATATATATACTTATATCATAAAGAAATAAAATAAAACCTCACTATAGCATAATATATACAAGTTATAAGTAATTTAAGGAGGCTTCAAAATAATAAATCATAAGTTCTATATACGACTTAATCACATACTCATTATCTATTACACACTCACAAAAAGTCTTAGCATTTTAATATAACAAATTGCTACTAAATAAATTTTCCAAGAAACTTAAAAGAGATATAGAACACAAAAAAAAGAATTCCATAGATCTGCTTCGGTAGGTTCACTTTCAAGAGTACTATATCTGACTTGGGGCTAAATCTATTATCTTTTTGTTTAAAAACAAGGCTGTTTTTTTTATTTTTATTACCAAAATATCTTAGCCTTTAACCAGAGCAAACCAGAAAATCTGGAACATCTCGGGATAGTCCGGTACAAGGCCGTAAGTTAGCTAGGATGAAATTTGAGCATTTTTACACCGTATAAGCACTGATGCTGTACGTATTAATCCATTTCGGCAGGTGCGATGCGGCATTAATAACAATGGTTTAGCTGCCCTTCAAACTTTTATCCTCTATATGTCTCTAGATAATAAATTTTCATGTACCACATATATTAATAATAGATCTCAAGGTGATTAGTTAGTGACATTAAAAATATTCAAGTTTCTTGGTCATTTTGAACTCTCAAGACTTTTGCGAACAAATAGGCAAATAACTGACTGTTTCTTGAGAAAATTTATGATAATAGCTGTTAGATTACACTTGCACCTTGTAAAGAGTTGCATGGAGGATTAACAGTTTGATACTTCAAGAACGAAAGGGAAGGGAAGAGACATTTTTCATCCTTTCTTGGTTTCTAATGTACAAGGACAAAGAAGAGAAAAGGGAGAGAAAGTTTTTTTCTTTTTCACTTTTCTTTCATTTTTCTTCCTCTTTCTTTTAAATAGTAATCGTATTATTATCTTTTCTCTTTCCTTACAATTTCAAACAAAGGAAATAGAGTTTTTCTTACACTTTTCTCTCATTTTCTTTGTAAAATCAAACAAAGAAAAAAAAATCACTTTTGCCTCGATTTTCTCCTCATTTTCCTTCTCTTTTTTTTTCTTTCTCTTCTACTAATATCAAACGGACGGCAAGTTTGGAGAGTAGAACCCCATGCAATAATGTTCTTAATACTATGAAAAAGGAAGGAAAAAAAATAAACATGAGCACACTAAATGCCATGGGATACGTAAGGAAAGTCAATTAAAGTTCAAGATTCTCTCTCTCTCTGTGTCTCTTTCTTGTGTAGTGTCTTTAATTCTCAGATTTTTTTTTAAATGAAAAAGACAACGCATAAACAAAGATAGAATTCATACTAACTGTACCAGGCTCCCTAGATTTTACTACAGATTCCCTAATCAAAAAAAAGTTATTCTGTATAATTATCCAAACAGTTAAAGAGCGAAGCATATGAATGTTTTACTACAATTTGAGCAATTTTGAAGCAATGTAGATATATTTAAACTAGAGTCAGGGGCGGAGCTACCTTGTGGCACCCTCACCTTTTGTGCAATGTCCCTACATATAGTAGATATACATAATATTTTAGTAAAATTTTAATGTATCGGCACCCCTCACCTTTTGTGCAATACCCCTATATATAGTATACATATATAGTATTTTAGTAAAATTATGTATTGACACCTCGATTTTTGTATTGGCACTCCTTAATTTTTGTACAATCTTTTTTATGTAGTATGTATATATAATTTCAAAAAAGAGTTTATTGAACTAGTATACTCATAGTTTAAAACTAAAGTCCTAACCTAATATAATATTAAAGTTTTGTATAGTAGAGCTATAAGACTTATTCATTTTATTCCTTGTATATTTAAATTCCTAACTCATTAAATTTAAAAGATTGTGAGTTTTAATGAGCACCATCCACAACTTTAAAAAATTAATAGTTTGTAAGCTTTTAATTTGCACCAATCTAACAAGTAGGCTTACCTCTCAAACACACAAAACAAAGAACCAAAACAATAAACAAAACTATATTTTTTTGAGACTGACAGAACTTGATTTTATTTTTCATTTAAATTTTTTTTATTGCTTCAATTTAGAAATATGTGCAAGAAATATTTAAAATATAATCATTGTATAGCATGAAGGTTACATGGTTAATGTAGGCTTGGAAGAGTAATCGACTGAAGATCTGGACACCTCAGAGCAAAAAAAAAAAAAATGTCGGCACCCCCCAAAATAAATTTCTAGCTCTGCCGTTGACTAGAGTAATGCTATGAAATAGAGGATTTATACTGAATTTTTGTACAAAATGATGGGGTTGAATTTGAGTCTTTAACCTTAAAACAAAGAGTAATTAATATTATACAAACATAATTTTTGTAAAGAATTTTCAAACATAACGATTTGGCTTCATTTATTTTACACCCAAACACCCACAATTTTGACTCATAATTTCATAAACGCCATTCTCACATCCTATCATTTTGGTAAAATTTTCTGTTTAAAAATTTTGTATGTATATAATATTCTTAAAACAAAGAGTAGATCTATAGAGTTTTTAGCTATAGTAACACTTTCTTATAAAATAATTCTCAATATAATACTCTCTCAAAAATAATTTTTCAACCTAACATTCCGACACCAACGTTAAAAGAATAATTTATTATTGAGGTATTTAGTTTCCTGAAATTCTATTTGTATCCTAATTTCTGAACATATTTTCAACATTGATATCATAATAAGGTTCGCGATACCGCCATCCCGCCGGTATTTAATTCCAAACGTCTCCAAATCCATCGAACCTTTCCAAAGATTTATCTGTTAGTATGCAAGGCTAATTGAGAAGATCAGTACCCTCGTTATCGTGATGGGGAAATCATATTGCATATATGGAGTAGCAACCTTCTTCACCTCTATAAAGTACAAAAAAGATTAAAAGAATTGTGAAACAATATGCTTAGTGATGAAGCAAGACAACGTAGAACTGACCCCTCAAAAGGTGTTTGAGAAGGAAATGTCAATCTAAAAGTTGAGATTATTTTCTTTTTGCTAATCGGGTGCTCGAGTCAATTTGTGCATATTTCGACTAATTTCGAAATTTGTGCAGTTTTCTCGTCCCACACAAACTAGGTAATTATTTAGTTACGGACCTTGAGGTGGCCTCAAAAAATTGATAGTATCTAAAATTTTTCAATCTAAAATTTTGAAGGGAGCAAATCTTAAAAAACAAACCCTCAAAACCACTATGCCAACTCCTGAGATTGTTTTCCTAGTGGCATAATTGGCAGGCAAACTTCGTGCATGGGTCAGCGGAGTAGGATCTGTCAATACAACTACTTAATATAGATTCCTCTCATGTATGATAATCTACCAAAATACGACCAATTCACGATATTAAACCCGAAAAAAAAATTTATATTGCAGTTTTTCTTGGAAAGCACACACCTCTAAATTTGTTGGTGAGAGATTTGGGGGCAAAAAATAAAAAATACAGTGTATGTTCAGGATCAAAGACCATGGGCTGACTGACCTCTATGGACTCCAATACCTTGAGGCCATGTTTGATTGGGGATGAGTGTAAGAGATTGGATTTGTTATTGGTGGGTCCTATCTAATTCTATGTTTAGAAACAAAAAGAGATAGACGTGATGTAATCTCTCTGGACTATTAATCTCCCAAAATGAGGGATGAGTAATACCACAAGAAAAGTGGTATTATTTATCCCCTCTCTTAGGATAAATTCAAAAATGATATTTTTATCTTTCTTTTGTTATTATAATAGGTTAATGTAATATTAAATAGTTATATTATAATTTAAAATTAATTTTTCTATAAATTTTTTTTATTTTTAATGTGATATTTTAACGAAATAATATTATTTATGCTATCATAATCCCATCCTAACCAAACGTAATATGAGTAATCTTCCATCATATTAGGTACTGCTTATCACCATCACCACCTTTCTAATTCCACAATATTACTTATCTTCCATTTTCTCATTCCGCAAATAAACACGGCCTGAGTACTCTCCACAATAGGATATTACATTCTTACGGAAGAGTAGAGGTTGAAATAATTATAAAATTTTTGATTGAACTGGAATTTCAACCAACTGATAATAAAATTACAAAAAGCCAAAAAAATGTAAATCTTTTTTAATTTAAATTAGAGTTTCACTGCCAAAATTTTTAATTGAATTACAGGTGAAAACATCATAAAATTCAATTTACTGTCTGAGATTTTTGCCAATTTATAATTGAATTGGTTGATTTGAGAATCACCTTCAGTGTATTAATTGCTGAGAAGTAGAAGGAAGAGAAAGACTAGTTTTTATTGTAAGGCTAAAAGTTTTCAAGGCTTTTGCCAAGCTAGGTGTCTTAGTTATCAAAGAACTATTTTGAGATTACATGGTGGTCCTTTTTTTTCAATTGAATTGGAGTTTCACTAGCAATTTTTAGATTTTCAACTTCTAAAGCAATGGGCACTAATATGCGGTAATGACGAGCTTGCCCATATCCTTGAGATGAAGATGCAAGTTTGAAAATAGATATTCTAATATGAGGGTAAAAATATAATTTTAACAAACAATAATTGCTTACTAATAAAATATTTCTTTTAGGGTTGATGTTAGGATGTTAATTTGAGAATTATCTTTGAAAAAGCGATAGATAAGAAATTATTTTCACAAATAATGTTATTTTAGCAAAAAACTCAATTCTATACATAAACAAATTTCTCAATCTATTTTTTTTACCGATAAAACACAATGCATTGAAACTCACATTAATAAATGCATGTGGAACCCATTCATTTTGTATAAAAAAGTGAGTTAGAAATTGGTTTATATATAGCATTTTTCTAAAACAAAACATCCAATCAAGATGAGTGTTAATTATAAAAATTTATCGCCACATCATTTAGTTGTGTATAACTTTTATGCATGATTGGAGTTTTCCTTCCAAATTAAGTATATACTAACAGTATGTTGAGCTGGCATCAGTCATTTTCAGCCTAAAATAGAGCTCGTTGGCCTGTTTCCAAATTTAGGGCATACAACTGTGCATATTGCATACAATTCACTGACAGAGTTGGGCTTGGTTTTGTCTTGCTCAAGGTCATGTATCTTACATTCTCCACACTTTTTGCTTGGTTCCAACTTGCATTTCATACATTGCAATCAGAGGCTCTACAAGTAGGTAGAAAGTAGTTGGCAATAACCAATTTCACCAAGTTGGAAAGATACTTCTCCTTTTTTGTTTTTTTCTATTTATTTTTACTACATACCAAAGATAATCTTGAATGAAAAAAAGTTAAATAGAGAGAGAGAGAGACACCTTATTGTTAGATTATATTCTGTCATGGATCTCTAATGATTAAAACTTTAAAATATTTAGGACTTTTGCATTAATCACAAATTAATTATTTTTACTACTTTGCTATATACGGATCACGTAATGTTACACAAATAGAAAAAAAGTAATATAATAGTGTCAAGAATTAAGACCTATCATTTAAAAATAAGTACTTACAAAATGAACTTTTTAGTTATAAGAATGTTGCCATTGTCACATTATTTGATAGACGAATTTGGATAAAAATTCTATAATTTTTTTTAACCAACATGAGATCTGTGTTTTGCTTATTCTTAATTTTTTTAACTTATAAGATTATATTTGTGAGAGCAACATAATGAGATGGATTTGTAAATTTTTTTTAATATATTTTAAGAATTTTGTTACTCATAGTCGTGGTTACGAGTCACTTTTTACCTGATGTGTGACACATCAAGTGAGTCCCATCCTTGATGTGTAAGTATGGGATCCACCTAATTTAAACGTACCAATTAAAGTGAGACTTCGTGACAAGTAGCCTGAGGTCAACCTCATACTAGAATTACTCCTGAAATAGTATAGGATATTGGATAACTAATTCGTTTGTGACGCACACGTCGTCGGATGACGTGGCTCTGAAAGTCGGTAGCTAAATCTGAGCTAATGGAGAGTTTTTCAGCTCTCTCTTTCAGGTAAGAACAGAAAACAAACATGAAAATGAAAGTCGTCATCATCGTCAAATACATCATCACCCAGATTTTTTAGAGAGACAAAATCTAGAGAGAGAGACATCCCCCAATTTCACCATCCTCTCAAGCTTCTCCTCCCACCGAAATCGAATTCCAACCCACAGAATCCATCTACATATGTTTATTTATATGTATATGAATATGTATATTCCTCATACCTGACTCCTCATTGCCAGGTGACAATACTACGTATAAGCATATATGCATTTACATGTATTACATATATACATCTGTTATGTGCTTTGATAATTGGATGAAACCTGACATTATTCTCTGTGTTTTTGGTGTTCTAGCCTTCTAGGGTTTCGTGATTGAGGTGATTGTGTCCGTCGCTGGAATTATTACATGGCATTGTTTCGCAAGTTGTTCTTTAAGAAGCCGCCTGATGGGCTTCTCGAGATCTCTGAGAGAGTATTCGGTACGTTCAGCTCTTTTGTTTTGTTTTTTTAATTTAAATTTGTAACATTCTCTTATCATTTCTCTCACTTCTGGTATGACAATGCGTGTTCATTTTGCAAGTTCTGGTGTGAAAGGTGGATTGTTTGTTAATTTATGTATCAATTAGTTATGAATTGTTAAATTACTTATATAAGTCCAAATTATACTATGAAAATGATAAGGAATTCTTTGCATAAGAATTTCAGCTACATTTAGTTAAAGAGAGCACACTCTTAGAGCTTTGAATGATATGCCAAAGACTATATCTGAAACAAGGGACCATGTGGTTGATCCTTCGATGGTAGATAATTTTGGGATGTGGAAAATGTACTTTTAGGAATCGAATTGCTAGGTATCAAGGTTTTTATTTTGGCTTTGATTAACCAGAGGATTTTATTTAAGTTTTTTCGTAATAGAAGACCTCGTGCATGTCTTGTTAAGAACCCTGGCGATTCTTCACAAGGATACTATGTTAATTCTAGTTATTGAATTGTTTGCTAATTTGATGTTGAGGTGATGATGTGACATAGTAGAGAACCCAACTACTGTAATCAGAGGAGGAACCTGATTAAAAGTTGAATTAAGGTAGAGATCTTAAGAAATCTGATTTCAGAGCATATTTCTGCAATTCCTAAGGATAAAGGCTTGAGTTTCACTAGTTTTAGGGCTTAAAATTGAGCATTAAGGGGAGCAAGAGAGGAAACAAAGAAAATATCCCAATTTGCAACGTTTTGGTCGTTACTTGGATCTAAAGTTACCTCAGCTACAAGTGACTTTCAGTATTACTTATAAGAAGAAAAATTAACAAGTGACTTTCAATATTAATTACTTGTATCCTTCTTTAAATCAAGTGATGGTGAACCCAAAACGCATCACAATAAGACCAGTACCCAGTTCTAGGCTTACGAAAATTCCTAAAAGACCCTGAAATCTTAAATAATATTTTTTCTTTTTCACCCATCAGAAGAAGACCAGTAACCGAGTTCTAGGCTCAACTAAATTCCTAAAAGACGCTGACATCTTAAATAAGCAATTTTTTTTTTCAAGAGAAGCCCCCTTTTCTTCTCTCTTTTCACCTAAATAACAGCGGACCTTGATCACATCAGTTAGGTAGTCACATCAATGAGTATAAGTTTTATGTTATTAATTATCTGCCTTTGAACTAGGATTTGTCAAAATTTTATTGACTAGTAAAATTTTTCTGCTTGTTAAATACTGATTATATTGGGTTGATTGGATACCAGTGCATTTTTAGGTGTAATTATTGGCCCATATTAGATGATTGTACTCATAATATGATTCAAATTAAACTTGGATTGATTTTCCTGGTAAGGAACTGTTGTGTTAAATTTCAGGTGTTGCATTTCTTTTAATCAACTAGTACAAAAAAGTTTTAATTTTATGACTGACAATTGCATCTTGTGTGTGCTCACAGTATTTGATTGTTGTTTCACAACTGATGCTTGGGGAGAAGAAGATTTCAAAGTCTATATAGGAGGCATTATTGGTCAGCTTCGAGAAAACTATTCGGATGCTTCAATCCTGGTATTCAATTTCCATGATAGAGATATAGAGAGCCAGATCGCTAATGTTTTATCCGAGTATGATATGACCATAATGGACTACCCTCGACACTATGAGGGTTGTCCATTGCTCTCAATGGAGGTGATCCACCATTTTTTAAGGTCAAGTGAAAGTTGGCTTTCCCTTGGGCAACAAAATGTACTTCTAATGCACTGTGAACGAGGTGGTTGGCCAGTTTTGGCTTTCATGTTAGCTGCACTCTTGATTTATAGGAAGCAGTATACAGGGGAGCAGAGGACCTTGGACATGATCTATAAGCAGGCCCCCCGGGAACTTTTGCATTTGCTGTCACCTCTGAATCCACTACCTTCTCAACTAAGGTATTTGCAGTATGTATCGAGGAGAAATGTGGCCTCAGAATGGCCCCCTTTGGATAGGGCTCTCACCTTGGACTGTGTCATTATCAGACTGATTCCTAATTTTGATGGGGAGGGAGGTTGCCGCCCAATATTTCGCATATATGGACAGGATCCTTTTCTTGTTGCGGACCGAACTCCCAAAGTTTTGTTTTCGAGTCCAAAAAGGAGCAGAACTGTCCGGCACTACAAGCAGGTGCCTGTACCTCATAATTTTGTATTCTTTTCAATTAGAGATTTTTGTTATTCTTGTTAATTCTGGGGTGGGGGGAACTGGCGGACCAACATGGGGTGCGAGCGGGGGCCACCCCCCCTTTTCTCTTCCTTCTTAAAGTTGTGAAAATTCCATTGGTATACTATGTATTGTGGGTATTTAGGATAAGAAATGGTAAATTGGCCCCCCTAAAATTAAATAATGTTACCTTCACCCCTTAAAAGTAGGAGAAAATTTTGCTTAGATCCTACATATATTTGAGTATCTATCATAAAAATAGTATGCTAGCCCCACTAAAATGCAAATAGTTTTCCCTTGTATGCCATTAATTTTTTTCTCCTACTTTGACTCCCTCTGTGAACTTCCTAGAGCCGCCACTTGTTGTTTTTTGGTTGTTCTTTTTTTTTTTTTGTTTTGGGGGTTTTGGGGGGTGGGGGGGGGGGGGAGGGAGTTCTTTTTCATCCCCCATACTTTATTTTTTGTCAGATATTTTTGCATTCCTTTCATAAGATCTTCGTAGTTCTTCCTTATCAGAAGAATCATCATTTATTCACCTTTATATAACTTTGTTTGATGTGGACACTCGTGTGCCGGTCATTTCTTAACATTGGCTCTGAAAATATGGAAAGATTGATGAGTGATTGGGGTTTGAAGCTTGCGTTTATTTATCTATCTTGTTCCAAACGTTTTCTAGTTCAAAACTTTAGACAAACTTCAAGGTATTGTTGAGGTCATTTTGCATTCACTACCGATCTGCACCTCTAGACTAACTTGTGTTATATTATTTGTTGGGGAAACCAATTTATCCATCAATATTTGAACCTATTTACTTTGTTTTGTTCTAGTCCAAATGGTCATGTAGGCCCTTAAACCATTTTTATAATTATGGTTGCAAAGCAGAGGCTAGAAAGGATTACCAATGGTTTGTACCCTCCAATATATACAAAATTGTATCTCAAAGGGGAGTTGTTTTTAATAAAAAATGATTCTAAAAGTTGCATGCTTGGGACCATTCCCTGTATATTTGGCAAACAAAAATTAACTTTATTTTTTCTTCTTCAAACATCTCAAGGAAATATATTCTTTTGCCAATCTATTGTCATTTTGGAGTTGCCTTACTTGGGGCTTTAGCAATAAGAGGGGACCGTTGAGTTTAACATGGATCTCAGGTGTAGATTTGAACCTAGATGGAGGCAAATCAGTATAACTTGTAAATTAATCCCAGGCAGAAAGCAAAACAGAGAGGTATGCATGGTTGAGTCTACTAAGCTTTAAGCTGAAACTTGAACTGCAAACTGAGGTTTCTTTTTCCATTTATTTTTTTAAGTTCAGTTCTTTGGCACTCTACCTTTGGAAAAGATCATTCTATGTTTTTATTTCTTTAAATTTTTTACTTGTTTGCTTATTTTATTTTATGTTTTGTTAGATAAAAGCACAATTAGTCACTAACACTACCTCAATAATATGCTGATGTCTGGGGCTCAATACTGTGATGCTGCAGGCAGAATGTGAACTAGTTAAGATTGATATCAATTGTGCTATTCAAGGCGATGTTGTGCTCGAATGTATCAGCTTGCATGATGATATGGAACGAGAAGAGATGATGTTCAGAGCAATGTTCAACACAGCTTTCATTAGGTCAAATATTTTAATTCTTAATCGGGATGAAATTGACATCTTATGGGATGCTAAGGATCAATTTCCAAAAGATTTCAGAGCAGAGGTATGTTTATGGTGTGTTTGATTGGACATAACCATTTGGTAGTGCTGTTCCACCTTAACAAGGACTTTTTTTTTCTTTTGTTTTTAAATTATCATTTGGAGAAGGTTCTTTTCTCAGACATGGATGCTGCTGCTGCTGCTACTACAGTTCCTGTAGATTTTTCTTGTTTTGAGGAGAAGGACGGCCTTCCAGTGGAGGCATTTGCTAAAGTTCAGGAGATCTTTAGCAGTGTTGATTGGTTAGCTCCAAAGACAGATGCTGCACTAAATGTTCTCCATCAAATTACCGCATCAAATATTCTCCAAGAAAAGCTACACACTTATCCTCATCAGACTGAGGAAACTATTACTTTCTTGCGTGAGCCAAGTCCTGAAAAGCCGCAGGAGAAACAGAGATCCAAGGCATTGGAAAGTAACTCCGAGAGCTCCACAAACTTGGCCTTAGAGGATCTGTCTGTGACCTCAGCTAAACTATTTTCAGATACAGATGTGGGTGGACAGAAGGCTGAGCCTGAACGTGTGTCAATTTCACCCCATACACCATCACTACAACATCCATTGTGTCCTTCCTTACGTGACTCTCCTAGGGAATCTGTTGCTTCTCCTCCATCTCCACCTCCAGTGCCGCTTAATCTTTTGACCTCCCAGCCTACACATCATTTACTAAGCAAACAGTCTGAGACGTTTCCAGAAGAAGGGGATTCTTCCTTGGTTCCTACACCTGCGGTTGAAACTCTGCTTTCGGGAGCCACTTCCATTAATATCTTATCTACTCATTCTTCCCCTTCGACAGCCCTTGCAATTGATTCATCAACCCCAGCTCTTCCAGAACTGCCTTTGAAGGAGGATTTAGCTATTGGAACTAAACCAGCTCCCCTTCCACCTCCACCACCACCACCACCTCCAACTGCACAACCTTCTTCAAAGCTGCCTTTGAAGGATTCATCTATTGACACTGGGCAACCACTACCCCCGCCTCCTCCAACTCAGCCTTTGAAGGATAATACTAATGCTAGAACTGGACCTTGTCCGCATCCACCTCCTCCCCCAACTCTGCCACTGCCGCCTCCTTCGGCTATGTCTTTGAGAGGTAACCAAGCTGTGAGAATTGGATCTCCTGCACCCCCAACTCCACCTCCTCCTCCAACCCCACCTTTGAAGGACAATTCAACTACTAGAGGTGGACCTTTCCCGCCCCCACCTCCTCCTCTTCCTTCTGGGCAAGCTGCAAGGCCCACACTTTGTCCTTCAGTGCCCCTGCCGCCACCTCCACCTGCCCCCAGTTCTTCACCCAAGCTTCTTGAAACTGCACTGCAGAATTCTTCACATGTCCCTTCTGCACCACCCCCTCCTGTCCCTTCCATTAAAGGAAGCAATGGAGATCAGAGTTTGTCTGGATCTCCCTCTCCTGCACCTCCAACTCCTGCTCCCCCTTTTAGTTCTCCATCCAGTGCAAAGGGACGAGGTTTGTCACGCACTATAAATTCAAGAAGTAATCAAACCAAGAAGCTAAAGCCATTGCATTGGTTGAAGTTGACAAGAGCAGTGCAAGGAAGTCTGTGGGCTGATGGACAAAAATCTGGTGAAGCTTCCAAGTATGTATTGGCAGTATTGCTTAGTTTAGGAAGGAATATCTGTTTAGTTTTGCTTGTTTTCCAGTCCCATTCAGTTTCATGCATTATTATGATTGTTATCCATGCACATCAGGGCACCGGAGATTGATATGTCAGAACTTGAAAGTCTTTTCTCAGCAGCAGTTCCAAATTCAGATCAAGGGGGATCAGGCCGCAGATCAGGTTCTCGTTCTTCACTTGGCCAGAAACCTGAGAAAGTGCAACTGGTAATTTAGCTTCCACCTCATATATTACTAATAAATTTTTATTTGGTTTTGGCAACTTCTGTGACATGTCCCATACTGTCTTATATTCTTATCAATTGAGATATCTGTTGTTAGGATAGGTTGTGAGAAGAAGTTTTCAAAAAGTTCTACATTTTTTAACATCATATGCATGAAACATCTTCACTTTAATCTGAAAACTATATAAATGCTCTGTTACCTTGAACCCGTCCACATTAAAGAAATATACATACATGGGTAAATTATGCATGCATAATAGAAGAATCGTAATTATCATTATTTAGAAGCAAAGGGTGGGTTTCTTACTTTGGTTTTGAGAAGTGAATGTAAATCATTGTTATGTCTTGAATGATTGGGAATGGTCCTGCTCTGTGAAATTACGTAGGATGCAAGTAGGTGTTTTATTGAACCTGGACATGCAAAATATATTGTAAACTATCAGCAACAGTTATGAGGGATGTGTTGGAATGTAAATGTACAAAAACAATATTTAAACATAATGGGATCATAGTAGTCAACGTTTATATCAGACTACGTACAGAAATTCTTATATGCCTCCTTGGCAAGAAGTAATAGACTTACTATTTAATCATTTTATGTCGGTAATAGAAGTTTGAAATCTTTGGTTCGTTTAGTACCACATTCTGGACTGTTATTCTATTTATTGATTGGCTTGTACCCTGTTTATTTTGCTTTTTACAGATTGAACACAGACGGGCATATAATTGTGAAATTATGCTTACAAAGGTGAAAGTACCATTGCACGAGTTGATGGTAAGCTAATGATACTATATTGCCCTTTCAAATTATTAAGCTGCGCTGTCATTGACTTAACATCTGTTTAGAATTTAACTCTGTAAATCCTTGCCCTCAAGCTTGGACTGGCTGAATTAATCTTGTTCGAATATTCCAATATTACAATAAATCTGGGGCCATATCTCTTACTTAATCAAATGAATTAGATCATCTTATTGCTCTCACCCTCTGCCCATCCGGTTTCCTTCTTCCTCACATTCTATCTAATAAACATTTTCACTTTCACTTATGCATTATCTGTTATCCGATTCTTTCTGTTATACAACACCTCAGCACCATAGGAAAACCTCTCCACTGCATTTATCTTTCTATGGGCAACATTTATATTCCATGCATTGTCAATGGTTGAACCAAGAAATTGAAAAAGGCTCACTTTTGGGCAACATTCTTAATCATTTGTTCATTTGTGTTCTCAATTATTGTTCATTTGTGTTCTTAATTATTGTAAATCATTCCTGACCATTTGTTCATTTCTATTCTTAATCATTCGACTTCATTATTTTTTGTGGGGATTAATCTATTTGAACTTCTCCTCATGGTATCTATCCAGACACTGAGCTCATCAATTGAAGCTACATTTTTGTCAAATGAACCAGGAACTAGACCTGATATTTTTATCATTCTTTCTGTTTATCAATTATCATCCAGAATAAAAATTAAAACAGCAAGCACTGGGTATTAGGTCCAGATGCAAGCCTATTACAAGTAACATATACTTACCTCTTGTACTTGTTTCACGATCATTACAATGCACATGTATTATGTCACTTTGCCATTTGAAATTATTGGTTGTTCAAGTCAAATTAGGAATACAATTCAGACAGTGCCTTAGTTCCCTTCCGAGAAAGTATCTTGGATTTTTAGTGGGTTTTTGAAATATTTTAGGTATCATTTCCTTCCTATTAGGTAAGCATTTAACCTCAGAAGCATGGACAGTCATTCTAAAAAGGTCCCGTGTCTGTATCAGACAGGTGTCGAACACCGACGCTAGATGGATATGCCTCAACACATATCAGACATGCATCCAAAATTGTCCTAAAATGTTTTAAATTTCTTTAGAATCAAACACACTTTGGACACTTGGGGCTATATGCATCCATTGCTTAGAAATACATGAAACACATTTTAAGTTTGAATAAAATAACATGGAATCCAATGATAAAATAACGCAATGTGGGTTTATACCTATTAATCCCTCCTCTAAATTCTTGAATTTTAGGAGTTCTAAACCCCAAAACTTTCGATTTATTTATTATAGGTTTTTCTAAAATAGATATTACAACTTTTTGTCCACACTTCTTTCTAATATGTAGAATGTGGAAAATAATGTTACTATTTCGATATAGAAAAATATAAATGTATTTGTATTGGAAAAAATAATGAAAGAGTTATAATTTTATGTATACGTGTATAAACATAAATTTATTTCTTGCTGTGTCTCTTCCATGTTTTTGTTCTTTTAATTGCCATGGTCGAGTGTCTGTATTGTGATGTATCTGCTCCTGTCCGTATCTGTGTTTCTTAGCATTTAAGTTTAGTTGCAATAGCTTTCATGAGGCTTTGATATTATTCAGAGGCTTTTCCTTCCCGATTAGTTTCATACTTACACCCTAAAATAATTCCTATGGTTCCTCTTGATTATTTGAAACAATATTCCTTGTTTGTATTCTTTCTTCCATATGATCTATCTATCAGCTATCTACATTATCTAGTAAGGAGTTATTTTCTGGTCAGTCAGCAATTATGTTTATCTTGTGAAATTGTGACAGAGCTCAGTGCTTGCCTTGGAGGATTCTGCTTTAGATGTTGATCAGGTTGATAACCTCATAAAGTTTTGTCCAACAAAAGAAGAGATGGAACTACTTAAGGTATGGAGATAGGCTATAGATTTAAAATAAAGTTGGATTGTGATAATCATTTGCTTGGTTCATACACCTTGATCTAGAGTCATAGATATATAAAATACACATGGTTCCAATTCCTTCTTAGTTATAATTAGACTGATTTTTCAATTTTCAGGGCTACAAGGGAGAAAAGGAAAATCTAGGAAAATGTGAACAGGTTTGTGGGGTTTCAGTTCTCATTTATCATTTTAGTGCTTTAGACTTTTCCTTATGTTTGGGTTCAGTTATTAGTCATTGCCATCTAAGTTCCAACATGACATGACTTGGGTTGAGCTTTATTTGTGATTCTTTCAAGCAGTTTTTCTTGGAGTTAATGCAAGTTCCACGTGTAGAATCTAAGCTCAGAGTTTTCTCATTTAAGATGCAGTTCCATTCCCAGGTTAGAAGATAGAACTTCATCCAATTTGCTACCAATTTTAGATTTTGTGTTATTAAATTGGCATGATTATTTAGTTATTTTTGTCTTTCAGGTTTCTGACCTTAGAAATAGTCTTAATGTTGTCAATTCAGCAGCGGAGCAGGCAAGTTAGCCATTTCTATTCTATGTTCTTTGTTGCACTGGCTCATATATTCTAGAGAAGGTTGATATGTCATGACTTAATCATTTTCTTACCAGATCAGGAGTTCTGTCAAATTCAAAAGAGTTATGCAGACAATTCTTTCATTAGGAAATGCTCTGAATCAGGGAACTGCTAGGGGTGAGTTGAAATTTAATTGGTCTGGTTTATTGAAAGTTGCTTGTTATGTGCTGATTTGGTATACACTCACAAGGCTTCAATATTTGCCTCCGCCACTGGCTAAAAACATTTTAAAGTTTGAAAGGATGCAAAGATAAAGAAAACTTATATAACTGAGAGATAGTTGGGGAAGTGCCACAAACAAAATTTTCTTGTAACTTTTATTCCACAAGGTGGCAAAGAGTTGTATGTGAGTGAAAGTCAGTGCATTGTAGCAGTCACAGGGGCAATAAAGCCTAAGATTGCACTTAGTGAAGCAATGCATATACTATATGAGTGTCCATGTAATACCTAAGAATAAGAGAAGATACTAACTTTGTAAATTGACGGAGAGGGAGATGCTGCAGGATGATGACGAGTTCGCACTAGTTTTAGGGGAAAACCAATTTATAGTATACAAGTATCATTTGCTCATCCTACATACCCAAAATACATAGCATACAACTATAATTTCTTCATGCTAGGTATTGGAGTTTTGACCTTGGTCGTACTTTCTCTAACAAATCTTTTTTTTGTTCTGTCATTATTGAAGTGTATCCATATCTCCACCATCTGAGTTGATCTGCAATTAAAAAATACTCCTGGGGCTAAGGCCAATGCATGGACAGTTGCTTATAGGAGCCATTCTTACTGATACTATTCACTAACAGAGGACTGAGAAATGCTTCCTTGATATTTGCCTTATCTTTTAAGAAGTGCTGCACATCATTCTAGTGAGGTTTGATATGGACAGTTGCTTGCAGGACCCATTCTTACCAATGGCATAGTCACTAACAGAGGACCCAGGAATGCCTCCTGGTTATTTGCCTTATCTTTTTAAGAAGTGTTGGACCTCATTTTACTAAGGTTTGGTGGAGAAAGGTCTTGAAGCTCTAATTCCATCAAGTATTTGCTAGGATGCAGACAAAGACATATCTTGTCACAACATCTGCTTTCCCTAAACTATCTACCTCCGTAGTAGGGCGACCAAAATTGGAAGAGGGAATTCTTTGATCACATAGCCTTACAACAAACAAGCTTGTTAAATGCACTAGCTTTGAGTTCCGACTTAAAAGCTCTTAGAAGTTCAAAACCAAAGTATAAGTGCATCGCTCTCACGCTTGTCAATAAAGTTAGTTATTACTTATTCACCTTCTATAAACAAGTTTTGTGTACTAGTGGACTTGCTTACCGGAACTGTAAAGGAAGAACAGTTAAAACTCTTGGCTCTGATTCATCTGAAATTGCTTCTCTATTCACATCTTACGCCTAAAGCCATTAGCAGGGGTCATATAAAGTTCCCTAAGCAACAGCATCTTATTTCGTATCTTTTTTTTCTTTTTCTATTCTATTTAATAAGTAGCCTTATATTTCTCATGTCAAGTAGATGAAACTTAAAAACGCACCCTATATGAGCACTGCAGTAGAGATACTAGAAGGATATTCAAGGAATGCACAAAGAGAATAATAAACTGCAAGGACCTCCTCTTCCAGGCTTCAAACCTTCTTGAGCTGCTTTGTATGGTTCCACATGTGGAAAAATTGGATGGTTATCAGGCCTTTGTTGTGTAAAAACAGAGAAAGGACATTACCTAGCGTTAACCCTGTTATTTGAGGGTGCTGGCAAGGGTAAGACTGGAAACAGACTGAACTTGGCACTGTATGTGCAAAGTAGCTACTCTTAGACTTCGAACTGTCACTAGGCACCCTACTCTTTGTAGCCCGGGGTTTTATCACTGCACCAAGCAATGTCCCTATAAGAGAGACAACATTAGTACAAATACAATGGCATGACTGGTAGAAAAGAATTCTCCAGTCAGTTGCCCATTTGATTGCATCTGTCAAAATTCTTTTCACTCATGATAGACCTTTCAAGGAACTTCTCCAAAGTCTTGTACTTTCTATTGATTTCGAATGTGGGTGAAAATTACAGAAGGAAATAGCTCCATTCCTGTTTATCTTCTCTTTATTTTTTTTAAACTTGTCAGGGAATTTGTTAAACATCTGTAAGTAATGATCCATGATATAAAATGCTTTTTTTGAGGTGCGCCCCAAAAATGCACCAAGTTGTTTAAAATAATGCGCTCTTCCTGTGAACCACATGCCTCAAACTGAAAGGTGTTTTAAAAGCATAACACTTTAAAATCTCTTTGTGTCTCTATGTTGGAAGGCTATGCTTTGCAAGATCAGGTTCTAAGGGATTCTAGGCGCAGCCGCGCAGGGATGGACACCCTTGCAGTGGATGGAGACAAAAAAGAAATACGGAAACCATTAAAATCATTACTTCCCTTCAAAATTCTCATGCTTTTGCAAATACAAATCAATATAACCACCAATGAAGAGAAATCCAACATCGAATCTGAGACGTGAATTCCTTCACGAGTACGTTCACCTACTCCACAAAATACAGATACAACTCCATGAGCTTTGTCAATCTTATTAATCAATTCCGTAGTGAGTACTGCTTTAACCACTCCAGCTCCCCTGAATAATTTGATTTTTCCTCCACGGCGATAAGGGGCTAAAAGATAGAAACAGATTTGCTTCATACTGCTTTGCTTTCAGAGATCTGCTTCCACATGGTTTCAGTCGCACAGATCTACTTTCTTAAGGGTTTAGTTGCAAACTTGCAATCATTTGGAGAAAGATGAAGGCAAGCTTTGGAATCTGTTGCACACTTGGTCCCGTCTAGGATATGCATGTATAAAGGACCCTGAACTTTTAATATTTGAAAAACCCCAGGCCCACTGGGATGTCATGTACCATTTTTTGGTCTTACCAACTATATGCGATTAGTAGTGATACCATGTGCTCTAGTGTTTTGCCCTTACATTAAAGAAATTATAATGGTTTTCTAATTAATATTTTTCAAAGCAAGTAATTCTATACCTGCCCTCCCTCCCTCCTCCACTTGAGACAGTTAAAATCCCCTTTTTTTATTTTGAAATAGTAGTATACACTTATGACTCATTAACAAAATAATTGAAGTCCTCGAAAGTTAGCTTCAATTCGTTGAAACTTACACCTCACCATGTGGTGGTGAGATGCATTGCCTTGTGCTTTTGCCTTTTAAAACACCGGTAACTATTGACTCCACATGTTTCCCTAAAGTTTTCACTGTTTCCTTGTTACGTGTACTAGTCTGACAGTAACTTGAAGTTTATTAACAGCATTTGTTACATTTTATATAGTAATTTGAAAATTAGTGATATTTGATTACTTGAAATTTTGTCATTGTCTCCAACAGATCTCTGAAATTTAATGTGGGTCCATTTCTGATTACTATACATGCCTGACACAATTTCACATTCAAAAGTAAATCAGTATGTGTTCAGATATTCCAAGCATGTACCATTACCTTGATCATATTACTTCTTTTTCCTGCTCCTCCCCCCTTTGTTCTATTCTATCCCATTATACTTTCTTGGTGCAGTTAATATAAGATGCTTCCTTATCTGTTTTGCCGTTTGTCTCATGACTGCTTAAACTCAAATCAACAACTTTTTATTTATAAAAAAAGAAAAAGACAAACCAGTAACTTATCTACCACCATGATCAGGTTAATTCCTCCTTGATGATTTGCCATAGGGACAGTTGTGCTAATTGGAGATATTTCAATCTTTAGCAACTTAGTTATACAACACAAGTTCAATGCTCAAGTATAAGATATGGTCTTAGATTGAGCTGAATTTGAAAGAGGTCTCATCATTACTGTAGCTGATTTTGAATTAGGATAAGGTTGTGTTGGTTTGAGTGGAATTAATGCATCTATACTCCGCTTGTTATAGCTGCTTGCCTACATTCTCATGAAAGGGACTAAACATGTTGCACCTAGAAACTTACCTTTGTACATATAGCTGAGTTTTTCCTGATGCTTCTTTTAGGCTCTGCCATTGGGTTCAGGTTGGATAGCCTCCTCAAGCTTACTGAAACACGTGCCCGGAACAACAAGATGACACTCATGCATTATCTTTGTAAGGTACAAATCAGTTCTTAGAACTTCATCTTCATGTGAACTATTCTCTAGCATCTACTCAAATTGTCTGCATGTAAATTATGCATGTGGTCATCATGCATCTCAGCCTCAGGTTCATGAATGTAAAGGGCACATGTGGAGAAACTGCATTTCTTTTTTCTATGATCTTGCTTGGTATACAATTTCCCATGATTATGAGCATAAGCCAAATATTTGAGGTAGTGGATATGTGCTTCTAACAGAATTTAAAATTGATAGGCAATTGTATAACCAAGAATACTTTATGGTTCAAAATACTAGGTTATGAAGAAACACCTACTACAATATGTGATCAATGAAATGAAGAGGTCTGGTGGAAGAGGGTGGAGATAATTTCTGGTGGAACTCTAAAGGTTGTATTTGTTATGAGCTTGCGGAAGTTGTAGTTGAGAGTAAGTTAGACAGAAATGAAGACCAACGACTGCATTGGTTACACACCCTTTACCTTCCTATGATATATGGTTCTTTAGTTGGGTAAAGGGACCACTCCTTGGGGAATTTCTCAATTTTATAAGGAATTTGGATTCTTTCATTTATGTATAGAAGCTTACGTGTTTTTAATTTTTGATTATACATGTAGATTGCACGGTTTGCACCCTCTTTGATGCCTTCCAAAATTAAGTTTTACTAATTGAAGGTGTATTGGCATATGGACGAACATGTTGCGCATTGTACATTTGTCGTAAGATGCAATCAGCATATTATATATGTCGGTGACATATAGATGTACTGTTTTGTTGAGTCATATTGTATACCATAAGTTTTCACAATTGGGGTGGTTTTTTTAGGAGCAAATTGAGACTAATCCAAGGTGTCTGCCTCTGCTTTTTTTATGCCTCAACCCACAACACTTTAGTAGCGTGTTTGAATGACTTTTTGATTTAGTAAGTGAATAACTATTATTCTTTATTATGTTGGTACATCTAAATTTTTTCACATTTATCCCCTTTATTTTTAAATTTTTTAAAAATAATTAACCATCGTTTTCTTATCCAAACATAGGTAAATAAATTAGTAAAAAAATCAAAATTATACATTTCCGTTAGCTGTTGAAATATTTCTAGATTTCGTGTTTAGGGCCCATTGCTGGTTGCTTCCCTGCTAGTTTACTACTTCTCAGTAGAGAAGTTTAGGCTTGTTTCTACTTATTGTCCAGGTAATTTCTGCCTGATTTCTCCAGGTGCTTGCTGATAAACTATCTGACCTTCTTGATTTTTCAAAAGATCTTGCCAGCTTGGAACCCGCATCAAAGGTATTTTTGCTCAACAATGCAAACAAAATCATGTTAAGACAATTTCAGAGCACATAGCTGGCTTCTATTGACTGCACTGTCTAATTTCCCTCCAGATACAATTGAAATTTTTAGCAGAGGAAATGCAAGCCATCAGCAAAGGATTGGAAAAAGTTGTACAGGAATTGTCCATGTCTGAAAATGATGGTCCTGTCTCAGAAGAATTTCGCAAGGTATGAACATTAATTAGGTATATTTTCACTATATTTGGTGAAGCAAAATCCACAACCTTTCAATGTTAGAGGAGTTTAGCAGCTGGTGGAGGAGAGGGTGGGGATGGTGTTGGGTTGGAGTTGGAAGGGCCAGGGTGTGCGGGATGGGGTCTGGGGTGGAGTTTGGAGTGCTAGGGTGGGGCTTTGGGTGTGCAGGGTTGGGGTGGGGGGTGGGGTAGGGAGGGGACTGGGGGTGGGGCTGGGGCTGGGCTGGCGTGGCAGGGTGGAAGGTATGAGAAGATGAGAGAAAAATGGGAAGGTGAGGGGGAAGGGATGACATGAATTTACCACTATGCTCCTTAGGGATGATGTGAATTTACTACTATGCGTCTCATGTGCAAGACATGGCCATTTTTCGTTAGTTTACAACCGTTTTTTATTAGACTAATTGACACATTGTGCAAAATTAAAGGGTAAAATTGTTGCAATTGGAATTATAGAGACCATATAACACAAGGGGTAAATTACAAGGACAATTGGTGTAATTAACCTGCCAATATAATGTTAATTTTTTATTTTATATTTATCTTTTCACATAGCTCCTTAGCCTGTCTAAGCAGGATTGCTTCTCAAACATGTAATATTTCTACTAAGGCATGCCATGATAGATAACAATTTATAAAGGAACCATTTGGTTCTGCCAATTGAATTATTTCATTATGAATTAGCCAACTCAAAATTTGCATAGGCATTTAATAGAGTAGATTTAGAAACTATAAATTATTAAAATAGGTAAGAAAAAGAAATTGAAAATTTTAATTCTGTACAAAGAATGTCAAATTTATACATTTTGTGAGGTGTGTCTACTTTACAATCAAAACATAAATCATCTAATCTGTGAATGAGCTGAAGGAGTTCAATCAAAACGAGAATCTCACTTGGATTACAGCCAAAGTGCAAAAAGGATTGGCTTACAAGTTACATCTTACAGATTTTGCCAGCGTATACTAACATTGGATTGGACCAATAATGTGAAATTTATATGAATTATCATTTCATAAAAATTGTTACATGTAGCATCATATATATATGTCTGGATAATATTGTAGTCTCGTAAAATATATCCTCTTATATGATCAAATGGATTGAGATCATAATGGACAAGCTGAATGTTAATAGATAGTTATTTGGTCAGATAGATTCAAATCATTAATGGTTGCTTATGTACAAATGGAAGAACAAATGGGCTTATACAAGAAGTAATTTGATGTATTTATGCATCATGACTAAGCTGTGCAGCAGGACACTGCAGAGTGTAACAGTTGGGTTGATGGGATTTGTAGGTATGCTAACATCTGAATTCATTATAGCCTTGAAGGTATGATAAGACTCATGTAATAAAACTAGAGTGGGAGAAGAGAGGCTTTTTGTAATCCTAACTCACCATAGACAGTGGATACTGATTTCCCTTACCTTTTGAGGTTCATGAAGCTTACAGTCTCACGTATATGGTTAGTTAATTTTTTGTTTCTACTCGTGTCCCTCCTTTATTTTTTCCTTCTTTTCTCTCTTTTTTTGTGGTTGATCTTTTAGTTTGTTCTATCAAATTTGAGTTCCCCGAACAAAGGAAATGGCTGGATTGACGTGGATTTCACCAATTAGGGGTTATTTAATTTGCTCCAATTCGGAGCATATTGGACATTACAAGGTTGAGATGGTAGAAAGAGTTCTAGTGCGGGGTGATGGCTACGAAACTCTCTCCTACTAGAGGGCTATGGAACACTCTCCTAATTACCACAATGCCACATTAGATGCAAGGCAGTGGTGAGAGGGGTAACTGTTAAAGGAAGGAACAGCATAGCCTTTGTTTTGGGAGTGCTTAGGTGAAATTTTTTAGGATGCTGCTGGAATTGTGAACAGTGTCTACTTTAGGATTTGGATATTGGAAAAAAGACGTTATGCTGTTAGGAAGGATTAGGGTTATGAAATAGACTTTCGGTTGAACAGTCAATGAATTACTGGCTAACTTTGATTAAATAATAAATAAAAAAAAACTGCTTGTGAAGCATTAGAGGAGGGGTTGTATGTCAAACAAAAGAAAGGAAATGAAGGGTAGTCTATGAATAACCTCTAGAGTCCGTTAGGTGTCATGCCTAGGATTGGACAAGACAACTTCAAAGTTCTTGAAAGCACATGAAGACTAATGCCCATTGAATTTGAAGTATTGTCTGTGTACAATGTTTAAACTATTGCTTACTCTAATAAAACTAATATCCATAGAATTGATAGTGTTTGTGTATATAGAGACTTCCAACTATTGCCAACTCTAAGAAGACTTGGACTTTGTGTTTGGAAAGACTTTGATAAGTACAAATAATACCCATGTCAATTGTTTGGAAAGAAATAAGTAAAAACCATATTAACCTACCGAAACTTGTGTGTGCGAGGGGTGCCGGGCTGATGGAGTGAGCTAACCAAGGAAGGTCCTCTGCAAAGTGATTGACAGAGGCCGACATGGTGAAGGATCATCGGAGGTGGAGGAGAGCTAATTGAGGCAGCCCTTGAAAGAGAGAGAGAGAGAGAGTGGCAACCTTTGAGTGCTCGTCCCCCTAGGTCCTGTAATCTGAAGGTCAATTTTGCAACCGAGGCCCCTCAAAGGTAGGTGGGATTCGGTTAAGAATCAGTAGTTGACTTGCATTAAATGCCTTTGTCCTCTTCTTCATAAATGCTCTAGCATCATATACTTGATGGAGATGTCCCTTTCTCTATGATCGGTCAAGGGGTTGAGGCCCTCGAAGGGACGAGAAGGCGAGGCCACCTTTAGAAACCCTCAACTCTAGCCTCCAACCCACTTGTCTCTTGACGGTTCCGCATGAGGGTGACCCCATGGGGGTCTGTAGGTCCTGTTCCCAATTTACATGTTTGAGTTCCTTTGAGGAGAATCTTGGCCAAGTAATGGAGAGTTGGCTCAAGAGGAAAACGGGCTCAGCGGGGAGATTCCATGGCCTAGCCAGGAGGGGACGTGTATGAAACCATGGGCGGGGTGCTCTTGGGGAAGATCCCCTCAGCCCTATTGAAGAAGGTGCCTCGAGACTCCTTATGGGCGAGGGCCTTTGGTGCCTAAGCTAAGAGGAGACACCTTATGCACTATTGAGATGCTTCATTGGTCCATGTGTCATCTCATTAGGCTAACATGTGGGTCCAAGTATATGGAGATGGATATGATGTGATGCTGACATGGCCTGCCACATAGGAGAGCTAGACACATGTACCTACAAAACTCATAAATAAAATCCCAATGAATCCCAAATACGACCTCTGACCCACAACTTCAACCCATCTTTAGCAACTCTTGCAAATACTAAACTACCCTTTACATAAGAAAACTCAACAAATACCAACCATTAGTACTCTAACTTAAAAGAGCCATAAAATGGGACTAGCCTAAGTTTAAAACTGGATAGTACAATGTCCTGAGTGGGCCTGGTTGTGAATTTAGATCAATTTCTGAGGTTTCTTTCTACATTGAATTGGCCTTTTTCTTGAGCTTCTTATGGGCTTACCAATCTTGAAGCCAAGTGACTATGATAGATCAAATAGATTGATCTCATGATGAAAATATTGTTAGTTTAAACAGATTTATCTCATACATAGGGTATTACTTCGATATATCTCTATCCGCATATGACTTAGTCTTTTATTCTATTTTTTTGGTTACTCAGACTTTAAAAGAGTTCCTTTCTTTTGCGGAAGCTGAAGTGAGGTCTTTGGCTTTACTCTATTCTGGGGTGGTATGTCTCAGCTTTTGCTTTTAACAATGTGATGGCATTTATCATATGTTGTTGGTTCTTAGCTGACATCTTTCTAATATTGAATTCGTTGCAGGGTAGAAATGTTGATGCCTTGATTCTTTACTTCGGTGAAGATCCATCTCGTTGCACGTTTGAGCAAGGTAATTGTTAAGTATGGTTGTTATATAGAGCTGTTGATAAAATCAATGGCGCATTAATGGAAGTGAAAGTAAAGCTGCAATGCTCGTCAGATTGTTCAATAGTCAGTGACAAATAATGAATATGATAATATTGGTGTTTTCTTGTGTTTCCTTTGTTGTTGTAGTGGTGGTGTTATGTGTTTACCTGTGTGCAATAAATGTGTAATACTTGCTTATCGTACTGTTCTCAGGACTAATATATACTGAAGTTGATTGTAAGCATGAGACCTTCACCTACATTTGATGTTTTGGTCTCAAAATTGCTGGGTTTCTGATTTAGTTCCAGTCTGAAGTTAAGTGGTCAAAGTTCAACCTGTTCCAGTAAACCTTAGTGTAGTATTAGTAAGTAACAAATTGGAAGTGAGTGAGTGCTATGACCAACAAAAATTAGGTGCGGTAGTTCAGAGATAAGGGCTAACAAATTGAGTGTATTCCAGCTGTAAATTAGCTTGCATTACTGGTGAAATATGACAAAGTGGTAATTTCCTGGCTCCATTTCAGCCATTTCTGATGGAGTCTGGAAAATGTTCAACATAAAGAGTTCAACTGTTCAACACACTGAAATGCAATGTTATCTATCTTAGATACAAACTTGGGGGCAGCATAAATTATCAAAAGTGGGATACTAAGAAGCACGGATACGGACACGGACACGGACACGGACATGGATACGGACACAAATACGGATAGGGGACACGGAAATTCTAAAAAATAGGGGACACAGATACGGCGGAGACACGGTAAATTTTTTTAGTTTTTGTATATTTTATTTTTCATGTACATAAATATAACATGTACATACCATCAAAAATATCTAAAAATCCAACAGTCAATACTTCATAGAATAGACAACAGGTCATCAATTCATCATACATTAAGCATAAATAAAGAGACAAGTTAAAGAAAATCATCATCCAATACATCATTAGATTCATTAGTGTTTTAAGCATGAACAAGTAATACAACATTGAACATAAAAGGAAAAGCAACAGTGAATAAAAAAAGAATAACAAAAAAAAAAGAAAAAAATAAGAATTACAACAGCAGCAAATCTGGGCAAAGAAGGAGAAGAAGAAGAAGAAGAAGAAGAAGAAGAAGCAGAAGAAAGTATAAAAAATTTTGGGTGAAGGAGAAGAAGAGCAGCAGAAGCAGAAGTAGCAGTAGTAGCAGCAGTAGCAGAAGAAGAAGAAGAAGAAGAAGAAGCAGAAGAAAGATGAAGAAGAATTGAAATTTCGACAGACAAGAAGAAGAAGAAGAAAAGAAATTTCGGCAAAGAAGAAGAAGAAGAGCTTACCTGGTCCAATGGTGTGTTACTGCTACTTTTTCTCCTTCGCACTTCGCCTCTTTCTCCAACTGAGCAATAGCTAGGGCTTGTACGAGCTCCAACGATGAAATGTTTTTGATTTGGACTCTTTTGTGTATTTTATATTGAAGTTACAAAAATTACAAAATATACCCTCGCCGTGTCCTAAACGTGTCCCAACCGTGTCTCTAGCGTGTCCGACACGTATTTTGGTGTGTCCGTGGAGTATCCGTGTCCGCGGTGTGTTGGACATGCAAATGGCACCCTATTTGGCATGTCTGTGCTTCCGAGGTGGGATATTATTTTGAGAACTGGGAAGATGGTAGTGTTGATTGACCTGTTTTATTTTATGAGCCCTCATTTGTTTTGATAAAATAATATGACCTGTTTTATCTATCTTAGATACAAACTTGGGGCAGCATAAATTAACAAAAGTGGGATATTATTTTGAGAACTGGGAAGATGGTAGTGTTGATTGACCTGTTTTATTTTATGAGCCCTTGTTTGTTTTGATTTATGAAGGCTTGTTTTCTAAGATTTTCTCCAAATATGACCTTAGATGATACATAAATATAACCTGGAGATGCAACTTCTTTGAAGTATAAATTTTTGGAAAAGTGGCGCTTCAAAGTCCTGATAATTAGAATGATAGCTATATGCTGCATCAGAAATTGTGCAAAGCTCTGGGGCATTTGCCAAGTTGAATGAACTAGTGTAAAGTTGCGGTGGTTTTTTAGGTTGAGAGAAGAAGAAGAAGAAGAAGGAGGAATATGCATTAAATTCTTTGAATGCTCTATAATGTGTTCTTTTCGAGTGGGTTCGTATTTGTCTCAGACTCTCAAATGCCAAACTTGTGCAACATATCAAGGTAACATGAATTAATAACTTGGAGAAACAATTTTAATGGGTTCCTTTTGTACAACTATTCACATGTTCATTCTTTTCCAAGATTACACTAGGAAGCACGAACACTTTGTTATAGGAGCCGTACTCATGTTGGACATCGACACTCGAGGACACGTCTCGAACATGCCATTTTACGTGTTTGTTTTTTTTGTTTTATTTTTGAAAAAAATCAGACACTCCATGAACACGGCTTGGACACGCGTGTCTCATTTTGGATACTTTAGAGACGCGGTGGGGGCTTAATTATAAATTTTAAAACTAAAAAATGGGGTTTGCTTTATAAATAAAAAAACTTTAAAATCTTAAAATAAAGATAACTTTATAGTCTTATGTACTGATGGAACAACTTTTTTTGTTGATGATCTGTTCGTTTACTTTTATTATTTTTGAAGGAATGTAATTAACTAACTGTGAATGATTTGTTGCTGACTAAGTAGTGAAGTACGTTATTTTTTAATTTTAATTGGCGTTATCATGTATATTTTTCACTATTTTTTTTGTAAAATGTTAATATATATGACATATAAAAATATATTCTTTTGCCGTATCCCTGACGTATTGTGTCATGCATTTTTTGAAAATTACAATGTCGGCGTATCTGACATGTGCCGTGTCCGACACTCGTATCCATGTCTGTGCTTCTTAGATTACACATTTCCCTAGTATTGCGTTACTCTTGAAGAATGTTGTTTGAATCTTGATGCATTGAGTTTGATTATTTGTACTTACAGTTGCTTTATCGTCAAATATGACTTTGAAGGAAAATGCGCAATATAACTTTGGAGGCAAATGTAATTCATACCGAATACTTGAGATATTTGCCCAGATTAGTTCTCAAAGCCAAAATCATGGTCAGATGTAGCTTCTGCACTCAAAACAGTTTTAGGAGGCCATGCCAATGGCTTATGCCTTCCACTAGAGTGCACTGCCCAAACATAGACCACTTATCTAAATTGGTTATGTTTGGGCACTTATGAGTTGTAGTATGGGTCAAGTTATGTTATTGGGTTTTCATATATTTGTTGTAGTTATTGAGTTTTAGAATTTGGAATCTTTTTTCTTTGTAAGAAAATTCATGTAGGACCTTTCTTAAACAATTTGTCAGACCCAATATTTCCATGTCTTTTCATAAGATTATTGCCCTTTCTCTGAGGCTATATGATTTGATGATCTGGAGATAATGATTGGGGTTTATGAATGTTTTTTTTTGGTTTTGATTAGAGATAGAGTATGAGGTTATTTGGAACTAATGCATTATCTTCTATCATCCTGTGAAATCAATGTATAATTGAGCTTAAGCAGAACTAAGCTCAAACTTGGCTGGAAACAGAGCTTGGATGACGTAGTGAAGCCCAAACAAGCTAGTACTCTTCACCAGGTTTGGTACAGCCCTAGTGAGTCCTGAAAGAAATAGGTGAATTGGGATGTTCAAGCTCTTTTATGTTTGTAAGTTGTATAGCGCCTCCTCCAAGCTCTTTGATGTCTGAAAGTAGTATAGCTCCTCAACAGGATTAGGGTAAGGCTAGTGGTGATGAAAAGGGCTCGATGGGAGTGGAATTCTGATTGTGTGGACAACCTTGTTAGCAAGCATTGCTTCTTGGGAAAAAGATGGGCTGGTTATGTGGACCATGATGAAAGCCAAGGACAGGATCTTGGAAGTTTTTCAGGTTTTATTAGGGAGGCAAGCTTTAAGAGTAGTGGCAAGGTCACCATACTAAAGAAGTCTCTGAGCAGAGGCTTGACATAGATGGCTGAAGCAATTGAAGCCAATGGCATTTGATGGCACTCAAAGGGCCATTGGGCTAGGTTAGGCAACCTAGAAGGACCAGACAACATGAACCAGATGCTAAAGCATTCGTAATAAGACGTGATCCATCTAGGAAGCAGCAAATACAGGATGGATTTTTCGTCGTGTGGACTCTTTTATTCTGATACATGCTGGCAATCAGTCATTCTATTTCATAATCACTGCCTGTCTGATCAGGGTTGGTGATTCACTAAACCAGCTCCTTGCTCAACCTGGTTGAAAATTGTTAGTTGATGGTACATTGGGAACTTTTCTTGCATCTCTGGTAGATTTATCTAGTATTAAGAGAGTTGCTTAGCTTTTCCCTAATGTGAGCCTATTGTGCAGATAACTCGTCTCCATTTTTTCTCATTGTTGTTAGACCTCTGCCCAACATGTTATTTATGTCATGGTAATTGTATCCATCTGATGTTCTTCCTATGGTCACTGAAACTTATAAAATCCTTCTTTCAAGTATGAAGATGCCAAAATTTTGTATTTTGACTTTTGTTATAACAATAGTAACTTGAGTTCCATTTGATCTCTGTATTCTACTTAGAGCTATACAAACTTCTCTCATTCTATTAGATAATGATTAAACATTGAAATGTCTGGTTTTGTAGCTTTTTTAATAATATTTTTGTATCTATCTTGCAGTTGTTTCCACTATACTCAACTTTGTTAGAATGTTTAAACATGCGCATGAGGAAAATTGTAAGCAGCTCGAGCTTGAGAAAAAGAAAGCAGAGAAAGAAGCAGAAAGTGAGAAGTTGAAGGCACATGGCTCACTGAAGAACCCTGAATACCTGTTACATTCTCAAATCAAGAGTGTCAAATAATTTGGTGTTACTTTTTCTCCTTGTGCTACTTTCTCTTCCCAAGGAATAAAAATTATTTAATGCTTGCATAGCAAAAAGAGGTGGCAAGAATAAATGCCGAGGAAAATAGGAGGGACAGTGTGGGTAGGAGGAGTGTGTATATTTGGGAAAGAGAGAGAGAGGTAGGTGTAGAGTTGTAAATGGCACAATCTGCAGCAAGGTAGATCGTACTAGCGTAGTCCTTACTTCAACAGGTATTACTGTTCCCTCCTTTCAATAGCTTGTCATTTTGTTTCATGAGGATAATTTTTTCTTTTTTTCCATTTCTTTTCTTTTTCAACCCCTTATGTTCCATAATCCAATAGTTATCTTATTTATTTTTTATGTTTTGCAGCACAGACTGGGAGTTGTTGCCATCCTGTCCCCTATAGGTAACTTGTAAAATATTTACTTACAAATTGCAAGAGATATTCGAAAGGAAAAAAAAAAAAAGATTTAGTTCTTTTCATATCTACCTTTTGTGATTTTTCTATTTCATGTATTTTTTTATTTATTCTAGTTTTCATAGTTAACATGTATGCTGTAATCTCTTTCTTTGTAGTAGTTAGATCAATATTTTCCCCCCTTGAGTATGTTTCAGGGCGGCAATTAAGTTGCTGGGCAGATTTTATACATTACAGAATTTGCTGGTATTTTATTAATTATACATGTGCTTTTCTTCCGCTAAATTCTATGTATTTCTTGTGCCAAGCTCTAAGGAATTTATACTTTAATGCTATGTTTGAATTTTGGAGTTGTGGTGGGAAAGGAAAAGGAAAGGAAAAAGATAGGCAAAGAAAATGAAGTGAAAAACTAAGATTTTCTTTTATTTGGTAGGGTTAGGAAAATGAGAAGACAATGAATTGGTACTTGTTAAAAAAAAAAATCTAGCTTTTTGTCTGGTTATCCATAAATATATAAATAATGACAAGTAATTTCTTTTTCCCTTTTTTTTCTTTCCTGCTAAAAATCCAATATCCAAACTTAGCATAAAAAAGTTGAGGTTGCAGTTCTTGAAAATATCATGACAAATGTTAATGTTACTGTCTCATATGGCACAATTTTTTCCGACCATAAATACCTTTTTCCCTGTTATGGACCTTTTGGATCAAGCATTTTATATCCTTGCACTTCTAGCTTATTGCAGTATTCTCCTATTTGAACAGGTTTGTTGAATTGAACTATTCTCCTATTAGTCTTGCATGCATGTTTATTGACTTTAACTCGAAAACTAATTGTCTTATTTTTTTTCCCCATGTTTCTGAGTAATGTGGCTGTGCTCCTCTTTTCACATGCATGTGGGTCCCACACTCTAGGTTACTCACCGAACCCTCGAGGATCCACATTCACGTGAGAAGAGGAGCATGTCTAATGTGGTGCTCTAAGAGTACTGAATAATTTTTTATTTCTCAAAAATTGTTGCACTTGTTGTTAGGTGTCATCCATGGCCTACTATTATTTTTAGGAAAATTTTAATCTTATAGTGAAACTGTACCGAGAATTTAACCAGAATATTATAGTGTTGATAATTTTTCAATTCAGAGTCATATTGATGGACAGTTTGTTTTAAAGTGAAAAGTTTCAGTTTCGATTCACCATAATTTTGTATAAGTTTTTGTTTGTAAATTATTATTCAATGTTTACTATGGAGCCTCATCAAACCCACAATTATGCTAGGAGATCATTGTATTGATATTCAATATTATATTTCATCTGCTTACCTACAAGTGATATCAGTTATAAAGACTACCTAACCCCCTTTTTTTCAATTTAATTTTAAAGCAATACTCATTGTTAGACAAAACGGAACATGTTCAGTTGAATACATCAGCCTTGACCCTTGTGGTTGTGGGTCAATTCTCAACAAATGTCTGTCCATCCATCTAACTCTGCCTAATAAAGTCTTTGTTAGTTGAAATGACCAATACCTAGACTTCCAACTCTGTAACAGCTTGGGAGTTATTGAAAGAATTAATAATATTTTAATTTATATTGTATTATGTATATCTATAAAAATATATATACATATATATATACAGCTTTGGAAAGGCTTTTCTTGCCAGAAGGGAACTGTAGGTTAGTACTTTGAGAGTGTTCCACGTGACCTCTCCCTAAGAGGTCCAGAGCTTAAAACAAACCAAATGAAAGAAGGTGCAGAGGAGAGGAGAGAGGAGGAGAAACAGTTTGACTGCATATATATATATATATATATGCCACAGCTTTATAGATTGTCACTTGTCATATTATATAAAATTGTGCTACTTGGCAGATTTAGGTTAGTAGAAATCAGGTCAGTTGATGCATCTGGTGACTAAATATTAATCAAGTTCTCTCATTATGTGGATGCCCAAGAAACTACAATTGGTTACATTTACATACAAACAAATAAGAAATCAACCACAAATAAGAAACCGAGCTCATGGCTATTGTTATGAGCTTTACTTTTGATTGGTCCACTAAGTTAACCACGCGGGTGTTCCGATGGTCATTTTACGAAGTGTAAGCTCTGAAGTTTGATCTTGCTTGTCATTCTCTTATGGCCAATTGTTGTTGATATACTTTGTATGGACGGTAGTTCCGTGTCATGCACGATTTTAAGAGAGTACTTAGTTAAAGTCCTAGACATTTTAGCAATATATATATATATATATATTAAATTTTTCAATATATCATTTATTTTGTTAAAATCATCTTTATTTGCAACAAATTAGTGTCGGTAATGTTGTAAAAGAACGCATATTACAATTTAATATGGATAAATACCGAAAAATTCAGTACTACTTAGTTATTAGGTTTTTTTTTTATTATACAAATTGTATGAGAATTTAAAATAAAAAAATTTCCAATCATGTATAATTTGATTCTTAAAACTTAGTAGAGATCATTAGAATTATGTGAGTTTTTAGACGATTATCATTACACTAAGGTTTTGCTAAGGTAGTGTGGTATCACATGATAAGATAAAGAGAATAAACTACAAAGAACTTAAAAGGACACTTAACTACATAACAATAAATTTTTTAAGGGTAATTTGGTAATTAGATTTTGCTAACGTGTGTCATTGTCATATATCTTAAGCACTTTTTGTTTGATTATATAAAAATATTGTGACATTCATACCTTTTAACACTTTATTTAAGCAAACATATTATGCTTAAAATGTGCAGTAAAGGGCGAAGGGCACGAATTAGCTTTAATTTTTGTAATTTAACATTATTTGGTCCAATCCGAATTACCATTGATGCATGCATCAAAGTTCTCAATCTCATGTTTTGAACTTTGGATAAGGTACTGCAAGTCACGTGCCCTCAACAGGGTGCAGTGTAGTGGTTTATTTATTAAATTTAATTCGATTTTCCTGAGAGAAGTTGAAGAAATGATTTCTTCCCACAATCCAATACAGAACGCCTTTTGGCTTTAAATATGAATGAAAATCCCAATACTCAATGCGCATCCCAAAAATCTGACATTCAACCCTATTTTCTAACGGTTACATATATGTATAATTATATTTTCAAAAAAAATAAAAATATTAACTTCAAAAATACTATGGTATTCATTTTCTGTCTGAAAACGGGGTTTTAGAAACTCAAAATTAACTTTTCTATTGTATCTAAAATTACATAGTTTTTAGGAAAAAAAGTTTGGAAGCAAGTTAATGATTAGCTGTATGGAGGCATTGACGAAAACAGTTTTGGAGCTAACTTACTGTATCTGGTCTTCACAATTTTTAAAATGAAAGCTGAAAGGTTGATCCAAGACCACAAACAAACGCTCTATATGACTGATTCTAAAAATGTATGGTCAGCCATTTCACGTATAATTTCTGTAATGACTCCGACCTGCGTTGGCATCTTGGTTCTACATTAAAAGTTTACATGGAGGTTTTAAATATATAAATAATAGTTATAAATCCAAACGAGTTTACATGGAGGTTTTAAATATATAAATAATAGTTATAAACTCAAACGTCAACTTCTTGATTAACCCAAATAGTTAAGTTCTCGAGATTTATGCATGTGGTATTAAAGTCAATTCATGCACACAATGGTGTGGATTCAGGGGTATTGCGGAAACAACCTATATAAGTGATCAAATGTGGGACTTTTATGAGGATGCAAGAGTGTAAAGGAAAAAGATGATAACGATCCCAACTTGTGTTGACGTTTGTTGAGTCTCACATTTGAGTTTGCATGAGAGACCTTCAATATATAATTACGAGCAATAAATTCAAATGATATCTTGTTTTCTAGCCCGTGGTTTTTAATTAGGGTATTAGAGTGAATCCAAATGACATATCATTACCTAGCTCGTGATTTTTACTTATGATATTAGAACCCACTCATGTACCCTAATGCGTAGAGAAATTATTTTATAAGTCTAGAATACTACGTCAGTCTGATGATGTCGCGTGCTCTCCTAGTAATCAGATGTCAAAGCTTAATGACATGATATGAGCTATTAGTAATAAAGTGCCACCTGGCATGTATCATATGTTGTAATTTTTTTCACGCTATTTTTATCATCGAGATAATGATAGTAACTTTTCTAACTTAACATTCAAGTTTGTTACCGATGTTATTGAGTTAGCAAAAAAGACGTGAATTGCCTTTTTTTTTTTAATAAGCTAGGCACACTATACGATGAAATTAGTAAGGTGTTTCGTAGTTTTAGAATAATTTCTTGACTGTGTGACTTTGGGAGGATTGTTATGCAAGATAAGTTGTTGGTTAGAGACTTAATTATAATAATATTACTATTATATGATTCTGATGAGATTTTATTTTTTAAAAATTAGCATTTTTTTTTATATATCATTAAAAATTATATGTTCTCTTTTTGAAATCATGGGACACCATATGGTTGACGACAATGTGAGTCAGTCCAAAGAAATTCCAAATTTAAGATTTAAAAACTGTAAATTCTTAAATCAGCCATTCACGTACTATGAATCACATGGGTATTAGTTTCTTTGTTTGACTAATAACTTAAAAGAAGCAACATAAAATTTGTTTTTTACTCATCTCTCGAATTTTTTTTTCTTCTTCCAAAGATTCAACTCTCTTTCTAGTTTTCGCTATTGCATATTATCCTGCCAAAAAATATATATAAATAAAAATTTGTGTTATTGTTTTACTATAGAAAAATAGTACAGAAAATTTTACCAAAATAATGAGACAATAGTACTTTCGTATTTAAGAGTTATTATAATGAATATTTTGTTTTTAAAGTGAAATACTCTAATTCAATTAAATTATTATGTATATAAATTATATATATACATATAGAGTATAATATGTTTTGAATTTCTGTATAGGGAAGCTTTGAGTCGATGGGATCATGTGATGATGAGAGTTGGGGAGGCAACTTTTGTCGCAATCCATACACAGCCTTACGAATGATTGAGCATCCACATGCTCTGGGGGGAAAAGCGGTGGCTCTTTAACCCCAAAAGTTTGGTGAGCCCATTGCAACCATGGGACCACCTAAATCTCAATTCCTATCTTCCATCAAATATCTATATGTATTTATATATGTATGTATACACACACACACACATATATATATATGACCTATGTGTCCCAACATATCCCAAATAGCCTGATAATTTGGGACTTTGATTTAGGTCACCCTACAATATACACCTTTAAAAAGTTTTCACAAAAGATTTGGGTTAGAAAGTTATTTTCTTTAACTAATTTTTTTTATTTGCCTTTTGTGGGCTTTTAGCTTATGCTGTTTTTTTTTTCCCACATCAAAACCGAAACTAAATTAACTTTTTTATTTTTTTATGAGCTTTTAATTTTAGCATTTCGCTTTTTTATTGAAAACCAAAACTAAAAAATAGTTAATCAAAGCCGGAAAAAAAACTGACCCAAACAATAATAAACTTTTGAAGAATTCGAGTCCGAGGTTTTGTTTATGGGTGAATTTGACCCTCAATAGACACCCATTGATGCACATTGTATTGTTTTTATAATAAAGTGTTGGCTTTGCTCTTTGATGAGCTTGAGCTACAGTATTTCAAATTCTGTTTTCATTTTCATAATTACCCTTTAACTGGAAATATATATAATTGATCATCACAAGTTTACAACCATATATATATATACATATATATATATATATATATATTTGTATATGTGTATGTATAAGTGAATGATGTGCTTTTTTTTTTAGATTAGCCTCATAGTCCTGAATGGAGGCTAACCCTCTAACTTGGAATATAAGCTAAGCCAAGTGGACATTGTGCTAAAACACTAAAGCCTCAAGTTTGTCTGGTGTAATCATGAAATGCACTGTGCATTCTCAACTTTGTAGCTTGTTGAAAAAGTAGGAATTTATCTTTTACCCAAACAAATGATTAAATAAATAAAAGAAGAAGAGGAGGAATAGGAAAAAGTAAAAAAGAATCTAACCATGCCTAATGTTTAACTATACAAATACAGCATATGTATATATAACATGTTTAATCTTCAAAATTTGTTCAAATTACGTTAATCATACGCAGCACTAAGCATTAAATACCAAATTAAAACTTTTGTTATAGCATTTTCATACAAAATAAATTGGTTCTTTGTGGTCTTTTCATTCCAAATTAAAACACTCGTCATTTTGAAGCATAATCACTTTTAAAAAGTATTTATACTAACGACAAGTGAAGATTTAATTGTTTGGATTTAAAAATACTACAGAAGGTGGTACATACGGAATTCGGAATAGTTAATCTTGGAATTACAAATTCTTAAAAAGTAATTTTGTAATTTAGCCGTCAATCCCAAATCTCTTAATTGCTAATCTTGTACCTTTTAATATTAATTATGTGTATATGAGATAAAAGGCCATTTTCAAATTGTTTATTTTGATTAACCAAATACGTGATAAGACGGAATAGAAATCAATAACTTAAATTTCGAACTTACCCCACAAAACAAACGCGGCAATTGTGGATGTCCACATCTTGTAGCCACCAATTCCGAGAATAGAAGGATTAAAGCTCAGGTAAAATAGATAGAAACTGAGTATTTTTTTTCACTTTTTGTGATCAAATCAACAATGGCCCCAATAGAGAATCAATTGCATTGCATGGTAAAAACACAGTCATCTCATTTTGCCAAAGGACCCACATCAAAAACATTTGATTGCAGTTAGAAATGGACCTCTCTTTTTCCAACAAACACCATCTTATTAGTGGAAGAAAGCATTGCTATAGAGTGATCATTAGTTTGAACATAAGTTAAAGTGACATTTGAGATATATGCATATAATGATCATTCATAGTATTGTGACTATTGTCTAATTGGACCCCCAACAGCCCTGATTAATTCACCTAACCACATCAATGAACCTAACAACCAAACTAGTGCCCCTTACCAATACATGTACCATTCCTAAGATTCCTCTCAATCCAACTATAAATTCTTTTTTCCCTGTTATGGACCGTTTGGATCAAGCATTTTATATCCTCGCATTTCTAGCTTATTGTAGTGTTCTCCTATTTGAACAGGTTTATTGACTTTAACGACTCTCCTATTAGTCTTGCATGCATGTTTATTGACTTTAACTCGAAAACTAATTGTCTTATTTGTTTGTCCCATGTTTCTTAAGAGTAATGTGGCTGTGTTGCTCTTTTCACATGCATGTGGGTCCCGTTCTCCAGGTTACTCATTGAACCCTTGAGGATAAAAATGCACGTGAGAAGAAAAGTTTGTCCAATGTGGTGCTTCAAGAGTATTGAATAATTTTTTATTTCTCAAGCATTATTGCACTTGCCTGTTGGTGTCGTTCATGCCCTATTATTATTTTTAAGAAAATTTTAATCTTATAGTGAAACTATACAAAAAATTTAATCAAAATATTATGGCATTGATAATTTTGCAATTAAGAGTCATATTGATAAATAATTTATTTTAAAGTGAAAAGTTTCAATTCAGTCACATAATTTTGTATAAATTTTTATTTGTATATTATTATTATTCAATGTTTCCTATGGAGCCTCATCAGACCCACATTTATGCTAGGAGATTGTTGTACTAACATTTATTATTATATTTCATCAGCTTACCTACAAGTAATATCAGTTATAAAGACTACCAAACCCCCTTTTTTATTTAATTTTAAAGCAATACTCATTGTCAGACAAAGCAGAACATGTTCAGTTGAATACATCAGCCTTGACCCTTGTGGTTGTGGGTCAATTCTCAACAAATGTCTATCTATCTAACTCTGCGTAATCAAGTCCTTGTTAGTTGAAATGGCCAATGCCTAGACCTCCAAGTCTGTAACAGCCTGGGAGTTGTTGAAAGAATTAATAATATTTTAATTTATATTGTATTTTTTATATCTATTAATATACATATATATATATATACAGCTTTGGAATGGCTTTGGAATGGTTGTCTCAAAAGTACTGTAGGTTAGTACTTTGAGAGTGTTCCACGTGACCTCTCCCTTAGAGGTCCAGAGTTTAAGACAACCAAATGAAAGAAGGTGCAGAGGAGAGGAGATAGGGGGAGAAACAGCTTGACTCATATATATATATATATATTTATATATTTATATGTATTTGCTACAGCTTTATAGATTGTCACTTGTCTTGTTATACAAAATTGTGCTACTTGGCAGATTTAGGTCAGTAGAAATCAGGTCAGTTGATGCATCTGGTGACTAAATGTTAATCAAGTTCTCTCATTATGTGGATGTCCAATAAACTACACTTGGTTACATTTACATACAAACAAATAAGAAGTCGAGCTCATGGCTATTTTTATGAGCTCTCCTTCTTATTGGTCCACTAAGTCAACCACATGGGTGGTCCGGTGGTTTTTTTGTGAAGTGTAAGGTTTCAAGTTCGATTTCGTCCAACACTTTTTGATGACTAATAGTCATTCATGTAATTTATGTGAACAGTAACCTTGTGCCATGCACAAACTTGAGAGAGTACTTGATCAAAGTTATAGCAATATGTGTGTGTGTGTGTGTGTGTGTGTGTTACATTTGTTCAATATATCATTTATTTTGTTAGAATCGTTTTTATTTGCAACAAATTAGTGTTGATAATGTTGTAAAAGAAAATATATTACAATTTAATATGGATGAATACCGAAAAACTTAATACTACTCATTATTAAGCTTTTTTTTATTATAAAAAGTGTATGAGAATTTAAAATAAAAAAAATTCAACCATATATAACTTGATTCTTAAAACTTAGTAGAGATTATTAGAATTATGTGAATTTTCAGACGATGGACATTATGCCAAAGTTGTGTGGTATCATCATAAGCAATGTTTTAAAAATCGGACCGTTGAGTGAACCGGAAAAGTCACCGGGTCACCGGTCACCGGTCACCGGTTCAATCGTCGGGTCAACCGTTATTGACCCGTGACGTCATAATTATATCATTAATTAATTTATTAATATTAATAAATAGTATCTTATTTTTTTACACTATTTTTTATATTTAAAACATAAAATTTTGCCTTAAAATAGTGAATCGGACGGTTTAATACCGGTTCAATTGACCGGGTCACGGTGCAACTGCTATTTTGATCGGATTTAATCGGATTTTGACCAAAATGAGTTTTAAAGATTAATTAAACAGTCTTTTTAACTGGGTCACGGGTCAACCGGTTGAACCGGCCGAGCCGGACCGAGTTTTAAAACACTGATTATAAGATAGATAAAGAGAACAAACTACAAAAAACTTAAAGACATTCAATTACATAACAATAAATTTTTGAAGGGTAATTTGATAATTAGATCTTGTTGACATGTGTTATTATAACATATTTATCAAGTATGTTTTGTTTGACTGTACAAAATATTAACAATTATGAAGTTTATATTTTATAATTTTTAACACTTTATACAAACAAAGATAGGATGTAGTATGGTTAAAATGTGCGACAAAGCCGCGTGTTTGATTTTTAACTTTTGTAATTTAACATTATTTGTTCCAGTCCGAAGTACCATTGATGCATGCATCAAAGTTCTCAATCTCATGTTTTGAACTTTGGATAAGGTACTGCAAGTCACGTGCCGTCAACAGGGTGCAGTGTAGTGGTTTATTTATTAAATTTAATTCGATTTTCCTGAGAGAAGTTGAAGAAATGATTTCTTCCCACAATCCAATGCAGAACGCCTTTTGGCTTTAAATATGAATAAAAATCCCAATACTCAATACGCATCCCAAAAATCTGACATTCAACCCTATTTTCTAACGGTTACATATATGTATAATTATATTTTCAAAAAAATAAAAATATTAACTTCAAAAACACTATGGTGCTCATTTTCTGTCTGAAAACGGGTTTTAGGAACTCAAAAATTAACTTTTTTATTGTTTCTAAAATTATATAGTTCTCAGAAAAAGTTTTGAAAGCAAGTTAATGAATCCATGTACAACAGCATTAAGGTTGGCGAAAACAGTTTTAGAACTAGTTTATTGTACCAGGCGAAAATCATATCCGAAATCACAATCAAACGCTTTATGTGACTGATTTCTAGAAATGGATGGTAAACCATTTCACATATAATTTTTGTAATGACTCTGACATGCGTTGGTATGTGTTGGTCCTGCATCACAAGTTCACATGGAGGTTTTAAATATATAAATAAGGGTTATTGACTCGCCTTCGTAATACGGTATTTCTATAAAATAGAATTAGCACCCCGCAAGAGTACGGGAGTCGTGATGAAGTATAAACCAGTAATCCGGTATCGTTTTCTCCTAAGAGACCTAACCAAATATAGGCTCTAGCACTCAACTCACACTAACCTAACCTAGGATTGATTTACAATTATGTAAAGAATTAGATCTAAAATAAAAAGGAAAATAAGAAGACCGAAAATCTTTTGGGTTTTGATGGTTGTTTTGAATTCTTAAACTATTGCAATGAAAATAAAGAGAATTAACACTAGACAAATAAATTAAAGCAAAGTGAAAATAGAATTAAAGCAATTAAAAAGGGAATTGGGCTCAAATGATCCAACCACTCAATTTCATCCAAGGTTTCCAATGAGGTTTATAACTCAAATCAAACACAACATTTAAGTGTGTTTGATTCGGAGAATTTTGCTTTGAAAACCGATTATTCTCAAGCAATTGAAATAAGATACATGTTCGATGGGGAATCAAAGGTTAATACCATCGATTCAACTTAATCAATACCAAATTTGTGGTTTGTGCATTGATTAGCCAAACATAGTCAATAACTTAGGTTTTCTAAGGCATCTTTAATCAATTGTTGGGAATGAATTTCTAAAAATTGTGGAGTTTTTTTCTAGTCAATAGTCTTAAATTAATACCATTGATTTGGGTGATTAAAATCCTCAAACTTAGTCAATAATTCAAGTTTTCTAAAATTCCACATCTAATTACTAGAAATTTGAATTCTAGAAAAATATGGCAATTAATTCATAAGACACCACCATTGAATTCCTTGGATTATTTAGGTGATTTTCACATTTAAACCCAATTTAAATTACTAGCTACTTGAATACATCATAAAAGCTTGTAAAAATGAAAAGAGAAGCATAAAGAGATTTAAATCTAAAATTAACTACAATAATAGGATTGTTTGGTTACAAGGAAAAAGAGAGAAAATGCAAGAAAGTGAAAGAAAATACAATACAATGAAGAAAATTACAAGTTTCTACATTATATTACAATTACAAAGCTAAATCTAAGCTAAAAATGAAGAAAAATGGAAAAATCTAACCTTTGAGAGCTTCTCCCGCCGCCCCCTTGCTCCAAAAAATCCTAACTTCCCAAAAACTATACAAAAAATCCTAAAAAACGCAGTTTCGGACGCAAAAAACACAATCTGGATGAACAGTAACCGTCCGAATACCGTCTGGACGGTCCGTTCGATGCCCGTTTGAGGTCTGTTCGGATGGTGAATAGTAACCGTCCGGACGGTACTGTTCACCGTTCGGACGAGTACTGTTCATGAACAGTAACCGTCCGAACGGTGAACAGTACCCGTTCAGACGGGTACTATTCACACTGTTCAGCTGCAGAAATTTCGAAACTTGATTTGGCCACCCTAGAGTTCGATTCAGCCAATGTACATTAGACACAAAGTTGTAGAGCTTGAAGTCTTCTTTTCAATGACGCAAAAATCAGCTCAATCGGATATCGGAGTGAAAAGTTATGGCCAAAATACCGAGGCAGGTCTGAATTTTTATGAACAAAATATTCGCCTTGACCTCGCTTTGATTATTCTTGATTTCTTTTCACCTTTATTAGCTTATATAACCTACAAAACACATACAAAACATACTAAAACAAATATTTAACTAAAATAAGAAAATTAACAATAATTTAACTCTAACAAAGTGCGAATTAGAGGCCAATAATTACACTTTTACCGTGTAATCAGTTATAACCCCAAACGAAAACTTCTTAATTAGTCCAAACAGGGTAAGTTCTTGAGGTTAATACCTATGGTATGAAAGCCAACTCGTGCACACAATTGTGTGGATTGGGGGCATTGCCATGTGGCATCAATGATTGTTTGCAAGACCACCTGTATAAGTGATCAAATGTTGGCATTTTATGAGGATGCAAGAGTGTAGAGGGAAAAGATGGTAATGGTCCCAGCTTGTGTTGGCGTTTGTTGAGTATTCGTTGAGTCTCACATCTGAGTTTGCATGAGAGATTTTCATTATGTAAGTAGATCAATAAATTCAAATGATATCTACTTTTCTAGCTCGTGGTCTTTAGTTAGGGTATCAAAGTAAATCCAAATGACATCTCATTGCCTAACTCGTGATTTTTACTTATGATAGTACAACCAACCAACTTGTGTATACGAATGTGTGGAGAAATTATCTTACGAGTTTAAAACACTACGTCAGTCTAATGAATTGGTATGCTTTATTAGTAATCAAGTGTTACAACCTAATGACATGATGTGCGCTATTAGTAATAAGGTGTCACATATTGTATGTTGTAATTTTTTTCATGCCATTTTTGTCATCGAGATAATGATAGTACCTTTCTAACTCCACATTCAAGTTTGTTATCGATGTTATTGAGTTAGAAAAAAGCACTTGAAATGCCTATTTTTTTAATAAGTTGGGCACACTCTGATGAAATTGGTAAGGTGTTTCGGATTTTTAGAATAATTTCTCGACTGTGTGAGTTTGGGAGTATTGCAATGCAATATAAGTGGATGGTTAGGAACTTAATTACAATAATGTCACTACTACATCATTCTGGTAGGATTTTATTTTCTGGAAAAATATCATTTTTTCTTTTATATATCATTAAAAATTATATTTTCTCTTTTTGAAATCATGGGACACCATATAGTTGACGACGATGTGTGTCATTCCAAAGAAAGTCAAAATTTAAGATCTTAAAAACTGTAAAATTATTAAATCAGCCATTCACGTACTATGAATCACATAGGTATTAGTTTCTTTGTTTGACTAATAACTTAAAAGAAGCAACATAAAATTTGCTTTTTACACATCTCTCGATTTTTTTTTCTTCTTCAAAAGATTCCAACAACTCTCTTTCTAGTTCTCGCTATTGCATATTATCCCCCAAAAAATATATAAATAAGAAGTTCTATTAGTGTTTTAGTATAGGAAAATGGTACAGAAAATTTCAACATTATTTGGTAATAGTTCTTTTTTATTTAAAAGTTATTATGATGAGTGTTTTATTTTTAAAGTGAAATACTCTAATTTAACTAAATCATTATATATATATAAATTTTGTATGAATTTTTTTTTATTATATATATATATATATATTTTAATTATATATATATGCATTTAGAGTATAATATGTCGAATTTCTCTATAGGGGATCTTTGAGTCGATGGGATCATGTGATGATGAGAGTTGGGGAGGCAACTTTTGTCGCAATCCATACACAGCCTTACGTATGATTTAGCATCCACATGCTGAGGGGAGAAAAGCGGTGGCTCTTTAGCCCCAAAAGTTTGGTGAGCCCATGGCAGCCATGGGACCACCTAAATCTCAATTTCTATCTTCCATCAAACATCTATATGTATTTATATATGTATGTATACATATATATATATATATATATATATATATATATGTATGACCCATGTGTCCCAACATATCCCAAGTAGCCTGATAATTTGGGACTTTGATTTAGGTCACCCTACAATATACACCTTTAAAAAGTTTTCACAAAAGATTTGGGGTAGAAAGTTATTTTCTTTAACTAATTTTTTTTATTTGCCTTTTGTGGGCTTTTAGCTTACACTGTTTTATTTTTCTGACATCAAAACCAAAACTAAATTAATTTTTTTATTTTTTTATGAGCTTTTAATTTTGATAGTTTTGCTTTTTTACTGAAAACCAAAACTAAAAACTAGTTAATAAAAGCCGAAAAAAAAAAAACTGATCCAAACAATAATAAACTTTTGAAGAATTCGAGTCCAAGGTTTTGTTTATGGGTGAAATGGGTGTTGACTCAGAAACTATATATCTTGACCTCTGTGAATTTGACCCTCAATGGACACCCATTGATGCACATTGTATTATTTTTATAATAAAGTGTTGGCTTTGCTCTTTGATGAGCTTGAGCTACAGTATTTCAAATTCTATTTTCATTTTCATAATTACCCTTTAACTAGAAATATATATAATTGATCATTACAACCATATATATATAGTTATATATGTGGATGTATAAGTGAATGATGTGCTATTTTTTTAGATTAGCATCATAGACCTGAATGGACCCTAACCCTCTAACTTGGAATATAAGCTAAGCCAAGTGGCCATTGTGCTAAAACACTAAAGCCTCAAGCTTGTCTGGTGTAATCATGAAATGCACTGTGCATTCTCAACTTTGTAGTTTGTACCATGTTGAAAAAGTAGGAATTTATCTTTTACCCAAACAAATGATTAAATAAATAAAAGAAGAAGGGGAGGAATAAGAAAAAGTAAAAAAGAATCTAACCATGCCTAATGTTTAACTATACACATACGGCATATGTATATATAACATGTTTGATGTTAAAAAAATTTTCAAATTACGTTAATCATACACAGCATTAAGCACTAAATACCAATTTTGTACTGGTCTGATCATGCAGGTCATGAAGCCTTGAATATAATAAAATACAAAGAGAAAAATCTTAGTGCTTGGACTTTATATATACATATGAGTAATGGCATATAAATAAAATTTTTGTATAACATTTTCGTACAAAATAAAGTGGTTCTTTGTGATTTTTTTCATTTCAAATTAAAATGCTCGCTATTTTGACTCATGATCCTTTTAAAAAGTATTTGTATTAACCACAAATGAAGGTTTAATTGTTTGGATTTAAAAATATAACAGAAGGGTGGTACATACAGAATTCGGAATAATTAATCTTGGAATTACAAATTCGTAAAAATAATTTTGTAATTTAGCCTCCAATCTCAAATCTCTTAATTGCTAATCCTGTCCATTCTACTCTTAATCAGTGACGTGTATATAAGATAAAAGGCTATTTTTGAATTGTTTATTTCGATCCCTTTTAGTTAACCAAAAGAGAGACAAGACTAATAGAAATCAATAACCTAATTTTCGAACTTATCTCACGAAACAAACGCGGCATTAGTGGATGTCCACATCCTGTAGCACCAATTCGGAGAATAGAAGTATTAATGCTCAAATAAAATAGATGCACACTGAGTATTTTTTTCACTTTTTGTGATCAAATCAACAATGGCCCCAATAGAGAATCAATTGCATTGCATGGTAAAAACACAGGCATCTCATTTTCATTAGCCTCTTCATTTTGCCAAAGGACCCACATCAAAACCATTTGATTGTAGTTATAAATGGACCTCTCTTTTTCCAACAAACACCATCTTATTAGTGGAAGAAAGCATTACTGTAGAGTGATCATTAGTTTGAACATAAGTTAAAGTGGCATTTGATATATATGCGTATAATGATCATTCATAGTATTGTGACTACTGTCTAATTTGACCCCCAACAGCCCTGATTAATTCACCTAACCACATCAATGAACCTAACAACCAAACTAGTACCCCTTACCAATACTTGTACCATTCCTATGATTCCTCTCAATCCAACCACAACTCCACTAAGTTAATCAAATTATCGGGAAGTATCGTAAGGATAATTACCATTTGGACTGATTGTAGTTATTATTTGAATTGATCATAGTTAATACTCAATATAATAACAATAGTCACTGCAAAATGTGATCACATTATAGTAATTATAGTTCATAGTTGTGGTAACTACCGATTACATATGCCAATGATCAGTTTTTGTGTTTTTTGATCGAGTGATTGAGATCGTAAGATACCGGTCTTGGCACTATGAAAACCCCCCACAAATGATCAACCCCCATCGGATTTCCCAAGTAACCAAATAACATTTATGGTCCACTACTTCGTACTTAGTACGAAGGTCAATAAGCCATCCAATAGCTCTATTTTCTTTGAATTGTCTGCTCCCATGTGTTACATTCGAAATTTTTTAAATATTATCAACTCTTTGGGATCACTCCATAATTTTTGAATTGGTAATTATTCAATTTATATGAGACAAAAAAACTGTACCGGCTTTGTGATTAATAATAGAATGCACAAACTGATCCAAATATCCTATTATAAATATATATCTATAATTGTATAATATGTTCTGTGACCAATCACTACTTGTACAATACATAAAATTTACTTGATTTATGTAATTGGTAATCTTATAAAAACTAGAGCGGGTAGTTGATCGGAGGTGGGCTTGCCATGTAGTGTAAAAATAAACCCCAAAAAAAGACACATTTTGCATAACTTTATGGGACTCACAGTGGGTCTCTTTGGAGAGAAACTTCCCCAGAGTTAAGAGAGTGGAAGTGTGGTACGTCCTTTACTTTGCAGAACTTCTACGACAAGTTACTGTCTCTCTCTCTAACTTTTGTACCCAAATAAAGAAAAAAAGACCTCTCTCTCCTCTCTCTCTCTCTCTCTCTGAGTCTTAAATCTTCTGTAAATGGAGCGGGATTGACCATGCACGGTGCATGTGAGCCTAATGACTTTTAGGAGCCTCGGTAGTACCTCACAGAGATCCTTTAGACAAAAAAGTGAAGGGAATAAATTGGATTTTAATATGCAAAAGATGCACCCAATCCTTAAAAACCAAATCATTCATCCCCACATTACTCTCACCAGATTCATCTATCTACACTTCTTCTCACAGACACGCATACAACATATATATATATATATATATATTTGTATATTAGTTCATATAGGCAAACATTAATAAATAAATAAAGGTAGAAAAAGAAAAAAGAAAAAGAGAAGCCAAATCCAAAGCCTCGCAAAGGTCAAGACTCAAGCCTCTCTCTCCTTTCTCTAGGAATCCCAATGTTTTCATCACACCAACCTCCATTTCGTCATCTCAAAGCCTGTAATCCACTAATAACAACCGCTGACCCCAGTGTACTTATTACAGTTTGGAGAGAGAAACTAAAGAGAGAGTTATAAGGACATGGAGGCACGTAGAAGAAGGGGCACAGCAAGAAACGGTGTAGTGGCAGGGTCTGTTTGGGAGAGCAGAATGAAGAATGATGACGTCAAAGGAGGAATCAAAGTCTTCAATGGCGAAGAGAGCTCAGAAGAAAATGGTGACAAAAGGTTGAGACCAAAACAGAGTCCTGTTGGGGCTAGTGGGAAGAGGAAGGCATCGAAATCCGAGAATTCTGAAGGGTCTGAGCGAAACCCAGTTCATATTGCAAGGCAAAGATCTGAGAAAAACAAGAATTTGGATGAACAATGTAAGGAGTTGAGTTTATCTACTGATGGAGTGAAGAAAAGTCCAATGCAGTCGAAGAAGACAAGATCTGAGGTGGGTAAGGAGCTCAGTGTCTCTGTTGATAGAATTGAGAGAAATCCAACTCAGATTAGGAAGGCAAAGTCTGAATCCCAAAAGTTGGTCGGTGAATCTGGTGATGGAATTGAGAGGAATTCAATTCCACTGAGGAAGGTGAAGTCAGAGTCGAACAAGGCTGCGAGTGAATCTGTTAATGTAAATGAGAGGAATCCAATTCCATCGACCAAAGCAAAATCGATGTCTAGTAAAGTTTTGGACGAGCCAGAAAAGAATTTTGATGGTTTGGGTGATGGAAATGACAGCAATTCAATTGAATCGAACGCGGCAAAATCGGAACCGAACAAGGCTGTTGATGAGTCTACTGAGGGTCCTGATGAGGCTGCTGAGGCAATTGAGAAGAACCCGGTTGGAAATGAGAAGACTAGATCGGAAGAAACTTGCAAAGAGCTTGATGTTTGTGAAGAAAAGGTCATTTCTAGTAGTTTGAGCAACCTGGGTCAGGTCAAATCTGCTCCACAATTGGTGGTGGATAATGATGATGATGGTGGTGATGATGAAGATGAAGATTGGGATGAAGAAATGGATGAAGAGGTGGATGAGGAAATTGAGATTGAAATAGAGAAGAGCCTTGATGTTAAGGAAATTAACATACCAGAACAAAAGCCCAAGCAAGTTGTGAGTGAAGAGAAAAAGTTACACCAAGTCCAAGAAAGACCACTACCCATCTCACCAATCGTGAAAAAACAGGCAACTCCTTCAGTGAATCATTCCAGGACTCATCCAATTCCCACAAAAACTAAATCTAGTAAGTGTATTTTTTCCACTTATTAGGGAATTTTTGGCCTTTCTCTTCTTTTCTTTTTTTTTTACTTGGTTAATCTTTGATGTTTAGCAATTTTGGCTGCTTTGTAGTTCCAGTCTTAGATGGATCCCAGAGGATTCCTGAAACTCATACTGGATACCAGAGGATTCCTGAAACCCATGGACATAACAAATTGCAGAGTTTAGGTTTGATGTCATTGATGGGTGGATTTGAATATTTTCTTTTAAATTCCATTTTTCTACAATTTTTCATCTTAAAGGACTGATTTTATGCTGTTTCTTAATATTTTGCAGCTGATTTGGTGATGTGGAAAGACGCCTCGAGATCGGCATTTGTGTTTGGAATAGGAACATTCATCACAATCTCATCCTCCTACACCAAAGATCTCAATATCAGGTCATAAACAATACTCCAAGAGCACATATCACCCAGTGTTTATTATCTAATTTTTGTAGTTCATTTTACTCGTCCTCTGTTTCAAACAGATCACAGACACAGCTGAAATTTCACTTTAATTGCTTTGACAGCTTGATTTCTGTGGTTTCCTATCTGGGTCTTGTCTATCTTGCTGCAAGCTTCCTGTTCAGATCCATTATTTGCAGGTAAAAAGCTCATTTTACAGAATAGTTGCCAATCAAAGACTCATTTTGACAGTATATTTCTGTTTTTTACCCTATATTATTGAAACAGAGGAGTTATAGATGTAGATGAAACAAGCCAAGACTATGTTGTTGGGTATGAAGAAGCAGTCTGGTTACTAGAAATGGTTCTTCCTTATTTGAATGAGTTTCTTCTAAAACTTAGAGCCCTTTTTTCTGGAGATCCTGCCACGACAGTGAAGGTGAATTTCCTCTATTTTTTATTATTTGTTTACTTTGACTTTTTTTTTTAACCCTAGTGTGGAAATTACTAAACCTTGACAAAATATGACAATGTCAGATGGCACTGCTGTTGTTTGTTCTTGCAAGGTGTGGGAGTTCCATAACTATTTGGAAGATGGCCAAATTGGGTGAGTTTGATTTGATTTAAACTTAAAAGTTGTAGATGTTAAATTTGTTAATGAATAAATTTATCTTCATAATTATCCTTTGTATATATATATATTCTAGCAATGACCTGGGTGATGACGGATTTGTAGAGTTCAATAGCCATAATACATAAATATTTTTATGCTTTATAATTATACTAGCAATGACCCGTGTGGTGGCGGATTAGTTTAATATATACATAAAAAAATTATTTAAATTAAGATTTATAAATTTGGTATCTAGATCTATACTTTAATCTTGATTCAGCAATGTTTAAAATTAGGTTAAAAAAAATTGAGAGATTGACCAAAACTTCCTTTTAAATTCGTTATATGTATATATTAGCAGTGGCCCATTCAGTAGCATTGCCACTATTCAAGTGTGAGAAACTCTTGTCGAAGCAAGTATTGTTTTGAGCAATTATTGTGTACAACAAGTCAAAGTGCTCGGCAAAAGTCTTCCCAATGGCTTTGTTTCTCTCAAGGTGGGACTATTGCCAGATCAATTATAACTACTGCGAGGGCAATGTACAGCCAAATAGTTCGGCCTTTCTTGGAATAGACTATTGCCAGATCAATTATAACTACTGCGAGGGCAATGTACAGCCAAATAGTTCGGCCTTTCTTGGAATAGTCTTCTCCATCTTCTCGGGAACCAAACAAGACACAGCCAAATCGTTGATATTTTTCTGGACATTCTTTCTTTCTTTCTTCCCCTTTACTGTCTGTTGTTCGGCCTGATGACTGCTTGTTGTGCTCGCTGCTTGCAGGCTTTTTTGGAGCTTTCACCGTACCAAAACTCTGCTCTTCGTATTCCACGCTGTTAACTGCTTATGGTAAAAAAAAATCCGAATTTTTTACTCTGAATTCTATGCGTTTTTTTAAACATTTTTACTGTTGTTTTTTATTATTGAGACATGATACTATACAGTTGGAGTGGATGGACCACAGTGCACATGATTTAACACAAAGCATTGGATGCTCTGCCCAAAAAGCAGTGTGGTGGGTCCATTAGCCTACCTAATTCTTGGACGTCTAGTGAAAGTGTAGAATATGTGTCTCGTGAATCACATAACGGCTCTCTTTTTTTTTTTGGATTATTTAATGGCATGTGCTGGTGTAGGTATGATGGGTCCCACAATAGATAAATATATATGCCTACATTTGATCTATTTTTCTACTTTGTTTGGTGCATGCGCATGCACGTAATCAAAACTTTATGAATAAGAGGAACAGAGGGAGACAATCTATAAACATTAAATATGGAGAGAGAAAATTGGTAATTAAAAAGGGAATCCTGCCGGTTCTGGACTTCAATATTTTCCAATCTCCAGACCTTAAATGTTTTGAAATCAGAGAAACAGCCATCTAGAACATGGGTTATGGACAAAAATTCATTAAGCAAGATTTATAAGTTAATGGTGTTGTCAAGGACATTTTTGGAAGAAGAAAATATTGACACGATTGGAATTTTTTGAGAAATACAAAACTGCTGTTCTCTCATTATATATTATATATTAGTATAAAATAGGTTTGTATCTATCACCATCAAATTCTTATTACCGTTTATGTTTAGTTAATTTAGTTGCTTAACGGTCAACTTAGTAGATAGAATGAGAAGTGAATGGTTATAGCATGGATTGTTTTTGTTGTGGGACCCTTCAAAGGGCTAGTCATGCTTTTGGTTAATTAATTTACTTTAATGCACATTTTGTTTGGTGTTTATAGTGCTAAGTTAGGTAGCATTTCTTTCCTAATGAAGTTAGGTAATCAACTGCAGTTAAAGACAAATTAGAAAATTATATAGTAGTTATCGAAGATTTGTTTACTGAATTCTCACGCTGTGTTTGGTTTTATGATTTGTTGAGAGAAAAGAACAGAAAATCAATTTTATGATTTGTTGAGAGAAAGGAACAGAAAATCAAGTGAGAGAAGTTAAATTCTTTACTTTTATTTGGTTGAGTTAAAGAAAATGAATAGATATTCCTAAAAAAACTCAATTTTTAGGTGTTTCTCTTTTTCTTTTATGGGCTTTAACTGGTATGCCAAAGTTTGAAGTCAATTAATTGTGTATATATTTTTTGAATGGGAATATATGTGTATAATATACATTGATATATGTGTATAATATAAGCGGATAATTAATTGATGTATCATGTATGAATTAGGTAAATTTTGGGTTCGACGGTTCCAAGATGCATGGGAGTCATGCTCTCACAAGAAAGCTGTGGCTTTTGGCATATTTACCCTCGTCTGGAATCTCTCCTCAGTCGTAGCTCGCATTTGGGCAGGTAATTAAGAAATCCCTTTTCTCATTTCATCCATGCCTTAGTCCGCGTTTGGATGCAGCTTTAGAAACTAGTGAAAAAATAAGTTAAAAGTTATAGTAAAAAACTCATAAAAAGCTGCATCCAAACAAGATAGTTGCATAAATACATACAATAGTTAAAAAAAATTCTCACGTCCGCATTTTTCTTTCCTAAAATGGTTCCATAGGCAAAACACATTAACAAAAATAAGCAAAAAAAAATACCAGATTGAAATTACTGGTAAATGTTCTGGGTTTTGCTGACATGTATTATTGGTATACATCCCATGCAGTGTTCATGCTATTTGTGGCCTTTAGATATTATCATCAGTCCATAATGAGAGATGATTGTGTGGAGGAGGAAGCAAAATGTGAAACTTCGTGGCAAGGACAGATTGGAGGATACAGACGACGGTGTGGGCCCACTACAGTGGAAGTAAAAAAGGAAAAGAAAAGATTTTGAAAATGAAAATTAGCCAATTAGGACTATAGAGTGCCCACTAATGTGATAATAAGAGATATATATATATACATATATATAATACAATAGTATTGGCCTATTTTATTTTATTTTTAATTGTTACTATTACTTTTTCCTGTACAAAGTCCGTTTGGTGTTAAAGCTCGTTTGAGTCAGTTTTTTTGTTGCCTTCTTTTGTTAACTATGTTCTCAAATAAGAAGTGTTGTAAACCTTAATTTGGGCTTGCATTGCCAATAGATTTCCTCTTTTGTGGAAAGAGGATGAAAAAATATTTGGTTGTCTTTTATAATTTTGAAGTTTGGTGAGCAATGTCATGGATATATATATATATTTTTTGGTTCAAATTGCTATCCTGTCTTATGGTTTATTTGTTTTTGCAGTTCAAAAGCTTTGTGACAATAATTTGCCTTATTCATAGCAATTGAGATGCTAGATTTATGTGTTGTACTCTTTGGCATGATGGATTTGGTTTAAGCAAATTATGGGTGGTGTTAAAAGAGAAAATTGAAAATTCTTTTTTTTTTTTTTTTCCTTTTATCTATTGATTATGGGCTACACAATTGTGGTAGCTTGTCTCTATCTAAAATCACCCTTACCCTTGATGAAAGGTGCCATTTGATTTGAAATTTTTAGTTCAACTACTAAGAGACTTTACCCGATAAGCTTGTAATAACTATTACGAAGAGGATGTTAGGAATTTATGATTTAAATTTTAAATTCATTGATTTCACAAACTAAAAAAAAAAGAAAAAAAAAATGCTTGCCCTTTGCAGAGATCTATGGTCGTTAACTATTGAGCTTTTTCGACAAGTACTTGGTTTTATTGTTTACAATTGAAGTCCTTCTCTTGATTAATTCATGTTTAAAATCACGGTAAAGAAATCATGTTAAATTTTGATCTACAAAGCGCCTCATTTACAAAGGCAATAAGTTAAGAGATATAAAGCAATTTCCCTATAAATTTTTTTTTTTGTTGGATAATTTTCAAATAAATTGCCGAAGTGTTATGCTTTGTTAATCTCTTCCATGTGTTTGATGTTTAATTTGTGCTTCATCATGAGAAACCGAATAGGATATAGGGTCTTGCTAACATGTGTCCTAAAGACATATTTTAATTATACTTTGTCTGGTTGTACAAAGCATTGAAACTTGTATTTTTATAATTTTTAACATTGAAAACACAATTACTAACACTACGTACAACCAAACAAAACATGTTTAAAATATGTCATTAGGACACATTTAGCATTTGCCTAGGATATAACGCTACTACTTTCTTCTTCCATGTCCATTAGGAGAAATTCAAGTCTATAGCAATAAAAACGGAAAGTCCTCATGCTTAGACAAATATTCAGTGGTAGAACGATACCAACTATTGATATTCAGATCTACATTTTACAATGAGAGACACCACGAATACAAAGAAAGTAAAAAGTCATAAGAGAAGTAGTGTGTGTGTGTATATATATATAAGGGTGCTTTCTTCCCATAGCCCTCAACTTCGACGTAAGCAAGTGTGAATTTTATTATAACTATGGTGTATGTTTACCAACTAGACTTTCATTACCTTCTTTTTATTTATTTATATATTTTATCCTTTTTAATTAATTAAAAAAATTCATTAATAAATACAGTCAACTTTGAGCCCTGCTTTTTAGGGTAATTTTGTTTCACAAGGAATTTCTTGAAAGTAGATTATACATTTTAATCTCTTTTAGTTGTAATCTAAATTGCCAAAAACGAAAAAAAACCAAAAAAATAAAAAAAGAAATCCACTGGCCTAGGTAGACCCTAAATAGGGCTTAAATGGGACCTCTACCTAGAAGGCTAGAACTACACCACATTGATAGCCTTATTGCAACCAACTAGAGCTAGTTTAGTTGGGCAGGATATTGACCTCCTTAAGGGTTCAATTTTCTTCTCCTGATTTCTTATTGATTTAGGCTCTCTTTAATGTAATTATTTCTAATGTATCAAAAAAAAAAAAAGACAGCCTTATTGCTATGTTTGCATCCATAATCCTATTTCTATGCCAGAACCTTATATGCCCTTGTTGGTTTGATTGTTAAAACCAAAAATTGTGGATTGGTGGGGGGGGGGGGGAGTCATTAAGCCCATTTGGTGTAGTTTTACGGGCAGTTTTTGTTCTAAAAAAGCCAAAAAACCAATTGGTTTTTGGACTTATTTAGTGGGTTTATTTAATATAAAAACTGCCCGTAAAACTAGCTTTAAGTTTAAACTTATTGCTTATGATTTTTTTGAAGAAAGAATCCAACACCCAGAAAGCTTAGTTGTTTCTCTCTTCATACTATTCGGACCCCCCTCGCACGCCAGAAAGCCCTAGAGCAATGTTTTGAAACTCAGATCGGACCGTCTGGTCGAACCGGTTGAATTGTGACCCAGGCCTAACAGTTGTCCGGATTTACTCATAAAACCGTTTTAATGAAAAAACCATTCTAATTTGCAAAAACCGCTCGGCCTGGCGGTTCAACCAGTGAACCTGTTGACCCGATCACGGGTCAGTGTAACCGGCCGGGTTTCAGTCACGATAAATACGCCTCTTTTTGTTTTAGGACTTAGGGCTAGCAATCAGAAATTAGCAACTTTCATTCTGCAGCTCAAGTCGTCGAGAGACTTCGACGTTCGACCACCTATCAATTCGACCAGTCTCAACTCCGGCACCGATCGTAACTCCGGCAGGTACTTTCCTCTCTCTCACTCTCTCTCTCTCTCTGAATCTCTCGGCTTTCCCTTGATCTTATGGTTTTCCTCATTTATGTGCCACTTCTGGGCATGGGTTTGTCGGATTTAATCGTTTCGATTCATGTTTTGCGTAAATGTCGTTGTGGGTACGTGTACTCGAGTGTCGGGTCTTGCCTACTTACTGGTTGAGTTTTGATTTTTTTTTTTAAGTGCTTTTGCAATTTTTATTAATGGTCCGGTGGAATTCAGATGGGGTTTGTGTTTGAAATTAGCCTGTTGTCGTAGTTGATGCAATAGTAATCATCAATTTAGTGATAATGATAATCTGATTCTGGGTTATGGCTATAGCCTTTCCTTTTTTTATTTGATGTTGTCAGTCACTTTTTGTTTGGGTACTCGAACTTTGATTGGTTGTAATATATATTTTTGGCCTGATTTTCAAGTTTCTAATTTGTTATAACTGGTGTATTGATATAATGGTTATGGGTATATCAATGTGTTGTGACAATCATTTCCTAGATTTTTCTTGTAGTGACAGATTTATGTTCATAGGAATTAGGCCAAAAGTCTTAATTTGATGGATGGTGCTTTATTGAAGTAGACATTTGAATTATGTCTTACTGAAATAGACATATTTCTGGGTATTTTTTGATGTGTGATGGTTCTTTGCAATGTTTTGAAACCCGGACCGTTGAGCGAACCGGAAAAAGGACCGGATCACGGGTCACTGGTTCAACCGTCGAATCAACCATTATCAAACCGTGATGTCATAATTACATAAAAAATTATTTGTAATAAATAAAAATATGTACTAAAATTAACTCATAATTGAGATGAAATGTGGGCTTTAGTTTCTGTCATGCAACTAATAAGCACTAGCCAATTGAAAGGATTGGTTAAACAAAGGGCTTTAGTTTCCCTTTGTTTACTCATGATTCAGAAACAAAAAAATAAAGAAAAAGTCTTAAAAACAGCCCTTACACTGTCTAGGAAAGAATTACAGACTAAAAAGTTTAATTTGAAGTGAAGAGTTGCACTGTATATAAAATAAGATGTCAAAGAACCTAAAATTAAATTAATGCAGAAACAAACACAAAAAAGTACAGAGCTATATTGCAAAAAAAAAAAAAAAAAAAAAAACAAGAAGGAAGAAATCTGCGCTATCTAAAAACTGCCCTTGCACTGTCTAAGAAAGAATTGCAGTCTAAAATTTTCAATTTGCAGTGAAGGATTCACTGTCTATAAAATAAGATATTAGAGAACCTAAGAAACTAAATGAATACAGAAGCAAACCAAAAAAAAAAAACAGAGAGCTATATTGCAAAAAGGAAAAAAAAGGAAGAATTCTGCAGTGTCTAAAATGTTCAGATTTGAAGTGAAGAATTGCACTGTCTAAGAACGATTTGCAAACTGAGGGTGACAAGAAAGCCCTAATTTTTTTCCTTTATACATTGCTAGAGAAATGATTTTTTCACAACATCAAGATTCAACAGTCCAGAGTTGCTCTTGGGTTGCTAACTTGCTATCAAATAAAAAATATAAAAAAGTCAATAGTCAAAGCTCAAAGCCTCAAAGACAAAACACATCCAAGCATAAATAAAAACCCCACTCAAAACGTGGAGAATGAACAATCAAACAAAATAGATTTCACCAAAACTGTTGCAACAGTGAGGTCCATTAAACAAAATAAAACAAGCAAAAATATGTTCTCAATTCCATAAAAGAAGGAGAAGTCAAATATGATGTGTATCTAGAAATTAAAGAATCCAAACAAAAGAAGAGAGGTGGTGGTGGACCTGAGAGAGAGAGAAAGAGAGAGAGAGAGACGTACCTGCTTGCCATTTGTTTCATGCCGGAGTAAAGATCGAATGTTGTCGGATTGATGAGATAAGAGCAATTGGTGACTGTGAAACACTGAGATCTTGGGACACACAGATTCGAAGAGGAAGGCTTCGCGTCGGATTGAATGGGAAAGGGGACTGTTTCTAACCCTAAAAGCCTAACAAATTGGATATTTTATAGTGATAAAAACCCGGCCGGCTTCACTAACCCGTGAACAGGTCAAGCGGTTCACCGGTTAAACCACCGGGTCAAGCGGGTTTAACAAAAGAGGCTGGTTTTTACCTAGAATGGTTTATGGGGTCAATCCGGACCGTTATATAGACCGGTTTCCGATTTAATAGGTTCAACCGGCCGGTCCGGTCTGGATTTTAAAACATTGGTTCTTTGATCAATAGCAATCACAAATTGGGAACAAATTTGAAATTGCAGGCTTGCGGGTCAACTGCTCTCGAGTCTTCGACTCTTCAAGACTTCGACTCTTTGAGACTTCGACGACAGACGACCTATCAACTCCGGCACCAATCAACTCTCCGGCAAGTACTTGTCTTTGTCTCTCTGTCTTTCTTTGACTCTTTCTTTCTCCCCCTCTGAAATTCTGATCGAAGGAAAGCTTAGCTAGGAAAAACTCCATTAAAATTTTTTATCATTGACAACATTCTAGTTGAATATTTTCTCTTATGAATTATTGATACATGTTAATAAACTTTTTTGTGATGATTGCCTAACGCTAATTTAACATTTAGTATGAAGTAGTTATATTTGACATAGCTAGAAGGCCCATAAGTGTTATATATCCTTTTATAATTCTTTTAACTATATAATCTAAGTTATATTGTTAAATTGTGTTTTTATGTATTCACGATATTTTGTTATTTCAGAAATTAAGGAAATCATTAGAAGAAATATTTAAAAAATACCTCACATTTTTAGGCAATTGTTTGTAATTTTATTACATATTTTTATATATATTTGTATATATTTATATCATATTTATGACATCACGGTTCAATAGCGGTTGACCCGACGGTTAAACCGGTGACCGTGACCCGGTCCCTTTTTCGATTCGCGTAATGGTCCGGGTTTTAAAACATTGCCCTAGAGCAGAGAGAGAACACTCCAACTGTCTAACGGCCTTCTGTTACCTCGCTTCCCTGCGTCCGGACTGCCGCCGTCAACCGCTACCTCCGCAATTCCTGGTAAAATTCCCCAACCTTTCTCCTTCGGCTTTGCATCTCTGTATATATATATACATATACATATACATATATAGCATGTACGCACCTAGGGATGCAGTAGATTTCCGTTGGCATCTTCTCTCTCCCAGCTAACTCATTTGTTCCGAAATTTCTAATCCAACCAGTGGACTTTTAATAAGGGATATGAGAAAATACTAAAACCCATCTCTATCTGTCTCTGTATCTCTGTGATACGGTCCTGTTGAACTGCATACTCTCTCATCAACACACAATCTATATACTCATGTAAGTTTTGTAAGGATTACGTGAGTTACAAAGCCACATTTGCCATGTAATTAATGTATATACTTATAAACCTTGATCATTATAAGTTCTCTCTGTGATTTCTTTTACTCAAAATGTTCTATTGGATTGTTTTGACCGGGGTAGTTTATTCAGAAGAATCGGCACTTTTTTCTTTTTCCTTTTTATTTCGTAAATAGGATTGAGTAACACCTAATATACTTTAGACACAAAAGGGATATCAAGAAACCTGTGTAGTGTATTCATTTTGAAACATTATGGACTATGCATTTCCTTCTGAATCTTGACCAAAGTTCATGATGAGAGAAAAGAACTTGAGCGGTGGAAGGGTTAAAAATTGATAGACAATTATGACAAGATAACCATGTACTTCGGTTGAGCCACCTTTAATTTACTCTTGAACTTCAAATCATATTCCAATTAATTTGACTTAAAAAAAGGCTAACTGTGGGGATTTCAGAGTCAAGTATTTTGAGAATGGGTATTTTGGTGCCATAAGCTATGGTTACACTGTGTAAGCATGTTCAAGTTTTCTTTAAGTTGTGTTTACGGGCAAGTTTTACTTTGGGTCGATCTGTTGTCTACCATAGACAATTTAGCATCTGGGGTTTTTCTGCTGTGGCCAATTTCAACCAGCTTTTTCGAAGTTAGGTCTGGGGACCTGCAACTTCTTTGAGTGAAAGTTGTGTACTGACCCTGTAATGCTCAATTCCAGTCTGTTTATATGAGTTCAAAATCATTAACTACTGAAATGATTCAATGAATGAAGGCCATTTCTCGCTCACGAATCAAAGTGTGAATGTCCCTTCGAAGTGCCGCACGCTCTTTTTGATCAGGAGCGGGGTGGGCAACTTCCACTGATGTTTCCTTTTCCCATAATGTGTTTTTTTGTGTGCATGCTTTCCAATTTATGCATATGAAATTAAAGGGTATCTTTTATTGCATGGATTGCATTTCAGATGAGTCTTGTGACTGATTCTCCAGTACATTCGTCAAGCAGTGATGATTTTGCTGCATTTCTTGATGGAGAGCTAGGTTCTACTTCTGACACATCACCCGACCAAGAAGATGAGGATGAGGATGATTATGACACTAATATTGAGAGGTACCAGTTCTTCCAATATTAGGTCTAAAGTGAGCTAACATATTAAATCACATTTTTGGAACTAAACTTCTATGAAGTTTTAGGTTTGATATTTGCACCAGATAAAGCTGCTTTTATTTTGTATCTTTGTTGGATCCAGTATATTGTGGTTCTAGTCATGACTCAACCTCTTGGTCTTAGACACAATTCTCAGTCATCATGAGAAGATTGCTTGTATATATCTTCTTTTGTGTTTGTTAAGACAAAGATATGTTACAAATAGGACTAAATAAACAACAAACCAGAAAGAATTCCGAAAGGAGAAGAACACCATGGGGCAACTAAGCAGCTAAAACACGACATATTATGCATGTATCTAGTGAAGTTGAAAGTAAGTGTGTAATGAAAACCAACAGAAGATGAAAACATTCATTGAATTCATCATCGTCATCTGGTCTTTAGCACTATTTTTTTCAATAAGTGAATATTTTTCATTGCCAAAGGGAAAGCCTTCTTTTGTACACAAATGTATACAATCAATAAACCCTAAACCCTCCCCCTCAAAGAAAGATATCCTATGAAATCTATCATAGTAAAAGAGGAGTCCCAAAAATTTCGGGAAAGCCAAAAATGAAATGCGTGCAAGAAAAAAGCCTTTAATCTATTTATGTCTGACACAACTTCTCCAAAAGTTCTCCTATTGTGCTCCTTTGAATTGCATTATGTCACACAGAATGGTGCCACCCTCCTAGCCTATTTCTTAGCGCGATCTCTGCAACCTTGAGACCTATAAGGATAGCATAGATTTCGGTATAACCCATATAATTCCAAAAACAGAGAATAACAAACTCCATAATTGCCTTGCTTTATCACGATGGATAAGTAAATGATTCACAGTCTCCTCAGCTCTGTAACATATACAACCCAAATTAGGAAGTATTTGACCCCTTCTCCCTAAATTATCAATAGTGAGAATGGCATCTAAAGCTAACGTCCACACAAAAAAATTCACCATATATGTCTCATCTTCGTCACCCTCATTATTTTTTACCATTTCCCTTATCTTCTCCATTTGATTCCATGATCAAATTGTTGTGCTTTGTCCTCTGCTTAAACTTTGTCATTTTGCATATGCTCATTAGGCTGCTTTTTGGGATCTCGATCCAGAACCAACCTGATCCAATTGGGTTGATCTATTTCAGTCTTGATTGTATTCATTGAGGCTTTGGAGTGAAAAAAGCCTGGAACCAAGGGTGATTCTGTCTTGTTTTCTTTATTCCTTTTATTTTTTGTTTTGTCTGTGTTTATTTTCTTCCTTTGTCTATTTTTTCTTGAAATGGTATATTTTTGAGTTGGGTCAGGACCGCTAGGTAAATGGAACAAAAGTTAGAGCTGTCCTTTTTAAATGTAATGTCAGATATTATAAATGCCAAATGTGGAAGTTGTAAGGTCTTCTTTAGCTTATTAATATAGGCGTGGGTGTAGTGTACAGCTGCCATGCATTCAAGGATACACATTCTTCCTTCTGGTACTTGTTTGTTGTGTACTAGATTATTAATCTAGATTATTTAAATTTGGTGTTAAAAGTTCAACTTTATCTATAAAACTAAAATTGTGTTATATGGATGATCACTTTCCTTTAATGATGTACCAAGTACCTCTACTCTATATGTAATCATTGGAGTATTTAAATATTGTAGGATTAAAAGGCAAAAGGTGGAGGTTTTCGAAAGCATGAAGGATCCTGAGGGTTCAACTTCACACCAAGATGCAGAACAAAGTTTAGGTAATGGTTTGTAGTTCAGTTGGACACATTATTGCCAATACTTGTCATGTTTAATGAGTACTTTTTTTTCTTCCTCAGCTACTACCTTGTAAACTTTGAAAGATATAAATGTTATTTAACTTTACTTGACCTGTATAATGCCTTGAGGTTGAGGGTTTTGACAGAGACCTTGCTTTGGTAATTGACTTTTTTTCTTGGTTAATATTATTAGAATTATTGATTTTTTTTTTTAATGCAAAGAACATTAGGATTAGTATTATTTCTTTCGTTTTAATCCTTATTGCTCTTTACCTGAGGTGTACGTGCATGCCAAAGTCAACGAACGTGATATTGTATAAGTAGAGCTGTGCAATATTCAAACTGAGTGATGAATTTGTGATTGTTTGCAAGAAACCTCTTCATTGTTGAAAATTCATAGTGGTTAGGGGTGGAAGAAGGAACTCTTTCATTGTGCAATCCTAGTATTGATTGCAAGGATCCGAACCATGTACTCACAATAAACAAACAACCTCAACCCTAACATAGGGTTGATTGTGCAGATTTTTGTACATCTAAGGATCCTGTTGAATATGCTGTCATTTCTTTTTCTCATTCTTTTTTAATAGTTAAGAGTTTGTTTTATCAGGGGTAGGGGAACGGTGCTGCTGGGTTTTGAACTGTAGAACATGAGCTTGCCTGTACAAGTCCCCAACCATTGGGGCAAGTCACTTGCTCATCATTTCTTTTTTTATTACCTCAGCTGATGGCTTTTTTGGCCTTGTAAAACCTGTCCATATTGGTCCCATCTTAAGCTCATTTACTCCTACTTACTGGTGCAACCATTTTTGTTCACAGCACATGACTGAAGTCACTGAACCTTCTACCAGTTTGGGATATCCTCTCTAATATAGTACTTAATGGTACTTTTAGCATCATTCAATTCCACTACTTTTTATTTTTATTTTATTTTATTTTTTTGATAAGTAAAGAAATCTGCAACTTCTTATTATCTTCTTTTGGCAAGATTCTCAGGTTGTTATTTCCTGTCCATATTGGTTATTGGTCCTAACTTAAGTTCATTTGTTCCTACTTATTGGTGCCCCTGCTGGTGTTTACGGCACATGACTGAACCTTCTACCAGTCTAGGATGATCCTCTCTAATATGGTACTTGATACTACTTTTTGCTTCATTCTAATCCACAAATTTTTATTTTATATTTTTGATAAGTAAAGAAATCCACAACTTCTTATTATTGTTTTTCTTCAACATCCTCGCGTTGGCCATACTCATGTATTGCCTTTTGGACATGTTTCTCAGATGCTGCCCTACGCTTGGGATAAAGTTTTGGGTATGGTTGTACACTCAAATCTTGCCAAATTGAAAAAAAAAAGAGAGGAAAAATTAAAGAACAGAATGTGTATCCAGTATACTAGAGCATGGTTGGCTTTTTAGGCGCCTTGTAAAAATTTTCATTTAAACTTAGTAGGTTTGAGATGGTCTCTCAACCCATTGAATGCCCTTTCATGATAAGCATGGAAATAAAGAAAAAAGGGGAAATTAGGAATTTTACATGGAGCACACCTAGTTCTTTATAGAATCATGTTCTGGTTAAGTTGAAGTCTTAATTTTGTATATGTATTAGCTTAGATTGTTGCTGGACAGATTGAATGGATTATTATTTGAATTTTGTAGTTTCGAATATTTGAGTAATTTTGTAAATTGTTAGACATGGGCTATAGGTGTTTCCCATGGGTCATATTGTCAGTCGAATAGTGGTATTGGGTCTTATATTTATATGGAGTCTTTATCTTTAGGTTATTCTAGTGGGTCAAAATTTCTAGCAACCAACATTGTAAGCCATAATGGTGGTGATAAGATTGGGAGAGCCAGTAGCCTCTAACTGCTTATGTAATTTTTCTATTCTATAGAGTTGAGTTTTAAAGAATTCATGTGAAGCTTTTGAAGTTTTGTATGATGCATCATGCAGTGTTACCTTAAAGGGTCATTCATTATGAATTTTAGGTGAAATTTTGTAAATTGCTAGACATCTGTTATATCATGTAAGAGTTGCCCATGGTTGTATTATGGGTCAAATAATATAATTGGGTGTTGTTGGATAGACTTTATGGCTTTCTGTTAGGTTTTATTAGTTAGGATTTTGGTAATTTTGTAAATTGTTAAACTTGGGAACTTGGTATTGGGCTATAATAATATTATTTGGTCGTATATGAGTCTTTATCAGGTCTAGAATATTCTAGTTGGTCAAAAGTTCGTAACTTCCTATATTGTGAGTCATAGTACTAATGCAATAGGCCCTGGTATTGTGTAAATAATTGCATACTTCTTCTGTTCCATGAAGATGAGTTTTAGAGAATTTGGGCAATTTTTTTGAAGTTTCATCTTATGCATTATGCATCCTCAGGGGATAGTTCCTTAGAAATTCTAAGTGGGATTTCCAGATTCTTCTTCTTGTTCTTCTCCTCCTAGTGTTCTTGGGTTATTGTTTTCCTCCTGTAACAGCCCTCCTTTCAGCCTCAAAATCTTAACCTTCTTTTGTTTTTCAAATCATTCCTGACCTTTTCCCCAACCCTTTAACCATTAATTCCACATCGTACCCTATAATCATCTCTTTCCAAAATTTCCAGCAAGCATTGGTTAGTAAGTCCTGCGACCTGCCCCTTTGGAAATTTGGTTGATTGTCACTCTTCTGTGTCTAGAAACCCTGGAAGCTGCCTCCTACCTTTTAGAACACTAACCTTAGAAGCTTTTCTAGGCTTAAGCCCATCACAAAACCTAATTGTAGGCAGCATTGGGGTGAGTTTCCTAATCTGTCCTACATCACCCTAACTCAAAATCTTGTTTGTTCCCTTGCTGCGGACATGTAGTAAATTTATCCCTTTCTGATGGGTGCAAAGAACAAAAATGGTGACCATTTGACATTTTTTCCGAGTTTAGTGTTGCTAATCCATCAAGCTGTCTTACTATATATGCATGAAGAAATATTTGAATTTCTTGACAAACAATTGTTGTGTTCTCTTCTGTGCTTGTCAAGTAGTTGCATAGTGGAAAAAGGAAATCTAATAATAAATTCATCCCCTTCTGTAATCTTTCTAATTTTTGTATGATTTCCTCCAATCTTCCATGAGAATCTTTTTTATGTAGGAGATTGGTCATTGTTGGCCCAATGGAGGTCAAGTAGGACACCGTTTCTCTCCTTGATGACTTGGAGGATAATGGTGCTTTGCATCATTGTATCTTGATATGGAATGCATGTTATATAAGTACTCTAGGCTTGTATCCTTGGTATATGGGGAATATCTCCTTCAAGGTTCACCAGATCTTCTTTTAAGACAAACACAAGGATTATATTATCTGATGTGTTTTTGTCCTTCATAGTTTAGAGGTCAGAACCAGTATTTGGCTGGATGTGAACAACTTGTGTCAGATGCTTTACTGGTTTGGTGATCTTTTATTGGTTTCCTCACCCTAGATGCACATGCTTGATTTTGGAGTTATGAGTCCTATAACAAGGAATAGATCTTGGCAAGGTCACATTACCTAAATGTAAATATGTTTTTACCTGTCTGGATTGAAACAGGGATGCTAGGTCTATGTAATTATGGAAAGAAACAATTGAATTATGGGATTCTGTAGAGATGCATGCAAGCATGCTTCTCTCTATCTCTCTTAGGCAAGGATTAAAATTTCGTTTCGAGAGGTCGTTTCGGTTGACTTGGAAACAGAAACTTTTCGAAAACAATTCAGAAATGTTTCAGATGTTTCGGAAACATTTGAAAAGTGACAAATATTAAAATACAATATTTTGTATTTTTCTCAATGAAAGTTGCACGTCTATGAAAAGTTTTAAATTCGGGTTGACACAACTTATTGTTTTAGCATATAGCATTGCATTTTGATGCATTTTTCTATATTCTAGTTGTTTTGATGGAAATAGTAGTGTTTTGTTATTCCATTAGTGTTTCGTTTTGGTCTTTTAAGAAACGGAAACGTTTCGGCCGCTTCGATGGAAACAAATGAAAATTTTGTTCCTTGCTCTTAGGTAGATACAAATTGGGTTCCACTACTCAAAGAACACACCTATAACTTTCCATAACTTTTCTGATTTGAATAATTAGGTTTCTATGTCATCTATCCACCATTTTGCCTCATTTTCTTGTAGAGTTTTGGAATTTAGATGGATACTGTCTCTTTTAACTTTTTATTTTTTTGCAGAAGCATCTGTTGAGAAGGATATATGCCCACATCCTGGTTTTATTAGAGGAATGTGTATGATATGTGGGCAAAAGGTGGATGATGATACTGCTGTGCCATTGAACTATATACATAAGGTTACCGTCTTTTAATTACAATGTTGTGTGGATATCTACGTATATATATATTTCTCTTTTAACTAGAGTCTTCCCCTTCAATTTGGTATTGAGGAATTACATATTTTCTGTGAGCTATGATCTAAGCATTAAAATGAAATTATGAATGAATTTTACTAGTAAAAGGAGCTAAGAAAAACAGCTTAGATATTTTGTGGATTCATCTAAATTTGTGAAGTATGTGCAAGAATTTGATTACACTAGATATATATATATATATTTTTTTTTAATAAGTAAAAATTACTACAAAAAAGGACCTCATTAAGGGGGTGAACCTTGTACAATTGTGATATGCAAAAGAGTTAGCCTATATATCTACATGCATATATAAGTAATCCTAATGATAAGCCAAAGAAGAGAAATGAATTAGGGAAGTCATTTCTCATAAAAAACAAACAAGGAAACGTGAATGGTTCCCTTTAAGCAATGGATCAAACTCTCAATGCCTTCAAAGGCTCTACGATTTCTATCTCTCCATATGCACCACACTAGACATAAAATAGCAGTTGTGGGACTCCCTCTGTCTTGAGCAACCGTGACTCCAACTAGCCATAAGGTCCACCATCGAAGCAAGCATGCCCCATTCCATACCAAAAACAGAGAAGATCATGTTCCACACTAGTTTAGCCGTAGGACAATGGAGAAGTAAATGGTTCAAAGTCTTTCCATTGTTTTTACAGACACCAATTCAAAACACACTTTCTCCCATTCATCAAGTTATCAATAGTGAGAATAGCATCGAGAGAAGCCGTCCGAGCAAAAAAAGACTACATGGGAAGGAACAGATTTCTAAATACCTTCCGGATAAAAGTAATCCACCTCTGCCAGCTAAGAGATTGATAAATGGATTGAACCAAGAAACAATTGGTTACCCTCCAAACTACTATATTCTCCCCTCTCTACATGAAGTGCCACCCTAAGTTACACAATCCTTCTAACCAAGTGGAAGAATTGCGCCCAGTCCTCGAACTGGAAACTGGGAGCTAATCCTTGTCAAATCCATGAACTCAAATGGTCAAATTCTCAAACTCAAATAATCAAATTCTAATTTGGACCAATAGGCAGTTGCCACTTATATTGTTATAATATATAATAACACGTCTTTTATTAAAATTTTGTATAAAAACTTTTGTAGTTCAATAAAGAAATTACTACTATTTCTTTTATTTATTTTAAATACTATAAATCGAGGTGCTTTTGAAGAAATTGATGCATACAAAAATTAAAAATTATTTTAAAACTATGTATTTGTTTATACGTTTATATTTAAATATGTATGTGTACATGCAATCTAGAAACGCTCAAGCTTAAGATATTTTCACAAATGATGCTCTCATACTCTCGCACCCGGATTGTTGACTTAGGTGTCCCTCTTTCCCAAAAAAAAAAAAAAAGATGAAAAAAGGGAGAGCAAAAGAAGCTATCATAGAATTGACCTCTCAACATAACAAAACACATCTTAGATATCCAAGCTCCCTCTCTGAGACACCACAAAAATGAGGGTATCAACCACAAAATGAAGTTGGGATACAAAGATAGGGACCCCTTCCCTATTACCCACATAAAAGCCATTTTCCAAACCCTCTCTGTCCACTTTACTAAGCATAAAGCTTAAAGCATCCATCTCCATGATCAAAAGGAATGGGGAAAGAGGGTCACCTTGCCTCAATCCCCTTGAGCAATCAAAAACTCCTCTCGGAAACCCATTAACCAACACTTAAAGTCTACACTGGATACTCATAAAAATTTACTTCATAGTTCATTCTTCTCTCTCTCTTTTTTTTTTGTTTGATAAGTATTTCATAGTACATTCATATATTTTTTCATTCACGTGGAGAATAATTTCTTTTGCAGGATTTAAGGCTTGGTAATGATGAAATTTCTCGATTACGGAATAGAGACTTGAAGAATTTGTTGCGTCATAAGAAGCTTTACTTGGTTCTTGATTTAGATCACACACTGCTCAATTCAACTCGGCTTCTAGATATAACACCAGATGAAGAATATTTAAAGGGCCAAACTGATTCTCTACAAGGTATAATTAGTTACCAGTTTGTGTACTTTTTCTGTCGTAGTCTAAGTTGGTTTCCAATGGATTTGTATTTATTGTAGGAGGCACTTTTTCTCTGTTTTACGCAGTATTCACTCACTATTATTTAGCTGAAGGTTATGGAATTGTCCTCATCTTCTATTTAGATTAAATAAAAAATTTTCTTTGGATGACATATCTGATAACACCAACCAGCCATGGCATTGTTTCATTTGGGAAACTAATATTTATGAATTGGAAATTCTGTGGATATTCGTAGTTTTTGTCTGTTAGTATGCTGCAGGCATCTGTATAGTCTTGATAAGTAATACTGTCATTAGAATATTGTTCTGTTAGTCATGTGGCAAACCACAGATATGAGCCCCTGAGTTCTGAGTGACGAAGATGGTAAGCAGGCTATGAACATTTAGCTGGTATGCAATGTAGAACATTCATCAGGCATTTAGTATAATGTAAGCGATGATGGCTGTTCATTATCTCAAAATGGGATTCCATATGAATTGAAATTCATATATTTTCTACACCTTGCTTAATGACATAGTAAGGGCCTGTTTGTTTGCCCAACTGAAATAATTTCATATCAAATTATCTAATTTGAACTCTATTGATTTTTGAATGAGCCAATTCAATTATTTTTAGGAACTGAACAGAACACGTTTTGCAATTCTCAATTTTAGATTAGATAATACTATGTTTTAAAAGAAATGACCAAATATAGATTTTCATGAAAAAAGCAAATCTTTCAGATGCTTTATTTGTTTCATTTTAAACTAAACACATCTAATTACCTAATTCATAAATGAGTTAATCCTTAAATTTCCCAATCTATATTTTTGGGACAACCAGATGGGCCCTAAGTGATAAGGTTTTCTGCATTTGTCCAATGTTGTATCTTGGTCTTTTCTATACATCTTGACTTAGATTAATGATATTTTAAATGAATTTCTGAGGAACACATCTGCTGCATGATAATAATCTTATATGGATATATATGATTTCTCTCCTAACAGCTGTGTTTAGCTCATTATTCTATTCTGGAATGGAATCTTGTATTAATGTTTTGCTATTATTCATGCTTTTGTAATGTAACTCATATTATTGCGCAAAATCATAGGATTTGAAAACTGAATTCACCCTAATTCCATAAATTGCTGCAAGTTGTGATGCCATGCTACTTATCTCCAATTCATAATAGTTTTGAAATTGAGCTCACATATCCACTGTTTCTTGAAAATCCATGCGTAAAGGACCTAACGTCAATCTTCTTCCACCTTCCCATGTCCTTTCCACTTGCTATTAGCACTTTCTGTAACCACAATATCTCTATTACTTGCAATGTTCTGTTGGTAGGTTCAGGAAGAAGCTCTAGTTGGCATTGTAGAATCAGGTTGTTTCCTAGAAATGTAACAATTCCAGCTAAGTACATGTAGCTGGAAAAACCTCCACACGCACGTCCATAGACACCTCCCCTCTTCCTGTGCGGGAGGCCTGAAGGCACTAAGGACATGGTTTTTTATGGGTTCAGCCGTTTGCTACAACCTAGTAGGCAACTGACAACAGTACTTCATGTGTGCATTGGTCCTAAACCCATCATAAAACACAGTGAGGCACTTTATATTCGCTTGGGAGACAAAGAGTTAAGGTACGCCTTTGGGTCATTGAACCTAGGCTGGGGGTAGGGCCTAGGATGGCTAGGTAAGTAAGATATCCCCTTAAACTGCGGGACTCGAGGTTCTTTTGGCTTGGTGGCTAAAGGCAAAGCATAAATTGAGGCACTTTTACCCCTCATGGGTCTAAGTGCCTTAGCTACTCCCAAGAGGGAGTGAGAGAGAGAAGCTTCCATATCCTCCTTGAGGCCTTGGTCTCCTGGGCTGCAACTTGCAAGGCATGTTTCTCACCAAGTGAGCATGTGGGCTCTTAACGGTCTTAGAGGAGTGCATAAAGGCTGCCCACCTGGCATTCCCTGGTATGTTTTGGACTCTAAATAGTAGTCTTCCGTTCCCTCCCATAACAATTGAGTACATTACAGTTGCCAAATCAGTATTACCAAAAAGCACTAATATAGTTAAGTTTTGGAATGCATGTTCCAAAACATGGTACACTTTCATTCCGAAACAGTGGATTTAGTGATCCAAAGCCTTTGTTCCTGTGTATTTCCTTAAAAATTTTCCTTCAGAGGAAAAAAAATTGAATATAATGAACTAAAACCTAGATAGAGTGGAGTTTTGACAAGATAAAATGTAAAATGAGGGTCATAGTGCTTGTAAACTTGTGTTTTTATATGATTAATTCGTATACTACTAAACTATATGTTTGTGGGATGCTCCATAAAAGAAAATTCTCATAGTTTGATCTATACAAGCTTACTCCTGTTGTATCACATTTTAGAGTATGTGGTGTACCACATTCCTATTCCTGTTCATTATACGAAAATGATCTGCGTTCTGGATATCATAGCTCCAAATGCTGTGAAAACATGGGCTTGTCTCAAATTTTAGTAAGAAGAAATGCAGTTAATTTCTTTTCAATTAAATGATTTAGTGCTCCTATATGTTATATTTGCTACCTCTCCCATATGTTGTAAGATTTGTTTCAATATTGGTTTCGGCAAACTGGAGTCTAGGATAGTTCTTTCATTCCACAGGACCTTGGAAAACTATTATAGTATAGGCTTAAGTTATTAAAGGCTTTCATCAATTTGATTTCGTATTGATTTGTTCAGACTTTTGTTTTCATGTGGTTATTCTGATACAGAAAGGGTGTACAGATAACCTTTGTTTTCGTGTGGTTATTCTGATACAGAAAGGGTGTAAAGATTCTGCTTCCCCATTATCCCTGGTTATATTCCTTGCTGTCGTTTATAATCATAATTGGGACCTTGTATTTGTTTCTTTATGGGATTGGCATATGAAATGCACAGATGTTTCAAGAGGAAGCTTATTCAGATTGGACAACATGCACATGTTGACCAAGTTGAGGCCCTTTGTTCGCACCTTCCTGAAAGAAGCAAGCGACTTGTTTGAGATGTATATATACACAATGGGTGAACGTTCTTACGCATTGGAAATGGCAAAATTGCTAGACCCTGAAAAAGTGTACTTCAGTTCTAGAGTCATTGCACAAGATGATTGCACTCGGAGACATCAGAAGGGTCTTGATGTGGTGCTGGGACAAGAAAGCGCTGTTCTGATCCTTGATGATACAGAAGCAGTAAGTCAATCTACAATGATCTAGTATTTATGTATGCTTAAATTCTTAATTGTTGGCTCCTTTTCTATCTTGTGGTTCATGTTTATGTAGTATTATTTCTTGATAATGAAATTTCTGCTGGGATCTGGCTATTCACGAGTGAGTTATTTTACTCTTATATGTTTAAAACATGGAATGCAAATTATGTTTGTCTGCCATTGTGCTTCCTACAGTGATTGCAAATGTTTTAAACAAGAGACATGCCTTGACTGCATGATTTTTATAGTGGCTTTCATAAGTATCATGTTGTTTGCTTGGCTTCACCATGGGAATGTAAGAAGTTCCTTCAATCTGCTGGTGGTCATTATTACAGAGAGTTTGTCGTACCCAACAAAATCTTGCATGCTGTCTGCCTATAGTACTCACTGTACCCCTAAATCAAAACTCTGGCTTTCTTTATTGATGGTAGCTATGTTGTTTGCGGATATGTTAATTTTTAGGAATTAGCTGCAATGGTGATGTAGGACAGCTTTAGGAAACTTGAACTATGGCTGTTTACAATTGAAATTGTGATGGGTTTAGTTATGGAAAGTACCTAAGGTTAGGATTCTCTTAGTTTTTCTAAGGTTTGTAGGCAAAAAGGCATAAAGATTCAGAAGAATTTCAGGAAGGCAGGTTTCTAAACGTTTTGGGCAGGTGCTATTGGTGGGATTTGTTGTTAAATCAAAGGCCCAAAACTAGGGGAAGGGTTAGGGGTGCTTGAGCATAAAAAAAGGTTAGGGTTTTGGTTGGAAGAACAACTTTTAGGGAGCTATGAATTGTACCTCAAGAGTTGTGTCTATAAGAGAGAAGAAGGGGAAGAAGAAAGACTAGGAATCCCACAAAGGTTCAAAAGTTTCGCACATTCTCAAAATCTTCACGATTATGAATGATAAGTTTACATAAGTATTTAGAGCCTGGTAGGTTCTCATAATTCTATTAGAACTATGACTCACAATTTAGGAAATTTAAAAGCATTGACCAACTAGAATATTCTGAACCTAATAAAGACTCCATATAAGGCCCAAAAACATTTTTTGATCTATAATATGAACTGTGGGCAATCCTTACTGCCCATGTCCAGCAGATTGCAAAATTACTAAAATACTCTTGACATCTAAAACCTAATAAAACATATTGAACAACTTTCTATCATAGAAGAAGCGTAAAAATAAGACAAACAATAATGCTAAAGTTAATTATGGGAATAGATCTTCCCTTTCTTGATTTCTCTTAAAAATAGTACTCTAAACAAGCTCCAAGCAAACTTGTTGATTTGACCCTTCCCTACCTTCCATGCTATAAACCAAATTTAAGTTCCCTGGAACACAGATTGTTCCAGTGCGAGGAATAGGAATGGAACGTGGTACCATATGCTCTAAAATGTAATACGATACGGGTAGGCTTGTATAGATCATACTATTTGAATTTAAGGTACTTCTAAATTTGAGGGTAATTTGCTTTAAATAATTAGACATCCAATAAAATATATTTTATTATTCTTCAAACTAATCCTATAAAAATACATTTCTAGGAGCATTATGGCCCATTTGTTTTACATTTTTGTCTTTGCCAAAACTCTACTCGCTATATTTTAGTTTAATATATTTGATTTCTTTTCCTCTTAAGGGAAACTTTTAAGGGAAAAAATTTTGGCATCATTTTGAATTGCGAAATTCAATTTTTTGGAACGAAAGTGTACCATGTTTTGGAATGAGCATTCCAAAACAAAAGTTGCTTGGGTATTAGCGTTTTCTGGTGACACTACATCAAATAGGCTTGTTGAAGATCAAAGTGGGTGCCTTTTTACTTTTGTGCAATGTGAGATTGCTGTGAAATGGATCCCCTTGGAACACATTGAAGATGAAATTAAGAAGCAATTTGAAGTAGTCTCAGAAAGAAATGGCCTTTGTGTCCTGAATTACTGATGGTACTCAATAATGGTATCTTGTATATTTTGTTGTTTATGAGGAGTACCATTTCCATTGAGAATACTGTCACCACAAGGCTTATTACTTTTGAATGACGATATCTTTTTTGACAGGTATTTACTTCATCCGCTAAACTATGTTTCATATTTGGTTTTTTTTGCTTAGAACACAATGTGGTAAGGAGGTGATGAGAAAATCATGTTGTCTATAAGGCTGACCTTGAAGAGCATTTTTTATGAGCTTTCTGCTGGAAAATTTCATACCGGTATCCCTTGTGAGTCTAAAAGCGCTTGCTTTGGTCTCAAATCATGGGGCATTTTCTATTTGCAGCAGGTGTTTTAAGTTGCAGCCTTGCACCTGCATTGTCTCTCCTCCTAATTTGCTCTTGTGATGCAAACTCTTCAAATTTTTAGCTCATAAGAAATATAAGTGAATAGGTTTAAAGCATTAACTGTTAGTGATATATATATATATATTTTTTTTCCCTTTCATTCTTTCACCTATGCTTATATATGGGGGTGTGTATTTGTTTAGGTTGTTAGTTCAGTTGTGTATCAAAGTACTTGTGTGTGTACGACATGATCTGAAGATGTAGTTGCATTGTATTTTTTCCCAAAGGGAAAAGATTATCATTGCAATAGATGGAGGTGAAAGGGATGTAAAATTCTTCACTTTGAGTGTGATAATGTGCTACTGCATCTTATATTATTGGTTTTTCTTTTGGGTTCTGAGGGACTGTTTGCTCTTGCATTACTGATATCTAATATGCACATCCTTTAATATCTTTTATTTTTCTAATCTGGCTCTTGATTGCTCGTGCATCTGATAATATTATGAACATTGTGTTTTCACGTCTACTCATAAGCTGTCTCTTCATAAGCTGTCTCTTCATTCGAGTATAAAGCTAGATATGCTTGGCTTGTAATTATTTTAGGTGTGGGGAAAGCATAAGGAGAACCTGTTACTGATGGAAAGATATCATTTCTTTGGTTCGAGTTGTCGACAATTTGGCTTTAATTGTAAATCTCTTTCTGAGCTGAAAAGTGATGAAAATGAGACTGATGGAGCACTTGCTTCCATTCTTAAAGTCCTTAAGCAGATACATGGCATATTCTTTGACTCGGTAAGCCCTCTTCCTTTGTCGTCCTTTAATTTGCCATAATAAGTTGCTAAGCTCAATCACTGATTCAGCACCTTCCTACAGGAACCTGGGGTAAATCTTGAAGACAGAGATGTAAGGCAGGTAAAGTTTCTTATGACGACTGAATTTGATCTCTTGCAGACTTTTCTTGGTTTTGTTTTGTTTTGTTTTCCAGCTTTGTTTAAATATTTTGTGTTATTTTAGTTTTCTGTTGTTGCATTTGTTCACAAAGGATGGTAGTAGCACCTTAATGGTATGTTTGCCCCACTTTACCTCTCTATATGGCTTATCTGATAGGAGGCAGGTATGACTTTTAGATTGGCCTCTGGTGATGGGTTGGAATGTAAATGTCTTTCAGTGTGTTAGTATGTGATCCTGCTTCATACAACATATATAAAACACCAATGCATATACGCATACATGTATATGCTGGCATTTGTCTCTGTTTGCATGCTTGCTGGCACTATGTTCTATGCATGCAGACTAAATGGGATGCTAGGTGTCTATTCTAGCACATTAACCCGGTTAATTGATCCATTCAACTAATACTTTGCCCAGCTGTCCTTGCCTGGTCCTGATGTGTTACTCGATATATGTGGGTATGGGAATGTAAGCCACTTGGTGTGGCTCATAATACAATCAATTTTTTTGTCCCTTTAACAAATACCAAAGCAGCCCCAACCCTATCCTTTGTGGTTCCTAAATTGAGTAGCTGTCTAGACTGTTCCAGTTGGTGCAATATTGGATCCAGTGGTCCACGTTCTTTTAACTAATGGGAAGATGAATGAAGTTCTCTTAGCTAGACCTGAAACTGTTTGACATTTGCTCATACTCCAACTGTATCTCACAATTTAGGGCTCTGCTGCCTGTATTGGATCTTTGGACATGTTGATTCTCTTTTGTTGTTTTTGTTGTGTTTCTTTTTTTATTTTTTGCCTTCAGTTTTTTTTTTTTTTTTGTTATGTGCTGTTTTCATTTTAACTGCTAGAGTTGGACATGAAGTTTGTTTATGAGGTTATCAGGAGGGTCTTTTTTTACTCCATTTTCTGGTTTAGATTGTGGCAGTTAAGAATCTTCTTTACAAAGAATTCTATGATGCAATGGTTTTCTAGCCCATTCAAATGAGAAATTCGATTATTAATCTGAATACAGGATAAATTTATTTTCTTGAACACATGGTTGATCCCTGATGATCTACAGTTGTATATATGCAAAATTCAGCATGAGTAGCAAACTATAACTAATGTAATTGCTTTCCTCTTGTGAAAATTTCTGGTCAATGAACTTGGGTGGACTACTTTTGTACTTTTCATTGCCTTGTCTTTTTCTAGCCATTTATTGGCTGATCTCTGAACATAAAGGTTACCATACTTGGATCAGATGAGTATCAGATACATCTGTCTATCATCCTGGCAGGTGCTAAAAACAGTTCGGAAGGACGTTTTAAAGGGGTGTAAGGTGATCTTCAGCCGGGTTTTTCCAACTAAATTCCAGGCTGAAAATCACCATCTCTGGAAGATGGCAGAACAATTGGGAGCTATATGCTTGACGGAAGTTGATCCATCAGTGACGCATGTGGTCTCCACTGACACTGGAACAGAGAAGTCTCGTTGGGCAGTGCAAGAGAAGAAGTTTCTGGTGCATCCACAGTGGATAGAAGCTGCTAACTATTTTTGGAAAAAGCAGCCGGAAGAGAAGTTTCCTGTTACTCAAACAAAGAACCAATGATGTGTTTCCATTTAGGGTTAAGCCCATTGTTGAATCTGGCTCTCCAGTATGTGTAGTCCAGTAAGCAGTTAGAATTTTGCTATGTAAGTATTGAAAATTATCGGTAGTGGTCCCACTAATAGATCAACACAAATATTTCTGGCTGATGATGGCCCTTGAGGAAGAGGACTTCGTCATGCTGGAGAGGAGCCACTTGAAATTCTTCTCCCTCTCTTCCCCTTCGCCATTTTCTACCGATTTTGTTGACAGTTAAAATATTGAGCATAAGAGAATTACACTGACACAGCCGTGAGAATGTAAATAGCATTCATTTTCTTCAGACTCTTATGTTCCTGAGATGTGAGTTGGATCCTTTTCTTGAATTGTGGGTAGGAGTTGGATTGGAGAGCAGTTTTTATGTATATATCTGATTGAAAGATTGGTAGCCAACCTAATGACTAATTTTTCACCATGATTCCATTAGTTTTATTCCATAGTAATGTTTATAATGCCATGTGTTTAAATGTCATTAAACATTTCTGAAGATCAAAATTCATATCCTGCTTTCGAGTCCACTGATGCAGGTAGATTTAAGTATGTGGGGAAAAAAGTTTTGAATTTATTTTTAGTTGAGAGAAGCTTAAATCCATGTAAATGGGTTGCCTCTGCAATTATGAACTTTAAGCTATGCATTTGAGGTTGTTGCCAACATTGTATTTAGAATTGACATCACTCTCTGGCTGTTCTTTTGTTTAGAATTGCATTGAGAGCAGCTTATCATGTCATAAAGATTTGTTAGAAGCCATTCCTTTAGTAAGCTTTTGTGAAGGCCTTAGTTCAGCGGTGAAGATGCTCGTTCTGACCCTTTCCGAGTGTCATTATTTTAGCCATTTCAGTTTATGATGATGTAGTTGCATCTGCTGTATTTGCCTTCCAATGTATTTATCTGTAAATCTTTCCTCTCTGTGCTGGTTTTTGCAGTGATGATTTTGGGCTTTGTGAAGCAAAAAATAACAAGGATATTTGTTAGGATTGGTTTTTTTTTTGTTTCTCCTAATTTTCTGGCATTTAAGAGGTGTTTGGATCAGAAAAGCTGCTGCTCAATCCAAAACTGAAGAATGGAAAACCACTTCAATCCATTTGTACCCAAGAAATTGCTCCTTAACTAGCATGTTGAATAGTTATTTGAAACAAAAAAAACTAGATTGGTTTAGCTTTGATTCTAGGCAGTTGGATCAAAGCAGCAGCCTAGTGTAGAGGTTTCCTACTTTAGTTCATTGATAATTTGATATAGTATGCATTGTCTCAAAGGAGAGACTTTACAGCTATTACAAGCATCATAAGGTTTGGAAGGATCCATACGAGGAAAAAATATTCACTGCTCTAGGAGCATGGACACGTGGTAGGCTCCACCTTTAGTAAAACACTTTTAATAGATGGTGGATTTCATCTTATGTGAGAGATGGAGTACCATGTGTCTGTGCTTCTGGAGCACCAAATAATTTCTCCCATGCGAGTGTCAAACAACTATTCCTATTTTGTATTGCCCTATCATGATTTCGTCTCGTCACTAATTTTGACGGGAATGAGAGATCTCTATTGCAATGAAAATAGGTGAGTAATTATGGTGAAAGATTGACGTCACTAGTTTGTAAATCATTGATTTTGAATTTCAACTATGTGTCGTGACTTGATTTGAAATCTTTGAACCCGGATTAAATTGATGCCCTAGTCATTTCTTCAAATCATAGAACAAGACATGGAGGACTGTTTTTCTTGGGTAGGATTATGGTTCCTAGTTCCAAGATTTCACATCAATAGTAACATTCACTTGTATCATATTCTCTCTCTCTCTCTCTCTCTCTCTCTCTCTCTCTCCTGCAGTAAAGTAGACATGAGAATTCAGCTACAACTACAAGACCTGGCTTGTGCAATGAAACAAAATTAGACCAAACATTTGTTGCATTGCCATTTGTCCACGTAAATTCTGAATATGGCATGCTTTCATTTTCAAATATTCATGATTTCTGGGCCAGACTAAATATTGTAGATAAACAGACAAAAAACAAACAAAAAAAAAGAAGCATTGAGCTAAATTGAAATTTGTCTATGCTTAATTGGTCAGAATGTACTAGTCTACCACAACATTTGATTGAAATGTCTGATTGAGCTCCTCCCCAAATAATTTATGAGATGAAAAAGACTTTGAAACTAAGGGACTGAGATGTCTAAGCATCATATAAAACTTTAGTCTCTGCACTTCTTTTTTTATTTTTTATTTTTTTTGGATTAAAAGTTATTAATTAAAACAAATTAGATCTTGAAAGAGATTATAACTAAAAGGAACTCTAGACAGATGGGAAAAATGGATCTTATTCCAAGATTATGAATAATATATTAGGACCCAAGATATGAATTACTTTTGTGTGTTTGAATGGTAATATATATTTACATGACTATATATATATATTAACTACGCAATTGGACAAGTGGCATGCCCGCCAAAAAAAAAAAAAAAAATTATGGAGATCTTCGGTTGAATGAGAAGTAATTTATGCCCAGATTAAACTCGGTGTGGATTTTGGACCTTCCCCAGATTTCACTATCAGTATTGAATGAGAATTAATTTATGCCCTCTCTCTCTCTCTCTCTCTCTCTCTCACACACACACACACACACACACACGCACACACACTCATTTTCTATAAATTGAAAATAATTCTAGCTACTTTTACCAAATTCACCTCATAATGGGAATACTCGAATTATTTTTGTATTTTCCATTTTTCCATCACCGAAACATGTGTAAGACCGTTACTTCATGCGTCAAAACTTGAACCTATGAATGTTGTGTTCCATGTTTTTTGTTGAAAGTTTCTACTCGGCAATAGCAAAGAATCTAGAGAGAGAGAGAGAGAGAGTCTAAACGTATAGAGGAAAATATAGGATGAATATGGAATCAGTTCCGAATAATATAGGCACATTGTATATGGTATTAGTTGCATACAACTTCCAAATTTAAGAGCTTACTTCTTTTGTATATTCCCAGTACTTAATCAGCCTAACATAGAGAATATGTATTTTGTATAATAAATAGATAATAAAATTTGGAGACAGCAGAATATTTATGTCTAAATGGACTGGCCATACATCACTTTATAATCTAATTAAATTCCTAATTAGAGGTGTCTGGAAAAAATTCTGAAATTTTATTTTTTTCTACTAACAATCTCCAAGCAAAATGTCTCAACGTGGATGGTTGGGAAGAGAGGTACTGACAGTCTAGAAAGCAATTAGGAGTGAGTGATGATTATTTCATTGAACCAAAGTGAATTATCAATTTGAAGAATAATAATTGATGACAAAGATTGAAATGGAAATGACACCAAAAACTTGGGATGGATGTACAAAAGAACTGAATGACCTGAGAACTGAACCAATTCGGCTTCCATGGCTTAGCTTGGTTCTGGTTTTTTAGAACTTAGGGGTTCCATTTCCTTCCATGGGATAGTCAGCTCAGTTCTGAATCTACAAATTTGAAACAGTTCAAGATCGGTTCGGTTATGGCCCTACCAAGAACTGTACCATAAAAATAGGACCGGGACAAAAGAAAACTCTACAAGCATGAGGGGGGTTATTATAATCTGAGATAGATAAGTTTCCACTTCTCTCTACATGGCTTGCAAAGGGACTGTAATGATTCATCCATAAATCCATCTTACCTCAGATAGCTACATTGAAATGGACTGAAGTAATATAGGTTACAGCAAAAAGGATAGAAGCCACAAAACTACTGATGTTCTACTACTACAAGCCATCTTCTGTAGGGATCTGAGCCACTAACGATTGTTTTATGATTTCTTTCGACTCAGGTCCAAATAGCTTTATCTCATCACTCAACAATTATCCATATATTGTATTTCTTGTGAGTTCAAGATTAGCTCAATTTCAATTCACGGAGAGAGAGAGTCTCACACTAACATGGCTTATAATCCGGAAGTAAGAAAATGCTTGAGAGCTGTCTAGAGATCCTAATTAATCACATAAGTTATCCTCAGGCCTTTGATAAGTTTGTTTAGACCTTTTCAACTGGCATGTAGTTGGAAAATGAAGGTTTGCATGATCCACAAATTTGCATTATTGAGCATACTAAATGAGAGTTGAATTGAGTGGTCATTGATAACTTATCTTAAACAAGGAGATAACGAATAAAAGTTGTGAAGTCTCTCTCTCTCTCTCCCTCTCTCTCATGTAACATCTTCTTGAATGCACCTGGCACTCGAAAATTTTTCTTCAAGCAACTTCCACTAATGTCCCCTCATAATCAAACATTAAACTCCTGTTTGTTTGGACCACCTTTTTGTTTTTTTTGATCAACCCAACAGTGATGCCTTGAGTACTTAGCCTCAAAAATTAAACGATAGCGTCAGCTTAGCACGCGAAGGACTAATTAATATATGTCGAAGAACGCAAGGGTGACATGTGTTCGCATTGGCGCGTTTATTTTTTGTTATGAGAATATCACATGTAGTGCTTTAATTGAATGTTTGATCTTTCCTTGTCACGCATTGATTGAAATCTCCAACTTGTTTTGTTTATGGGGATTGGATCTTCCATTCATTCACTCAAATGTTTGGCCAATTTGATGATAAGTCTTTAAGTACTCATGAAAATGATTCATGAACAAGGGACATACGACCAATGAGCTAGGAAGGATCTATATATACATATAATATATATATGTATATATTTAGGCCTTGTAATTGTCATTTGAGACATGGGTTTTTCCACAAGAAAATGGCTGAATTTGAGCACTTTCAAAGGTTTCAAATGCCATTTTTCTTGTATAACCTATCACTTTAGAGAATAGAAAGTGATATGCTGTTGATAATTGGTGTAGAGGGAATATCAAGTCTCATCTGAAGTTGTAAGAAGTTCAAGTTTACAAGGCAAAAACTACATGCTTGTTTGTCCTTGAAGTTTAATTTGTCGTTCTCTAATTTTCTTGCATGAACATATGGGGGACTAGTACCTAATTAGTCCTACTCAGACATATGCATTATTGTGTGTGTGTGTGTGTGTGTGTGTGAGAGAGAGAGAGAGAGAGAGAGAGAGAGAGAGAGAGAGAGAGAGAGAGCAGTTCAATGCATGATTCTAGAAAGCAAAGAACTGAAGAAGAATGGTTAATCTCAGCTCGATCCAAGAGGGGCTAAACATAATCTTTTCATTTTCAATGTAACTAATGCGGTGCCAATTCAATTATTTATGCTTATGCTTATATCCAAATGTAAAAAAATGGAGCAACAAGAAAATACTCAACTCAGCTGAAAACTTTTTTTCTTCTTCTTTTAACTACTTGGGATCCGCGAGCAACAAGAAAACATTGACAAAAATGTTTTCGCATATAATTCTGGAAAAATGATGTTGTTGATGTTGTTGCAATAGTTATAACAATAATCATCCATAATTTTTTTTTTAATTTAATTTGTCTTTGTTAAAAAAATAAAGAGAATAACACAGAGAGAGAGAATGGAATTTCTATATCATAATTAGGATACAGAGATTTTATTCTCTCTTCTTTTCTTTATACTTTTTTTTTTGGCATGATATCAGAGCTATTTAACACTCATTGAGATTCATCTGAATCTTGATATTGGGTATTCTCCTTGCCTCTTAAGTTTCCTTGTTACCAGGTTCAGTCAGTTTGGAGGCAACTTGAACTTGAGTACTAGGCTAAGGAATTAAATATCAACTACAGAATTGAAGAGGGTGACATTTCAGAGGTATCGGTTGGCTCACTTCATCTCTTTAATTTGATCCTCTCAATCTCTACTTTGTGGCTGATGTTTTCCCTATATCTTCAACCTCCCTTCCACTTGTTCTCTGGGGTCCCCCTAAAGAGTAACATGAACCTAGAGGGCAGTTCAATCACATCTCTCTTTGCATTGCAAGGCTGAAAGCAGCAAGAAAAATAAAACACAAAAAAAAAGGCAAACTTTATTGAATTGGATATTATGATGTGGAAACATTTATGAAAGCTTTTGAAAAGAGTTGAAATCTTAAATGAAGCTTATATGTATGTGTATATATATGCAAAATAGAGTTGCCAAACATGATTTTTTGTGATTTCAGTACCTGGAATATATAGTGGACTAAGATAAAATGTCATGTCTTCATTTATGTCAAAATCATATTTGAAATAAGTGACAAATCAAGTCTCCTAATGGTGATGTTCACTATTGATTTACATGCTGGTGCTTTCTTACCTCATTATTTCTTGTTTTCTTTGTGCAACTTTTTCATGCTAGTTTTTCTCTCTCTCTCTCTCTCTCTTCTCTCTCTCTCTCTCTCTCTCTCTCTCTCTCTCCATGGCTTATTGAGGGATAGTAAATCTCAATTTACCAATTGCAAATATTAGGATAGTTTACCGAATAATCATTTTCTTTAACCAAGAACAAAATATTTACTTTTAAAAATCTTTTTTGCTTTACACTTTCATGAACTACATAACATAATTATTTCTAGTATGCATTTTGATTTCTACCATTTGGTTGACCTTGTAGTACATCATGTCTGGTATAAAAAAAGGAAAGTATATAATGTCTGTCGTCATTGCATATATCTTGACTTGCTGACAATTTCTGGCCTGTTAACTACGTGGTTTAATCCTAATCATGACCTAAAATGTGTTAATTGTCATGTTATTATATGACATTTCACCATTGGATGGCACATTATTTCATATTTAGCATTGCTTGTTAGCAATCAACTCCATTATTATGATCATCTGTTGTTTACGTAGAAACGTAGAAAGGAAAAACTGTAAAGAGAAATGAAATTGCTTAGACAAATTTATTTTTTTAAGATTAGCCAAAAAAATTTTTTTTTTGACAAATAACCTATTCATTTTCTCTCATGTTTTTCAACGCAACCCAATAAAAAGAAAAGGTTAACTTCTTTCAATTCATTTTCTTATGCATATTCATTTTGAGTCATCAAACAAACAAAAATGATTTTTTTGACAAATACCTAGTCGATCATATTTTCTTTACGTTTTTTCTAACTCAACCAAATAATAGGGATATTATCTAACTTTTTTCACTTTGCTTCTTTACTTATCTTTTTTTTTTTCCTTTATAAATTCAAGATCGAGACGTAGACTTAAGAGATAGTTGTGATGTCATTTTGTTTTTGGATTAAATCAAATCCTCAACAAATTAAAGAGAAATAAAGTTCAAACATCAATTTTTTTTCTTTGCTAAAAAAAAAAGGTAGGAATGTGCAACCAGTGTAGCAACCTCTCTTGGGTGTGACTATGGAGTTCCCACCCGCTGCGAAATATCCAATTTGAGCCATAGCTACTGACACGGGAGGTGCAAGCCCGTCACCGCAGCTCTATCAAAGTGCAAGCGACATTCAGCCCTTTTTCAACAGTATCTGGTTCACGTAATTACTATTGCAAACCGGTTCGAACATGAAACTATTCAGAGAAGAGCGAGGCTCTAAGTCCAGCTACTAAAGCCAACTCTATTACCACCTTGGTGGTCAAACGTTAATTGTTCAATGCAAGAAATCACTAATCAGAGGATGATTAGATTAATTCCATGAAGTAAACCATTTGCCATCCACCCATTATCGTGTGAATGCAACATATATCTACAGACACAAGCCTTATACAATTTTATATGTTTATATAGGACATGTACATAAGGCTTGAATTTGTAGAAAGATTGATTAAATATAAAAAAAAATTCTTATATTCTTACGCTATATTTGGATTAAGGGTTTGGTGATAGAAAAGAAAATGAAAAGGAAAAGGTGAGGAAAAAGAGAACAAATATCCTATTTCAATTTGTTCTTCTTTCCCTCACTTTTTTCTTTTCCTTCACTTTTCTATTGATAAATACAGGTTCCAAATATAGCATTAAACAATATATCAAAACGACAAAGATTCAGATAAAAAATATATCTATTAACAACTTGCATTAGACCACGCCCTATTAATCCAGTCAAAATCAGGAGAGATTAACATAATTGATATCTTGCATCATCATGTTCATTGCACTTTGCTCCAAAATCATATTAAATACAAAAAAAAATCAGAAAAATTAAAAACACTACAAACTTCCACAGCATTTTCATTGGAATATTGGAATCTTAAGGCTTGTTTGGACCTCCTGTTGGACCAAATTTACGTATACAAATTATTATATGTTGATATAATCCACCATTTAGGTCTCACTTATCTGAGCAATCTCATGTTGGGGAGCTTTCATTCCCTTAATAATTACACAACCTTGCATGTACACACATATATGTATGTATTTTACTATATAAGTATAATCACTTTTGTAATTAAATTTCTAATATATCAACTTAAGGATGTAAGACTGGGTTGGATTTTCTAGCAATAGAGATAATTATATTTATTTGTTGATGCCTTTATATAGTATTTATATAACAATGTGCAAGTAAATAATTGATTATATTTAACATTAAAAAAGCTTCTTTTTGTTACAAAATATGTGTTTAGGCATGGTTGCCTAATTGCCTGTGGATGACATGAACCCAAGAATCACAAAACATCTACCAACCCCACAGCTTGTGTTATGATTTAAAAATAAAAATAAATAGAATTCTTTAGTTTATCTTTGTATATTATTGAGTGATGACATCAAGTATGATCAATCATGTCCTACAAAGACAAAGTCGCTTTTGTTTTGTCTAATGCTAATGTTAAACCTGAACATATCCGTGGATCGGTCCCACAGTATGGAGTATAGTCTTTATAACCAATAATTAGGTTTACTATATTATATATACATACACATAGCTCATGTTTGTTTGGAAAATAAATGGTGTGAGATTAGTGATATAATTTATGGAGTCTACCTAATTTCATACTTAATGGAGGGTAAGTAATCTCACATGAAGGGTAGGATGTTATATTCATAGGTAAGGGATAAGGCACAAAAAGCCCATTTTACCACTCCTTAGATTATTATATATATATTACAATATATTATATTAATGTTATATAATTATTATATTAATATTTATTTTGTAATTATAAAATATTATAATAAAATAACTTATTCTATTCCTTATTCTATCTTAACCAAATATAGTATGAGTAAGCCCCTAACACATTATGGTATTACTATCACCCATAATTATGTTTCTAATTCCACAGTATTACTTATCTCCTATTTTCTTATCCCGCAAACAAATGTGACCATGAGGAGAGAGTTTTGCCAACAAAACCATCACAAGCATATTATTGATAATTTCTACATTGCTAAAAACAGAAATTACGTTATGTTCTTTTGCTAGCATGAGATTCTGATTAAATTTTGCACTTGCAGAAGTGGTGGAGCCAATATTTAATTATTATAGGTATACACATATAACAATTTTACAACCACATATGTATATATTAGGAAGTACGGTAATGGGAGACTAACTAGTAACCACACCATGAGCAATATTCCAAGGAACATATATATATATATATATATATATAACTTATAGCATTTCTAAACTGCTGCTGCGTAATAGCTTTTATTTTTTTTATAATGAAACATACGCATTTATTTATGTATATATATATATATCTGTTCAAATTCTTTAATCTGCACACTAATTATTCAGGTGTAGATCACAGCCTTCCATTTAATGCAGCATGAGAACAAAGCAAATTAATACACTATTGTCAATGGATCAGTCAGAGATATGCAAACTTGTCATCTCTCTCTCTCTCTCTCTCTCTCGCTGTCTCTCTCTCTTTTGGATGTCTCATCGAAGTTCAATAATTCTATTGAGTCATTGCACCCTATTTGTATTTTAGCACAACATTCAACTTGAACTCAAGTACTCTATTTGTTATGTTTAAATTAATCTTTGACGTGTGATCATCACATTTTTAAAATCATGTCAATTTTAATTACGAGTCTTGTGATTACTGATTAGACACAAGACGGCAAACAAGATGCGAGGCTAGCTACAATGTGACTTCGATACTACAATAATAAACAACTTAGTATTGACGCAAAATTTTCATATACAATGATACTTTAATGATATCGATAAAATTACTAGATGCATTTGTAGCCTTTTTTTTTATAAAAATAAAAACAAAGTGACTTGTGTATGTTTATAAATTTGGATTTAAATACAAATTTTAGATTTTTTTTTTTAAATTTTGAAAGCTCAATTCACTATTTATTGTTAGTTATATAAATACTCAAGAACCTAAATAGAGTTTTGTTAAAATAGGGGTATAACTCGTATGATTGACAACTTTTCCTTTAAATTAAAGATTTTCCACAAATGTGTCATAATGATCGTACCAGCTATTGAAAATTGAATCCTACCTTAATTGGACCATAGTTGTCAGTATGAAAATGGAAATTAAAAATTATATGGAAAATAAAAATTTTGTGAAGAATTTTAAAAATAGTAAGGTAAAGTATTAGCATATTTTTATAACCAAATTTAAATATCAATAATGAATAATATTTAGAAAAACTTGTGTAACAATTACAATTATTGTTGAAAAAAAGTTTTATGAGCACAAAAAAAAAAAAAAAACAAATAATAAGGTGGAGAGGGATGTTCAAAATTTTGACTAACTACTCTTAGGAGCTCGTACACGACTAACGTCTACACAAATTACATAAAATTCATGCATCACATCAATGATGACCAGTAACAGGGGATGTGGAGAGTGATTCAACTTGAATACTTCATACTTAAGAGTTAGCGGACCATTCAACTTCGGTTTTGGCTGCAGTTTTCACGAGTGTTCTATTTTAAAAATGAAAGACTATAATTCATAGAAAATGCTATAGGTAATCTCATCTCTCATTCTCTTTTCTCACTCTTAAACACAAGTGAATGTATCTCTCATGAATTTATTAGTGTGAGCTCCACAGTCAACTTAGTCCAATACCAAATTTATGGTTTGTGCATTGATTAGCCAAACATAGTCAAAACATAGGTTTTCTAATAATCTTCAATCAAGTGTTAGAATGCATAATTCTAGGTATTTTTTCAAGAGTCCCTAAATTAAATACCCTTAAGTCCAAATTATGTCAATAATCTAAGTTTTTTTCTAAAATTCTCCACACCTAATCACTGAGAAATTTTGAATTCTAGAAAATATGGCAATTAAAATTCATGAGACACCTCCATTGAATGCGTGTTGAATTTCACATTGTGTCTAAGAGTGTGAAAATGAATTTGAAGATGAGATTACCTATTGCATTACTCATAATTTAACCCTATCTATACTGTATATTATAGCAATAAGTTGTTGGTCTTTGATATTGAAAAGCTCAATCCAATTTTCTTAGCTTTTTAAAATTTTGAATTACTAATATTACATGTCATAATAACATTTGTCTAACTATAATTTATAGAAACTTTACTTTCTACTAATGATTAAACTTAGGTATTCTAATGTTACTGTGGAAAGTTTTAAATTCCCTTTCATAATTTTAGGAAGTTCTTTCTTAATTAAAAATAAAATAAAATTGTCATTTTAAATTTACTTAAATTCCCCTTCTATAATTTTAAAAAGTTCCTCCTTAAATCTAAGAAACATTAGAATTGTTATTTTAAATTTCCTTAAATTCTTCTATTATAATTTTAGAAAGTTGTTACTTAAATTCAAAACTTTAAAATTTTCTATTCAAATCATTCTAAATACAAATAAATATTAAAGAAATAAGTATTTCAAGTATTTTAAAATTTTTCTTTTTGGCAAGCTTAGTAGTGAATAGTATAACCATTTTAAGAAGAAACTTTTATGATATAAATGCACAGATCGAGTTTGATAAATTTTTAATTTTAAATAATAATAGCACTTTATTGTATAATAAAACTCATGTTAACAATATAAACTTTAAAAATATAATATTAATACTTTATTATTAAAATTTATTCTCTATATTTGGTGCATAGTTCGAATTTACTGTTAATAAGTGAAACCTTATAAATCCCAGATAAAGGCCATCACTTTTCTCACCGACCCCTTCCATGGTATCAAAGTTATCACTCACCAAACACTTACCATCATCATATGCTGATAGGTCTTATTAGATTTGTTTCACCTCCACGTAAAAACATGCATTTCTTTTTTTCGATTTTACTTAATTACCAAGGAAGATATTGCTTACCAATTTACTCTCCACAAATCAAAACCAATAACCCTATTCTTCAACCTTGATTTCAATCCTACCTGCCTATACATATTGTTTCTCTGGCTAAGATTACAGAATTAAATTCTTAATTTTTGTTCAACTATCTCGTATTTAGTTATGTAAAATAGTATCAAGACGAATAATCTAGAAATGGACTTTTATTGTCTCGCTTTTTTTTTTGTGCTCATTTTTTTTAATAATTTTCAAAAAGTGAGAATTTAAAAAATACAAATTTAAATGCTAAATTATAAAATTGGTAAAGGAAGATTTGTATTTCCGGAATTTCTAATCTTCCCCTGGACCCACAGACAGATCAAAGAATATACAAATGCGGCAAATTGGGACAAGGACAAAACGGTAATATCATCGTCGGGTCACATCAACCTGGAGTCCCCGAATGAGCCCCACACGTGTCACCATCACCAACTAAATTATGTAGGGGAAAATTCGAATAATTCAGTTACGTCCCTCCAAGATCACGACACGCGTCCAGACGTAGATTCACACAGCCGTTCGATCTAAACCCAACCACGAGGACAGAGCAGTAAATTCACACATGAAAGCGGCTATATAAGAAGCGCTCAAGCTACGAAACAAAAAAGAGAGAACCAGTTGTGCAGAAAACCCTAGAGAGACGAAGCCATTTCTTCTTGTGTTGCATAAATATACATATATATATATAGGGTAAGTGGACCTTAGGGAATGCAGAGAGATGAGTGGAGTTTCGTTTTCCAAGCCTGATTCCGGTGGGAGGGCGAAGAAAACCGCCGGCGACAGGAATTGTCACCGGAAACACGTGGAGGACGGGTGAATCTGCCGCCGCCTACCACCACCAACAGTAGATTTTTCCCTCATTTTTACCCTTTTATATACAGTACAAAAATGGCTGATAAGAGCGAGAAGTGTCGGGGCCGCAGCGTGTTGCACGGGAAGTACGAATTGGGGCGGTTGTTGGGCCACGGTACGTTCGCGAAGGTGTACCACGGCCGGAACTTGCAGAAGGGGAAGAGCGTGGCCATGAAAGTAGTTGGGAAGGAGAAAGTGATAAAGGTCGGGATGATGGAGCAAGTGAAACGCGAGATATCGGTGATGAAGATGGTGAAACACCCCAACATAGTGGAGCTTCACGAGGTGATGGCCAGCAAGACCAAGATCTACTTCGCCATGGAGCTCGTCCGCGGCGGCGAGCTTTTCTCCAAGATCGCGAAGGGCCGACTCCGGGAGGACGTCGCCAGGCACTACTTCCAGCAGTTGATCTCCGCCGTCGACTTCTGCCACAGCCGCGGAGTCTACCACCGTGACCTCAAGCCCGAGAACCTCTTGCTCGACGACGACGGCAACCTCAAGGTGACTGATTTTGGTCTCTCCGCTTTCACCGACCACTTGAGGCAGGACGGTCTGCTTCACACCGCGTGCGGCACGCCGGCGTACGTCGCTCCGGAGGTAATCGGAAAGAAGGGGTATGACGGCGCCAAGGCGGACATTTGGTCCTGCGGCGTCATTCTCTATGTACTATTAGCTGGATTCTTGCCTTTTCAAGACGACAACATCGTCGCGATGTACCGGAAAATTTACAGAGGAGACTTCGTTTGCCCGCCGTGGTTCTCGCCGGAGTCGCGGAGATTGATTACCAAATTGCTGGATCCGAATCCGAGCACTCGAATCACCACCGCGAAGATCATGGAATCGTCGTGGTTCAAGAGAACGATTCCAAAATCTGTTCGAGTGAACGACGAGGAGACTGCGAGCGTTGAAGATGTTTGGAAGGGGAAGGAAACGGAGACTCTGAATGCGTTTCACATAATCTCGTTGTCAGAAGGATTCGATTTGTCGCCGTTGTTCGAGGAGAAGAAGAGGGAGGAGAAGGAGGAGCTGAGGTTCGCGACGACGAGGCCGGCGAGCAGCGTGATATCGATGCTGGAGGAGGTGGCGGCGAAGGCCGGAAAGTTCAGCGTAAAGAAGAGCGGCGACACCAGCGTGAGGCTGCAGGGGCAGGAGAGCGGACGGAAAGGGAAGTTGGCGATCGCAGCGGACATATTCGCACTGACGCCGTCGTTCCTGGTGGTGGAGGTCAAGAAGTCCAGCGGCGACACCCTAGAGTACAACCAGTTCTGCAGCAAAGAGCTACGCCCTGCTCTCAAAGACATCCTCTGGACATCACCGGTGGCCGAGAATTCAACTCCTGCATGATTGATCCGTATCTGAGGTGGGGTTACAGTATAGAATCAGAATCAGTTTATGTATTGATTATTAATGGAACAAACATGGGGGATAAATTCAGCTGTCAGAATTTGGTTTAGTTCCATTGAATCTCCATGTAATAAATTCTGCTTCTGTTGTGTGCATTTACTTCTGATGTGTTTTGTGTGAATCAGAACTCGATTGATGATGATGATGATCTTTGTGAATATTTCTATTTAGTGAATTGATGAGATTTTACCCTTTGGGTATTTCATAGACGATCATATGATTAACTTCAATTTTTGGGTATTTGATAGACAAATCATAGTGATAATTTGAATGTTTAGTCATTTTTAATTTGATCCAAGATACTCTCGAATCTGAATCACAAGGGATGACTGGTTGACAGATTTTGTGATGTCATATAACACCATGCAGTAAAAAAAAATAAAAAAATTTATTCCACGCCGTCTTCAAGGCTTCAACTGAAGTTGCCATTGCACCAAAATTGAAGTCAGGGTTTTTTTATATAAATAAAAAATTCATATAAAATAATATATTTTAATTAGTTTTTTATTTTAAAATAAAATATTTATTATAATAATATTTAATTATAAAATTGTCTCTGTTACATTATTTTAGTGGTTGTTTTTGTATAAATTTTTTGTAGAAATAGTATTTTCTTTTTCTTATTCCAAAATATTTTGACAAAATCATTAATCCATGATCTGCTCAAAACTTTCCATCCATGGACAAGGTTAAACTAAATCGTATTAGATATAGTACCAATTAAGGTTCAAAAATTTTAAAAGAGTAAAATAGCTCTTCCTGATTTTAAAAATATTATATTTAATATCTCAAGTAATTTGATTGTGGCCTATTTTTGTTGTTATTTGGGCTTAATTTTATTTCTTTGTGATTTGTTTTGTCTATGTCTTAAGTTTTTTGATTACCCATATCTAATTAATTAAGATTTAGTATAAATTTTAGTAGAAAAAACACAAGTTTTTATTTTTTTTTATAGATTGGTTAGACTTATTTTTACCTACCATGACTATGTAACATGGACTTTTGACTACGAATGTTATTAAAATAAAATTTTGAAATAAGATGCGAGATGATTTAAGATTGAATTAATGTTATTTTATATTTTAGTAAATTAAATGTATCTTGGATTATCAATTGTAATTTTTTTATTAGCTATTCTTGGCCAGCCCCCTTAAAATGAATTCCTAGCTTCATCCCTGTTTCCATCCATCAAGCTAATGCAAAAACAATATATTAGCGTCATCTGCAAACCCACGTCTTCCTCTCACAAAATTTTTGTTTTGACATAATCTTCGACTTTCCTCCATACGTTAATATTTAGAATTCTCCAAATTCCTTATCTTACTACGCTACGCTACGTGTTAGTCATCCAGATCCAACAAATAATATTATTATTCGATTCAAACTCATGTTCACATTTTGTTCGTTTTTTTTAACGTTAAGTAAAATCGTGAGTTTAAATAAGATAATATCATCCGTTGAATCTAAGTAACTAACACGTTTCATTATGAGATAAAAAATCTAAAAATTTTTAAATATTAAGATTTGGAGATGAACCGATTCCGTTCACATAAGTTCTATATCTCTACCTGTCTTACATACGTGGAATTTCACAATGAGCATGCACCACGCGTTGCGCGTGGCAACCTCTAAGCTTTTCTAAAGGATGTAGAATCACACCAGGTGCTTGTCAATGCCCCTAAAAACAAAAGTTGTCATGTGGTCTCAAATAATTGAACTTCCATGAATCAAAAGTACATGGACCTTCACACAGATCTCAATTCTCATGCCAGGAAAAGGTCATGCTTGAGTTGCTATCATGAGAATAATGGTGAGCCCTGTTTGCATCCATGTATTCTCAGTTTGTTGTTGCAGTTGAAGTCAAGAGGCAGTTGTTCTTGTTAGGCAGAATTAAGGGTCTGTTTGGTTGAACCTTTTAAAGCTTTTTTCACGTAGTTTTTTGGCTTATGCATCCATGTATTTGATGTTGCAGTTGAGTCAGGAGGCAATTGTTCTTGTTAGGCAGGATTGAAAGACAGTTAACAACAAGAGTTCCATGCCTAAAAATCATGAGGCCCAAGACCAACTTATATTGTCAACAAAGGACCGGTTGCTTCAACATATGATCAGACGTCCATAAGTGCACGAGCCTCCCGTTACTGTGGCTAAAAATCAGATGAATGCAGTTTTGTCCTCACAAGTGAAGATGTTGTTTTCCTGTTTGGTCACAATGAAGTAACTTTTCAGCTACAGTTATTTTTAACATGTACTAACTAGTACTAACTTATGTGTTATTACTCTAGAAGGTAATCATTGTGCACTGTATTTATTATTAAAAAATATTAGCATCAACCGTGAGTATTCATCACTCACTAGTTGATGCTAGCAGCCCTCGTCTATTATTTGTTTAAACTTTAAGGGTATGTTTGTTTGCGGGATGGGATTAGAGGCCAATAAGCAATCCTTGAAATAGTAGACAAGAATACATACTCCAAGGAACTAAAATTTTGTAGTAGCTAGGATTACATATGCCATGAATGATAAAGGTAAGATAAAATATGAGCCAATCATTTTTTACTATTGGATTAGTGTCAAATCTTATTCCTTTTATTTTCTTTTCTTTTTTAATTTTGTGTGCGTGTGTTTTGTTTTGGGGGGGGGGGGGGGGGGGGGTGGGTAGATGAAACCCCAAATCTTATATCACCTTACACCTAGTTCTAGAATAACTAATACCACTCCATAGTATTAGTTATCCCCATTTTCTGGGATTATTACTCTAGTTTGAGTAGTTAAGCAGAGTTGAATGTAAGTATATGTCAGCCCATTTGAATTAGGAACTTAATCTCAAGAATGTTTTTTTTTGGCAAACACACGCAGCTCAAGTATAAGAAATGCAGTCTGTTTAATTGGATGGCCATATTTGATTAGTAAAAGTAATTGTTGCATAGACAGAAATAGAAAAATAAAAGAACTTGTCCCCTATTTTTACTGAAATAAAAAAAATTGTCATTGGCTATTTTTCAAAAGAGAATGGCCTTGCTGAGGCGATTAGGTTGTTCTACTATGATCTAGACTTTATGAGTTTGAAATTCAGAAATAACCTCTCTGCATGTAAGGTATGATTATGCACATCTAACTCCTCTTAGACCTTGCAGTGACAGAAATATCGTGCATTAGTTACTTTATCTTTTTAGGTTTAAATCTTAATATGGTTCTAGTAATTAAATTTTACATACCCTTGCCTTTATAGTTAGAGGTATACAAAACATCTCTCTCGGTCACTACATATTGGAGAGCTCAAACTTTTCTGTTGAGGATACTGCACAATTGCTGTGAAATCAGCCGAAGGAAAACCTGATCATTTCCCACTATTATCAGTAATAATAATTGTATTGAAAAGATATTTCTCCCGTATGTGTGCGTGTGTTCAACTTGTTATGATTTCAAAATTATGCATATGCTCCTATATATGCCTCTTTTAATTTATTTTTTTTTATGCTGCCCTACCAAATTTGCATTAATCTCCTAACTTAGTGTAAGTGCTCTCTCTTGCTCTCTCTCTATACTTTTCTCTTGCTAGGAAATAAGTTATAGGACAGTGCAAAATTACTAACTTAATTAGGAGGTACAAGAAAATCTCACGCGACTAATCTCAAAGCATCCTAGCATAAATAATGAAACAAAAGACTAAAACTGGAAAATCCGTCAAACAACAATCAACAATAACGACACTTTTTTTAAAATTATTTATTGTTATGATTACATCAAATAATTTGAAATGACAATTAAAAATTATGCTTAAAAAGACACGATAATATATACCTCGTACAAATGACAATTGGCAGCATTAGATCCTCAATTTTGTTAATTGCATTCTAATGGATCTACTTGGGAAGGCATATAGATTTGAGGGGATGATTTATTTATTCTTTTTATATTTTTTTTAGTTTTATTTTGGACGATGCATATTAATTCATGTACTAGTTCAAGTTATAAAATAATAAAATTTTAATTTGCAATAATTGAAACCAAATTTAATTACTAGTAGTTCAAAAATGATTGACGATCTCTTCAATTTGTAATCATGCTTTATATATAATTGTAGATTACATAATGGTTAAGGAATCTTTACCTAAATATTTCAGTGTCATTATCAATATCATTATTGGAGTTTGAAGTGGCATGATGCCGTGGCTAGAAACTAAAGTTAATTATTAGTAGTTAAGCAATTTGATAATAATTTGAAATATGAAGATTATTTAAATATATATATATATATATATAAATATATTTGAAGATTAATGTTGTATCTATCCACAAACTTTTTGTCAAATTGTCGTCATTAAAAACTAGAACATGGCTAACCAAATGCATTAATAGTTTAGCACAATCCTGATTGTGCTGCCTTCTGAGCTACCTTTAGCAGATTAAACCAAGTAAAAATAAAATAACATCGGAAACATAAATTAAAACTGAAATTATGGGTAGTATGAGGTTCAGTGTCTTTTTTTTTTTTTTTTTGGTTCTTACTAAATCCAAGTGGTTTAGAAATTTATTTCTCAAACTCGGATGGTTTTCAAGTTATTTACGAAACCATCCAATCACTTGAAGTCGTGTTTTAAAAGCACAACTTTGAGTTAACAAGGTTCCAAAACAAGACTCTTGAATCAGAACTTAATTTAGGCTCATAGACTTGAAGTCGTGTCTCAAGAGCCTTTGAGGAACTATAGAATTTGATAAATAAGTTTAAAACCATCTTGCATATTTAGAAAATAAGTTTCCAAACCTCAATGTTAGGTAAGAAAGTCTCTCCAACATACGCTTTAAGAATAGTTTCTAGGACACGGTCCAACCCTGGCAAATTCAATGTTCGGAATCCCTTGGATGTCAAATTATATCTAAAACCATGAGTGTTACATCCACTATATGTTTTTTATTTTTTTCAGTGTTAGAAAAATGAAATCTATTCCTAGAACTGTGGTGAATAATTTGGGATTCCGTACACATGTCTTACAGATTATTATTGACAGAAGTGTTGAAATAAACTCTTCTTAAGTCATTTAAAAAATAAATTACCTGATGTACGAACACCTATCCAAATTGGGCCAAAGATTTAGGTATCAAATTATGCGTGCTCTAGTGATTGACCCACTATATGTTTTTTATTTTTTTCAGTGTTCAAAGTGGATATGCAGATTGGTTACTCCATACATTTCTCAGATAGTACTTGACCTCAAGCATTGAGTTAGGAAATCCAAATTCTTCAGGGCCAAAGTTTAGGTCCCCATCGCGTGCTCATTCGTTGGCTTTTTTTTTTTTTTTGAGTCAGCTGATACCCACTAACCAACCACTCGTTGGTTACTATATGTATATGTATAGGCTATATTGTTTTGGCTACTCATAGTTAGTAAAATACCAGATGGTTAATAAACGAGATGACAAATATCAATTTATGTTGTTTTGGAAATTCTAATATCAAATCATCAATTTTGTGTTTTCGGAAATTATCTTTAAAAGTCTATAGAAATTGTCTTCGTCAACTCACTTCATGGCTCCTTTTTGCCGTAAGATTGCTGTTGCAGGTACTATTTTTCGTTTTGCCTTTTGCTTTCGCCAAGTTACTTAAGGAGATGGAAAATTTCCGTAAGGTAGAGCCAAAAGTAACGAGGAAGAATTTTGGAATGACAATCTGATCCGATAAACTCTCTCTCCCGTTCTTAATATATTTAGGAGCGGGTTATAGGAAACAAAAATATAATTCAATTTGGGTTTCTGGTGATATAAAGTTAAGGTTAACCCGCTCCGATTATATTGTGAAATACCTTGAATATCACTATTATATTTTAATAATACAATATACTTTGTGTATGCAAGTAAAGGTAAGGGTTTTACTATTATGTTTATTTTAAAATTTAGCTTGTTTTTTTCTCAACTTTATATTGTATATCTTTGTATAATTTACATTATTCTTCTTTTTGAAGAATTATTTTAAAATTTTATGATAGTATACCATACCCTAACCCACATAACCTGAACCTAATTAACTTAAAAGAAATGTTAGCAGTAGGCACGCTTGCTGCTAGCACCACCCTTAACTTAAACATTTAATGTAAATGAGAGGGAGTGGGGTGATTGAACCAACAATGGACTTGAGGTAGCTTACATAATGAAATTTTCCATTAAAAAGTAGGTTAGGATTTCAACCTAACTTTTCTTGAACCCGCCCGTTACCATTTCTAATACGATCTAAACACCTTCTATTTTTATCACATACTATTATTATTCTTGCAGCTTATATCATTCGAGTTAATAATGAGGATAAATCTGACATGCCTGAAATGTTTACAGTTACGAGGGTTCCCTTTGATTTCATCCCGGGTACGTTTCCCTCTTAACCCCAATTCCTAATTTATATATTACTCTTCTTTTCGCATTATCATGTTATTTTTTTACTCCCATGTCCATTAATTATATTAAATTAGATATGAAACTTGCTACTTAAAAAAAATACTAAAAAATTATTGTAATACTGAGAGGATCTAAATTGGAGAAGACCCATTTTTAAGCTCATTCTCCTCCGCAGGCTGAATAGGGTTTTATAGATAAAACTTTTGGTCAGTGTGATTCTTTGGCCTGGCTTGAATATCTCGAAGAATGATCTGCAAATACTGCTTAGAAGTTGGTTTGCCTAAAATTTTTGTATCAAGTTTTCTTTCTCCCCTTTTCCTCTCTCTCCCTTTTTTTTTTTTTTTTTTTTTTTTTTTTTTCTGATGAGGATTGGGGAGGGGTTAATCCAAGACGATTTTATTTCCAACCACATGAAGAAATTGAAGCAGAGGAGCAAAATATTTTTTGCAAAGTAGTATATATAATTACAAATTTTGCAGCCAAGATTAGTCACCAAGATTGGTTATCCTCTGCTGCTTAATCCACTGGCAAATCTTGTATCACCTCCTGTAATCAGCAATGCAATTCAAGGATCAAGTTACGAGGCATAGATTAACTAATGAATAAAACCAAGCACAATGATTAGAATGTTTCTTTGGTTGTAGATTATCCCTCTCTTCCTTTCTCTTACCTATCCTCATATTACCATGTTCCTTCCACTGCTTTGTTGCAGAGTCGTTCTACTTTCATGGATAATTACGGGTCTTTTACGAAAATAGGTTTATTTTAATCAATATATATAAAATAACGGTTAAACTTTGAATATTTACCAAACCCGGGTTAAGCATCATTAGGAGTGACGCTTTTATCAAAAGCGTCAATCCTATTGACGCTTTACATTTAATGATATATGGAATTTCGAATTTAGAAATAACGAAAAGGAAAACGTTATTTTTGTTGACGTTTTCACTTATTTCATTAAAATCGTTAATGCGTTTGACATTTTGATTACCCTTAGAAATAGTAATCTTTTGGGCTTAAATTGTTAGTTGAATAGTTAAATTTGGTCTTAATTTAGTATTCTAACCCCTAAAACACGTTAAAACTCTTTTTGTACACTTTTTGCAGGATTTGGAGCTCAAACTAAGGCAAATGGGCAATCTTGAGCATGACCGATCGATCGGGCCGATCGTGACATTTTCATACTGCGATCGATCGGTGATGCTCGTTCACCTTCTGCAGCAAACTTTTTTTTTTTCCGATCGATCGGGCGTTTCGGTGACGTCGGAATCCTCACAACAGACGATACAGAAGCAAACTTCAGAGGGGTCGGTTTTGCGATCGATCGGGGCGTTCGATCGCCCTGACCGATCGATCGGGCGATCGATCCGGGCGATCGGCGCTCTCCGATCGATCCGATCGATCGGTCGTACACCGATCGATCGGTGTGTACAGACTCTGTTTTTTCTGCAGAGTATAAAAGCTTTTTGTTCGAGACAAAAAGGGATATAGGGTATTTTCTGCAGCACACTTTGGACGGGAAGAAGGCTCCAAAAGTGGATTTTTGTTATCTTGTAAAGTTTTTGGTTAGATCTACTCTTAATGCTTTGTATTTAATGTCATTTATTGCTTTTGGATGATTGTAAGTGAATGTTGGTTTATATATATGAAGTTGAATGATTTTCTACATTTTCTAGCAACTTTCCATCATTTTCTTGGCACTTTCTCTCATTTTTCTTGGCAACCAAACACTAGCTTTTTATAGTTTAATGTTAGATTTGTCTCTTTTTATGTTAGTTAACATGGATTCTAGTAGCTAAACACCCCTTGGATGTGGTTGTGAAGACCCACCAAGGATCTTTCAAAGGGTTGAAAATGGGTTGTATGGACTTCAAAGTCATATCTCAAAATTATATGGTTTCATTTGATTTAGTATGAGATTCATTAGAAAAACCTAGATTCATAACCCTTTGGTAATATTTGTGCACAAATCCGTATTGCACATGTTTAAGGTTTGATTCTAGGGTACCAATTATATATTCTCTCTCTAGGCTCAATCAAACAAAACCCACATTTTTTAGCCGACATTTTCCGAATCAAGAATCCAAGTGTGTGATTCTTGATTTGAGTTATAAAACCTCTCATTGGAAACCCTTGTTGTGAATTGGTGGATCAAAACAACCATGTCCAAGCTTTTCTCCTTTAATCACATAAAACTAGCTTTTGTTGTTTTTTTTTTATAGTCACTAAATTATTGCATGAAGCATATAACCATCATCATCTCAAAAACCAACATATTTTCGGTCTCTTTTATGTTAAGAATTTTCATTTGCAATCCATTAAGATAAGTACCCGTGCTAGTTGAGCTTTGTTGCTATATTTGCAGAATTCCCTTGGGAGAGAACGACACCGGATCCTCCGGTTTTTTTACTACAAAGTGGCTCCAGTTGAAGCACAACTGGAGGCGTGTCACATTTTCTATTGAAAATGAAAACGACAATGCAAATAACATTTTCATACCAGGAATAATAACATTTTCATACCAGGAAATTTTTTTTTTTTTTGGCTGTTTCACATTGAACTAACTCCGTGATCGGGACTCCGTTTGACGCGCTGTCAGCGCCCGCAGCTGTAGTTTGTCAAGACGGTGCTGTGTGTCGAGTTTCACGCCAAACGGAGGTCGTTTGCAAGATTTGGCATTGCCAAACCCCGATTCTAAAGTTTTTCAAATCGCTAAGTCTTCAGGAGAAAAAAATGCACTAACTCCGTGACCGGGACTCCGTTTGACGCACCGTCAACGCCCGTAGCTGTAGTTTGCCTAGACGGTGTTGCGTGTCGAGTTTCGCGCCAAACAGAGGCCGTTTGCAAGATTTGGCATCCCTGAATCTTGATTCTAAAGTTTTTCAAATTGTCAAGTTTTTGGGAAGGAAAAATGCACTAACTCCTTCATCGGGACTCCGTTTGACACGCCGTTAGTGCCCGTAGCTGTAGTTTGCTGAGACAATACTGCGTGTCGAGTTTCACACCAAACAGAGCATGGTTCATTTGTTCCTAGAAGAGTTCAGATATATATATATATATATACTCAGATGTATGTTAAAAATAAGTTCTAACAGTAGGACCTCTTTTAGTTGTAAGTGGTGTTAAAAAATTATCAATCATTCTTACTTTCAAAGCATAACACTAAAATTTTCTAGCAATAACTTTAGTTAACTTTCAATATTGCAAAAAGGTCAATAACTAGCTAGTAAGAACATCCCATTACTGATGGTCTGATTTAGTTGTCGAGTTACATAGATGTCGCATTTTCTTACAACTAATTTTATCATTAAAAGAATACTAAGTGATACCAGGTTAAGATATGTGGGAGACAAATTTCCTAAAAATTTCTTTAATTTATGGCTAAGATATTACGAGAAGGGCTCCATACCCATCGTAACCCAGCTGTCTGAAACGAGCTTTCCCAATGCTTTGTAGATCAGAGCAAGAGTCATAGATTTAATTCTATGATTAATGATATAAGTTGAATGCATTCCTTACGCGCGTGCTGCTTTGTTATCGCCAGTCAGAAATTTGCATAGAACGGAAGTAGGAGAAGCGATTTCAGCCTTACCTGCAATTCAGTTTAGGCAGCATAAGTCAAGATCTCATATATCTTAACTGATCCTTGAACATTGCATACCATTCTAAAAAGCTAATTGTACCATCTATTTGTCATTTTTAGTACCGTGCAACTAATTCAAGTCCCAAACAGTATAATTTGATTTATTAACATTTAAAAATTATTTAGGCCAACAATCCTGGAGGCAGGTAAAAATAAATTTCACAGTTCAATGAAAGTCTATATTTCCTATGACAGTTGATGCTCAGGCATTGTTTAAGGACAACCAACTTCACCCTTGCTACCTTACCACTTCTATTCCCAAAAACTCAAAAAAAAAAAAAAAAGAAAAAAAAAAAAAAAAGAAAAAGAAAAAGAAAACCAAAGTAAATATGAAAACAATGAAATTATACTGAACAAGGCCTGGAAACTTTTTGATAACAATTCTTTTAGCTTATTCAGAGAAACCATATGTCTACCCCATGATCATGGTCCAGTTAAGGGTAGGTTATGATCGTTATATTACTTTTCTTTCATCAATGCACAAAATCACCTCGAATTCACCTGTTTTTCACTGGTTAACATCAATCCTTCGCTTGAAAGGCATTCCATCTCTTATCTTATCCCCGTCATCTATAATTAGCTCTCACTCAACCTTTGCACCATCTGTTATCAATATTTACCATGTTCTGAAAAACATACTGCCATCTGAACCAGTTTCTCAGCCCAATAAGGTATCAAAGAAGGGCCAATATTCTCCTTCGTTTTGCTATTTACGGAAATTCTTCATCAATTTCTAATAAAACGACAGTAGGAATCATATATCTAATCACTGCATTCCATCAGATCATTTTGTTTATCATCTAGTCACGAGGATATATAAGAAATGGTCACCAAAGTTATCCCTCACATATAAAAATAATTCAGACAAACAAAAAATAAGAAACATATTTTACATCATTTTAGGTAAGCACTAATTTATTGTTACCATGCAACTGATTTCTTTGCAGGAAATGTAGTTAGGAGAATTCTTATCTTTAATTGTATCCTGTGTATGTTTTAGCACCAACTGCTGACCTTAAGTCTCCTTTTTCATGTAATTTTTTGTTCCATTATTTGAATTAGACATAGATACATTCTAATTAATATAATGCATATCAAAATTGGAAACAGAGACCCATTTTTAAGCTTATTCATCATGCTTTAACAATTACAAGATCTGCAGTACATAACGACAGTGTAAGTAGGGTTCTAGGCAAATGTGCTAATGGGATTCTTGGGCATGAGCATCATGAATTTCAAGAGAATTTCATTGCCGACCACATAAAGAAGTTCAAGCTACAAGACCACTTCATTCTAGATATACCTATTGAAATTATATTCCAAGGAAAATAGTACAGCACCAATATTTCTGTTGTGCACAATGGTTTGAGTTCAATATATTTGAGTATTAAAGAAAAATAATTAGTATCTCGGCATAAATACTGCTAGATAGATCACTAGCTCACCAGATCCTGAAAATCCCTTTGAATTCTAAGCACTCCTTTGGAGAACTCCAGTTATTTAGCAGAACTTCCACAATTTGCAGTCAACCTCAAAGCCTTTCAGCCTGAACATGTGCGTTTGGAGAGGCATGAGAATAACCTTCAATCTGGTGCTCAAATAAAGGATTTCGTCATTGAATTTATAAAGCATTTAATGGAGAATCTTAACCCTCCCACCCCCCCAAACTCAAAAAACAAAAAAACACAAAAACAAAGTGACGTCAACTACTCATTATTGGATAGGGATTTCCTCCAACTTGGATTGTAGGAATTCCTATTGCATTGTGTATCATGGATGCACACCATTTTGCCATGTATTCATATTTTTATTTCTTATTTCAGTATCTTCTAAAGCTATAGTAATCCCATGATTGGTGCCAAGAAATTTAGAAGTAAAAGTGGATTAACCCCATTTTTTCATGTATTCATATTTTTATTTTTTATTTCAGTATCTTCTAACCTACAATAATCTTATGATTGGTGCCAAGAATTTAGGGAAAATGAAAGTGGATTAACAACACAATTTTAATACATGTAAGCTTGATGTGCTGCCACGTAAGCTGGGCAGCAGAATTCCTCCAACCTAGCTAGGTTGGAAGAAATCTAGTCCCTCATTACTTTTCCCATTCTGGCAGAGCCATTGTGTACTAAGCTGCCAAGAATGACTACAAGACAATTATTTATGGCTGCTCAATCTGTTAGCAAAACTTATATAACATCCTATAATCAGCAAGGTGAATTCAAGGACTCAGATCCCTAGAAACCCCCCTAGAGGAGGCAGCTAAGTGATGATCAAAAGCTAGTCAAGATGAAATTATCAACTTATATGTGAAAGTTTTACCCATAAACATAAACGAGAACAACGTTTGGAAAATTTCTTTGGTTGAAAGTCATCCATCTCTTCCTTTGTCTTTGATTATAATCCAAAAGTGTAATCTCAATCTCCTAATTAGTAGATTGTTAGCTATAGTTTAGGTATTGGATTAGTATTTTATCCTTAAATTATCCTAAACATGCCTTTTTGATTTAATTGCAGGAAATGGAGCTTAATTGGGAAAGAAAGGTCCAAAAGTGCATAACCGAGCTATCACCCAATGCAGCTGAGCGATCGGCCGAGTGCTCGGACGTTGAAAAATGCACCAATTGCTAGCCTCAAAGAGCCATTTTTGTAGTTCGATTCTAGAGCGCTAAACTTCAGAGAGCCATTTTAATCGAGCGATTCAGGACCGCAAGCCAAGCACTCGGCCGAGCGATTGGTGGCTTGACTGAGCGCTCGCTTTACAAAGCCCTGCTTTTGTCCATTGTATATAAGGTGGTTTTAGGCGATTTTTGAAGGGTTCTCAGTTTTGTACTTAGTTTTCTTAGAGATAGTACATATTTTGAGAGCATTGTAGAGAGAGAAAAAGATTTTCTTAGCTTTTCTTGCATTTTTCTTCATTTTCCTTGTAACCAAAAACTAGAGTTTCATTCAATCTATGTTAGATCTACATTTCTTCATACTTTGTATTATGGAATCAAGTAGCTAAACCCCAATTTGGGTGCAATTGTGAGGGTTTGCCAAGGATCTTCAAGAATTTCTATGGAGGTATATGAATTTCATTGAATTATCCTATGATTTCTACTTCTCTTCTCAATTGGGTTTAATTTCATAAGAACTCTTAGATTCATAACACAATTTGGCAACTTCTATTCACCAATTTTCAATTGGTATAGGAATTGCACAAATCTAAGGTTTGTCTCTAAGGATTTATAAATTGATTACAAATCTAGCCTCAATTAAGAGAGAAATCAAGGTTTTATAGTCAAAATCCTCCGAATCAAGGATCCATAGAGTGATCCTTGATTTGAGTTAACAAACCTTCGTTGGAATTCTTGTTAAACTTGGTGAATTGAATCGATTGCATCCAAATATCCTTTAATTGCCTTATGTAGTTAATAGTTTAGTTGTTAATTGTCTTTAAATTCTGTAGTATAATTGTTGAATATCAATTGCCTTTATTTGAATCACTTAGTTATCAGTAAATCACCTATCTCAAAACTAAAAGATTTTTGGTCTACTTTTGTTTGCCTTAGATTCAATTTCATTTAATTTGCAATCCAATTTGAGTGAGTCCATTGTAAGTTGAGTGTCCATTTCGACATTAGAACCAATCCTATGGGAAGAATGATAACTGAGAATTAACCGGTAAACTACATTGCAAAACCGTGCACTTGCGGGATCGAGTCAGTCTTACCTATCCTCATACAATCGAGTTCCTTCTACTCCTTTCTCTACAATAGTTCAACTTGAATTGTTAACCATTGCAGTATATTTTTCCCTAAAAGAGTTCGCTGGACAAATATTTTGCAATTACTAGATATGTGTTAAGAATCAGTTATAGAGGTAAACCATTTATTAGTTGTAAGACAATCATTCCACTATTGAGGCTGAATTAGAAAGGGGTCCCATCCATAGGTGGTGCCACATAGAAGACAGTAGGATCAATTGACCACATAAATCTTTAAAAATATAATAATTTTTTAATATTAGTTTTTGTTAAATAAAATTTGATAAAAAAATTGCACCTATTGTTTAAACCATTGACCCCATCGATCCAATGAAAAAGGGTATAACTCTCACATTATTAAAAAAAAGAAGGAAGGCAATGAAATCTCCCACTTTCCAATGGCAGAATTACTGTGAGAGCATGTGGGGGTGGGGCCAATTGCCCCATTCAACTTATAAAAGAATTTATTTTTTTTCACTATTTGGTTTTTTTCTCAACACTGCTAACCATTATCTAATCCACCCATGATATGCATGACCTTAATGTGTATAAAATAAATTTAAATCTATATATCGTAACCTGATAATATATTACTCTATATGATAAGAGACACTAATTTTGTGAATGGGACAATTTGATTATAAAAAAAATGCATCTTGTGATCGTTTAAAATTTAGACATGGGAGGACATTCTAATACTAGCATGCAAGAGAAATTATCTAATGTGATATAGTAACTGAAATATAAATTTAGTGTCTATGAACAATAAAATCATGACTGATATAAGATTGATAATATAAGATATAGTATTTGCGCTCAGTGAATTCTCGAAACGATAATGCTATTCTTCCAAAAAACTTATCCAGAAAATCACACTAGAATGATGTTACAATGACATTTTTGTAATTAAGAGCCATTAGGATGGGTGTTTTTTTTAAAGTGAATGATTCTCATTCAACCACGTCATTCTAGTGATAAATTCTCTATGAAATTTTTTGTTGTCTAACAATACCCTTCTTAAAATTCAAATAGTACTTCATTCTTTGCAAAAATGCCTATTTTCGTTTGAAACTGTTTTACCAATTGCAACTGTAATAGTAGAAAGAGTTTTTTCAACAATGAAATTTATAAATAATCGATTACTTAACCAAAACGAAAGATTAGAGGATGAATGATTGTTTGGTAAACTACATTGAAAATGACATATTTGATAATATTGATAATGAGATTATCATGTTACAATTCTGAAATATGGAATCCAATTATAGAAGTACATATAGTCAGTGTTTTTGTAAAAGATGATAGTATCAATGAATTAACTTTTTTATTTATAATTTGAGATTCAGAGCTTAAATTTTTGTATCTCCCATCAAAAAAATTCCTGGAGTTGTCGCTGGTCCCATCCATGTGATTTGTAGCTAGTTAGACACATCATTACTATTACTCTACTTCAGTTGTCAAGGTACATAGATGATCAAGCCTTTACTAATATTATTATCATTACAACCATGCCTAGAGCTATTTGGTTCAGCTTGGGAGACAGATTTCGTTTGTTGTTTTAGTAGTTTGATTGTTCAGATACACTGAAATGTGTTCCATACCCATTGTGACCCAACTGCCCATGACATGGTTTTTTGCTGCTTTGTAGGAGCAGAAATCCTAGATCCAACTACACGATCTAACGTTAGGAGATAAGTCGAATGCATTTGGAAAAAACGAGTAAGTTATCTTAACCGAACCAGTAGTTCACTTCTTGTAGCATAAGTGATCAACACCTCACATCTTACTTGATCCTTGAATATTTTCACATATACTACCCATATATGCAGTGGCAGACCCAGGAATTTTACAAAGGGGGACCAACGTGGGACCAACGTAAAATTTTTTTTTTAGTAGTATAGACAACTCAAATTTAAGTTTTACAATGAAGAACAAATACTAAAATGAGTAAAAAAAAATCTAGGAAAAAATTTTGGAAAGGGTACAAGGTAAAATTAACTGCATTTTAGTTGGGGTTAATGTACTATTTTTTTTTTTTTTTTTAATCACAGATACTCATAAATATGTAGGACCTAAGAAAAAAATTCTAAACTTTCAAGGGGCAATGTCATATTTTTTTTATTTTAGGTGAGGTTGGGGTGCTGGTTGTTTCAGAGGGGAGGGGGGCAAAGTACCATTTATTGTCCTTAATAATCAAAATATATAGTATTTAATTGTAATTTTCAGATTTTGGGGGGGGGGCGTGGGCGGGGGGGCTCACTTGCTCCCCATGTCTGTCTGCCACTATATATAATAGGACTGTGTAATTACACCAAGCCCCAAGCGGCACCTTTCTACTTGAAACAATTCGATGCATTAACATTCAAGTAAGCTAACATTCTTCTATGCAGATACAATCAAACTAGAAGTTTCACAATTCAATAGGAATCCAAATTTCATACCATAGTAGATGCTAGAAGTTCCACAGTATGTTGAAGATAGATGTGCCTCTCCTGCCACCAACTTGAACCTTGCTACCTATGAATACATAAGCATGGTGCTACTGATCAGAAACAAAAACAAGGACATTCTTTACAAACCCAAGACACAATTAACGAAACAATTTTCTTAATAGCCCAAGGTAGGATTAAAGGAAATCCATTCATAACCTTCCAAATTATTGCCAGCAGTTTAAGCATAAATTTTTTTTAGTATATCCTAAATCTCGGACAAATAGAAGTTCATTAACAAAACAATTTTCTTAATAATCCAAAACAGGATTAAAGAAAATCCATTTGTAACCTTCCAAATTATTGGCAGCAATTTAAGCACAAAGTTTTCTTAATGTATCCTAAATCTTGGACAAATAGAAGTTCAAGAAATATCTTATGCATATGGCAACTTGTAAAGGGCAAATGTCTAAAACTACTACAAAAAAAGAAAAGAAGAAAGAGGTGCTCTTCTCAAATATTTTTCACACCGAAAGCCTGCCCGTGATTTGATAACTTCCACGAATTCAACCTCTTCATCAACTTCCTTATCGGGACCCTCCTCTCGGTTTGCCCCTCATCTTCATCATCAGCTTCACTTTGTTCCAAATCAAGATGCAATTCCCTCTGCATTCTGTGATTTTTATTACTTTCCTCGACCTCACCACTGTTGCTTTCTTCCCCATTCTAACAACCTCCCCCAATCATGCAAATTGTCATTACAAAATAAGATAAAACAACCATTGACTCGCTCCGAAAACTACAAAATGGAGTTAGTACCCCGCAAGAGTACGGGGGTCGCGATGAAGTATAAACCGGTAATCCGGTATCGTTCTCTCCCAAGGGACCTAGCCAAATATTGGCTCTAGCACTCAACTCACACTAATCTAGCCTAGGATCGAATTGCAATTATGTGAGGAATTGGATCTAAAATAAAAGGAAAAATAAAATGACCGAAAATCTTTAAGTTTTTGATGGGGTTTTGATTTACTAAACTAGTGCAATGAAAATTAATGCAATTAACTAGGCAATTGATTTAAATGTAAAGCAATTAAAATGGAAAGCTTGGATAAGATTGATTCAATCCACCAATTCACAACAAAAATTTCAATAGAAGATTTTTTTAACTCAAATCAAGAATCACACCGTGGATTCTTGATTCGGAATATTTTGACCATAAAACCTTGAATTCATATTTAGTTGAGTGTAGGGATTAAACCAATTAATAGAACCCTAGAAGCAAACCTTAAAAATGTGCAAGATTTATACCAATTGTTGAATTGTGCATAAACATTACCAAATGGGTTATAAATCTAAGTTTTCGAATAAATCCAACACCCAACCAAATAGAACTATACAAATCTATGAATAAAACTTTGAAGTTCATGAATCCCCATTGAAATACTTGAAAATCCTTGGTGGATCTTCACAATCACACCCAAGAGGTGTTTAGCTACTAGAATCCATAATAACAAGCATAAATGAAGGTAAATCTAACATTAAACTAAGTAAAACTAGTGTTTGGTTGCTAAGAAAGTAAGAGAAAATGGCAAGAAAGTGAAGGAAAATAAATTACAATTTAAGAAAGTTACAATTTCTACTCCTACATTAACATTACAAACATAAATCTAAGCTAAAATACACAAAAACATAAAAACCAACCTTGGAGGAGCTTTTCACACCACCCCCTTGGCTGCTACAAACCCAAAAAATCTTCCTCTCCTCCATTTTTTCGGACCACAAAGCTTTTAAGCTCCAGATCTATATCGACCGATCGATCGGCACTGTTCACCGATCGATCGGCCGATTGATCGGTCACTGTTCACCGATCGATCGGATTACTGTTCACCCGATCGATCGGTAAATCACCCTCTCTGAAGTTTGCCAAGCCATTCGATCGGTTACTATTCATTCCTCCACCTTGAAGCTTAATTTTGACCACTTTAGAGGCCGATTCAGCCGATGCACATTAGAGAACAAATTGTAGCTCTTGAAGTCTTCTTTCCAATGGCACAAAAATCAGCTCAATCGGACATCGGAGTAAAAAGATATGGCCCAAATACCGAGACAGGTCTGAATTTTCATGAACAAATTATTCGCCTTGAACCCGCTTTGATTATTCTTGCTTTCTTTTTGCCTTTATTAGCTTATATAACCTACAAAGTACACACAAAACATAATCAAATAAATATCTAACTAAAATAAGAAAATTAACACTAATATAAATCTAACAAAGTGCGGATTAAGAGCCTATGATTACACTTTTAGGATGTAATCAACCATGTCTGTTGCTTTTAGTTCCCTCTAGTAACCAATTCCACCCTCTAGCAAATACAAAATTCTGGCTACTTTTCCAATAGCAGTGGCAATATTTCCTACTTCTCATCAATTGCATATCTCCACCTACCATCAGCCACCTTTCTTCTACCCCTTCGGAATCGACAAGCATGATGCTTCAACTTATATCTCTGTGGCATTACTATGTAGTCAAGCTTCCACATTGCTTGGTGTCAGCTACTTCTGAAAAAAGTTGTCTATACTAAACCCTCCATTGCCATGTATTAGGGCCAAATCAAGGTTAAACTTTATTCCCTGCCTCTGGAATCTCATCCTTGAAAATTCTGTAGGCTTGGATTGGGAGGAAGTATAATGAACCAACAAGCATAATGGAAACTCCAATAATTAGGAGAAATGGAAATACTTTTCCAGAGAAACAAATACTGATTTTATTTATATGGGAAGATATAAAAGAAGAGGTTCCACTGGAGCTGCCTTCACTTAAGTAGAAAACTTTTGACCTAGATTGACATTTCCTAAAAATTTCCAAACTTAATCAACCAATCACTCTTTATAGACCAAGTTAAAATTTACATAAAAAACATCGTGCCATGTTCATAGTTGCCCAACTCCCATATTCCAGAATAGATGTGAAAATTTTGTACCATGATGTTCACAATCAAACTAACTATTTTCTCAAGTAGATCATACTCATTTGAAGTAACCCTTTATTTTTCATTTTCTGGGCCTCTATCAACGAAAGAAATAGGAAATAATTTCACAACTACGTTTCCTCATTAAAGTAACTTTTTTTTTTCCTGGTGTACCAAAGGAAGAAAAAACTCTCAAATTAATTTTCTTTTGGTCACCAATGTTTATTAAGAATCGATTACTTAACCAAAAAGAAATATTAGAGGATGAATGATTGTTTGGTAAACTATATTGAAGACAACGTATTTCATAATATTGATAATGAGATTATCATGTTACAATTCTAAAATATGGAGTCCAATTGTACAAGTACATATAGTTGAGTGATTTTCTAAAACGTAATAGTATCAATGTATGAAGATTTTTATTTATAATTTGAGATCTAGCATTTAAATTTTTTTATGACTCATCAACAAAAACTTCTGGAGCTGCCGTTGGTCCCATCCTTGTGATTTGTAACTAGTTAGACCACACCATTACTGTTAGTTTACTTCAGTTGTCAAGGTACATAGATTATCAAGTCTTACTACAAAGACAATTATCATTACAACTATGCCTAGTGCTCAAATTTCATTCATTGTTTTATTAGTTTGATTGCTAAGATACAATGAAAAGTGTTTAATCCCGGCCCATTGTGACCGAGCTGCCCATGACAGGGTTTTGTGCTGCTTTGTAGGAGCAGAAGTCCTAGATCCAACTACATGATCTAATGTTATAAGACAAGTTGAATGCGTTTGCTAAAAACAAGTAAGTGATTTCAAACTTACCTGTAGTTCACTTCACTTAGCATAAGTTAAGACCTCACATGTTATTTGATCCTCGAATATCTTCACATGTAACGCCCATTTATGTCGTAGTAGTACCGTGTAATTGGTTCAAGCCCCAAGCGGTACCTTTCTACTTGAAACAATTCGATGTATTAACATTAAAGTAAGCTAACTTTCGCCAATGCAGATAAAATAAACTAAAAATTCCACAATTCAATGAAAATCTAAAGTTCATACCATAGTTGATGCTAGAAGTTCCACAGTATGTTGAAGATAAATGTGCATCTCCTGCCACCAACTTGACACTTGCTATCTATGAATACATAAGCATGGTACTGGTGATCAGAAACAAAAAAATAAAAAAAGGATATTCTTTAAAAACCAAAGACAAAATTTACAAAATAATTTTCTTAATAACCCAAAGTAGGATTGAAGGAAATCCATCATTAACCTTCCAAATTATTGGCAACAGTTTAAGAATAAGAAAACTTTAATATATCCTAAATCCCCGACAAATAGAAGTTCAAGAAATATCTTATGCATCTGGCAACTTGTAATGGCCAATTGGGTCTAAAACTACTACTTAAAAAGAAAAAAGAGGCGCTCTTCTCAAATATTTTTCACACCGGAAAGCCTAAGACCCTTTGTACCTTTGCTTTGATAACTTCCACGAATTCCGCCATGTCTGGCGCCTTTAGTTCCCTTTGGAAACCAATTCCACACTCTAGTGAATACAAAATTCTGGCTACTTTCCCAATAACAGTGGCAATATTTGCAGCATCACATCAATCAGTCATAAAGTACTAATGGCATATCTCCACCCAGCACCAGCCGCATTTCTTCTACTCCTTCGGAATATACAAGTATAATGCTTCAAATCACATCTCTTTGGCATTGCGAGGTAGTCAAGTTTGCCACGTTGCGTGGTGTCAGCTACTTCTGAAAAAGTTGGCAATACTAAACCCTCCATTGCTGTGCATCAGTGCCAAATCAAGGCCAACCTTTATTTCCCTCCCCTAGAATCTCATCCTCAAGAAATCTGCAAGCTTGGATTGATAGGAAGTATCCTTGATAACGTTCAAAACTGCTTCTCTACTGATTAACTTTGGAAGTTTGGCTTTTGACCTCTGGTATTCGTCCATGAAGTTTGATTGGGTCCGCTCCAAAGCTTGATGGCAGCACTATCATAGCCATAGCTGCTGCTTCATCTCATTCAAACACTCAAAAGCCATATGCAATGGAGGATAGCGTATATCTGTGCACGGTTGGGTTATTCTGTTGACCCACAACTCATTTGAACCTCAAAGCAGAGATATTACAGTCATGTCAGGGATGCTTCTTGTTATCAAATAATTATTGCAGCTACTTGGAGCTATGTGAAATCATGCTCGTGCCCGCTTCCATTGTTAATTTGAGCAAAAGAGGTAACATAAACAAATAAAACAAAAGACAAAAGCAACCTAAACAATACAGTACATAATGAAATCAAACAACAAAGGTTATAGTAAACATGATGAATAGCTCAGAGAAAACACAAAAGCAAATGGTTAATTATCCCAACCCAAAATCTGCAAGACAAAGGTGAAACAAAGATGATTATGGCTTCCTATAATATAGATTTTAGGCTGCATTTACACAATCTTCAATTTGTGAGTCCTCGCAAATTATGGTAGTCGATCGGCCTATAGAAGGTGATATGTGCAATGCTAAAGTGATACTTACTATTACTTTAGCAAAAACATATACTAACTGGAAGTTAAACTAGTAAGAGAGCTAATCTACAGGTGATGGAGTTTTGTCACTCACCATCCAAAAAATAGCAATAATTATTTCTTAATAGTGGAATGGAACATTAAGCTTACCATTCAATCAAAAACCATGCTGATTAATAAACCAATCAACAAGTGCCCAACAATTTTCTTTTGTTTTTTTTTTGAACTCCTTGTGCATAAATTCAGATAGAAAAAGCTTATAAGAACTTATTTTGCTTCATTGGGGGAGAAAATTGATATCTATAGGACACGATCCATTTATGCATCTTTCATGAATGTTGTGTATGAAAAATAAGTTATCTTGTTTATTATGTGTATATTTCTACTTTAAATTGCAAAATGTGGGAGTGAGAACTCCCCAATATCATGTATATTATGCATACTCCTATTACTTGCTTTCTTTTGACATTTTATTTATTTTTTAATCTTTCTTGCTATATTTTTTCCTATGTTAAGAAGTCATCCATTACATATTTTACATTGGTCATATACATGGTATACATGTTTGGAAAATGTTTCAAGATATATTTAGGGTGCGTAAGTCAGATTCCCAAGAATGCCAAACTTTGTTAGAATTAAGAGATTGGTTCGACCTCAAAGGTGTGTTGTTGTTCCGCAAGTCTACTGTTGATGGTTGTAGTTTTATTCGGGAAGTCCGGATAAGTTTTCCTCAAGGATCAATCTCAAAGTAAGAATAACACTAAGCTCACACTACACTAAGTTAATTATGAAGATAAATCTGAAGTGCAAACATTTCACACAAACAAAGAGTAAGAGGAGTCATTATTTTACTGGCCTGCAGGTTGCTACAGTGACAATTGACTTCTTTGCCTGAAATGTTTACAGTTACCAGGGTTCCCTTGAATTTCATCCCGGGTACGTTTCCATCCTAACCCCAATTGCAGACTTATATATTAGTCTCTTCTTTTAGCATTTTCATGTAATTTTTTTCCTCCCATCTCCATTAATTATGTTAAATTAGATATGAAACTTGCTACTTAAAAAATACTAAAAAATTCTTGTAGTAGTGAGAGGATCTAAATTGGAGAAGACCCATTTTTAATCTCATTCTTCTCCACAGGCTGAATAAGGTTTTATAGATAAAACTTGTGGTCAGGGTGATTTTTTGGCTTGGCTTGAATGTCTTCAAGAATGATCTGCAAATACTGCTCAGAAGTTGGTTTGCCTAAAATTCAGTTGTATCAAGTTTCTCTCTCTCTCAGGGTTTTTTAATCCAAGACAATTTTATTTCCAACCACATGACGAAATTCAAGCTAAGGAGCAAAATATTTTTTGCATAGTATATATGATTACATATCAAGCTGCCAAGAATGGTCACAAAGATTGATTATACTTTGCTGCTTAATCCACGGGCAAAACTTGCATCACCTCCTGTAATCAGCAATGCAATTCAAGGAACAAGTTACAAGGCATAGATTAACTAATAAATAGAACCTAGCACAATGATTACAGTGTTTGCACAATGAATAGAATGTTTCTTTGGTTTTAAATCATCTCTCTCTTCCTTTCCCTTACCTATCCTCATATTACCATGTTCTTTCCACTGCTTTGTTGCAGAGGGGTTCTACTTTCATGGAGAATTATCATGGTTCATTTGTTCGTAGAAGAGTTCAGATATATATATATATATATATATATATATTTTAAGTATATAAACTGCGGATGTATGTTAAAAATAAGTTCTAACAGTATGACCTCTTTTAGTTGTTAGTTAATTGTCCCACCAGTGGTGAAAAAAAAGTATCAATCATGTGCACTTTCAAATCTTGACACTCAAAATTTTGTCGCATATATAAATGTGGCTAACTTTCAATATTGCAAAAAGGTCAATAACTAGCTAGTAAGAATATACCATTACTGTTGGTCTGATTTAGTTGTCGAGTTACATTGAGGTCGCTTTTTCTTACAACTAATTTTATCATTAAAAGAATACTAAGTGATACCAGGTTAAGATATGTGGGAGACAAATTTCCTAAAAATTTCTTTAATTTATGGCTAAGATATTGCGAGAAGTGTTCCATACCCATCATAACCCAGCTGTTTGAAATGTGCTTTCTCAATGCTTTGTAGCCCAGAGCAAGAGTCATAGATTTAGCTCCGTGGTTAATGATATAAGTTGAATGCATTCCATACAAGCGTGCAGCTTTGTTATGGCCAGTCAGAACTTTGCAGAGAATGGAAGTAGGAGAAGTGATTTCAGCCTTACCTGCAGTTCAGTTTACGCAGAATAAGTCAAGATCTCATATATCTTAATTGATCCTTTAAAATAGCATATCATTCTAAAAAGCTAATTATACCATCTCTTTGTCATATTTAGTACCATGCAACTAATTCAAGTCCCAAACATTATAATATGATTTATTAACATTTAAATATTATTTAGGCCAACAATCCTGAATGCAGATAAAAATAAATTCCACAGTTGAATGAAAGTCTATATTTCCTATGACAGTTGATGCTCGGGCATTGTTTAAGGATAACCAACTTCACCCTTGCTACCTTACCACTTCTATTCCCAAAAACTCAAAAAAAAAAAAAAAAAAAAAGAAAACTAAAGAAAACATGAAAACAATGAAATTATGCTAAACAAGGCCTGGAAACTTTTTGACAACAATTCTTTTAGCTTACCCAGAGAAACCATATGTCTACCCCATGATCATGGTCCAATAAAGGGTGATCGTTATATTACTTTTCTTTCATCAATGCACAAAATAACCTTGAATTCACCTGTTTTTTGCTAGTTAACATCAATCCTTTGCTTGAAAGGTATTCAATCTCTTATCTTATCCCTGTCATCTATAAATAGCTCTCACTCAACCTTTGCACCATCTGGAAAACATACTGCTCTCTGAACCATTTTCTTAACCCAACCAGGTATCAAAGAAGGGCCAATATTCCCCTTTGTTATGTTATTTATGGAAATTCTAATGATCAATTTTATATTGGAAATTTCTAATAAAAAAGATAGTAGGAATCATATATCTAATCATTGTGTTCCATTGGATCATTTCATTTATTATCTAGTTGTGTTCAGGATATATAAGAAATGGACACCAAACTTATCTGTCATATATAAAATAATTCACACAAGCAAAGAATAGGAAACATATTTTATATCATTTTAGGTTAGCACTGATTTATTGTTACCATGCAAATGATTTCTTTCCAGGAAATGTAGTTATGAGAGTTCTTCTCTTTAAGAGTCTCCTTTTTCATGTATTGTTTGTTCCATCTGCGCTTTATTTGAACTAGACATAGATACATTCTAATTAATATAATGCGTGTCAAAATTGGAAACAGAGACCCATTTTTAAGCTTATTCATCGTGCTTTCACAATTACAAGATCAACAGTACATAACCACAGTGTAAGTAGGGTTCTAGGCAAATGTGCTAATGGGATCCTTGGGCATGAACATCATGAATTTCAAGAGAATTTCATTGCCAACCACATAATGAAGTTCAAGCTACAAGACCACTTCATTCTAGATATACCTATTGAAATTATATTCCAAAGGAAAATAGTATAGCACCAATATTTCAGTTGTGCACAATGGTTTCAGTTCAATTTATTTGAGTATTAAAGAAAATAATTAGTATGTTGGCATAAATAGTGCTAGATAGGTCACTAGCTCACCAGATCCTGAAAAGCCCTTTGAATTCTAAGCACTCCTTTGGAGAACCCCAGTTCTTCGGCAGAACTTCCACGATGTGCAGTCAACCTCAAAGCCTTACTACCTGAACATGTGCATTTGGAGAGGCATGAGAATAATCTTCAATCTGGTGCTCAAATAAAGGAATTCGTAATGAATTTATAAAGCATTTAATGCAGAATCTTAACCCACTCCCCACTCAAAAAAAAAAAAAAATAAAATAAAAAATAACAATGTGACGTCAATTACTCATTATTGGATAAGGATTTCCTCCAACTTGGATTGTAGGAATTCCTATTGCACTGTGTACCGTGGCAGCACACCATTTTGCCATGTATTCATATTTTTATTTCTTATTTTAGTATCTTCTAAGCTATAGTAATCCCATGAATGGTGCCAAGAAATTTAGGAAAAGTAAAAGTGGATTAACCCCATTTTGCCATGTATTCATATTTTTATTTTTGTATTTCAGTATCTTCTAAGCTATAGTAATCCCATGATTGGTGCCAAGAATTAACCACACAATTTCAATACATGGCAACTTGATGTGCTGCCACGTAAGCTGGGCAGCAGGAATTCCTCCAACCTAGCTATGTTGGAAGAAATCTTAGTCCCTCATTACCTTTCCCATTCTGGCAAAGCCATTGTGTACTAAGCTGCCAAGAATGACCACAAGACAGTTATTTATGGCTGCTCAATCCGTTAGCAAAACTTATATAACATCCTACAATCAGCAAGGTGAATTCAAGGACTCAGATCCCTAGAAACCCCCCAAGAGGAGGCAGCTAAGTGACGATCAAAAGCTAGTGAAGATGAAATTATCTACTTACATTTGAAAGTTTTACCCAAAAACATAAACAAGAACAACGTAGAAAATTTCTTTGGTTGAAAGTCATCCATCTCTTCCTCTGTCTTACCTATCCTCATATAATCTGTTCCTTCTACTCCTTTCTCTGACAATAGTTCAACTTGAATTGTTAACCATCGCAGTATATTTTTTTTTTCCTTTAAAGAGTTCGCTGGACAACTATTTTGCAGTTACTAGATATCTGTTAAGAATAAGTTATAGCGGTAAACCATCTATTACTTGTAAGCCAATCAGTCCACAATTGAGGCTAAATTAGAAAGGGCTTCCATCCATGCGTGGCGCCGCATAGAAGACAGTGGGATCAATTGACCCCATCAACCTTGGAAAGTATATTAATTTTTTAATATTAGTTTTTGTTAAATAAAATTTGATAAAAAATTTGCACCTGTCGTCTAAAACAATGACCATATCGATCCAATGAAAAAAGGGTATAACTCACACGTTATTAAAAAAAAAAAAAAGGAAGGCAATGAAGTCTCCCACTCTCCAAGGGCAGAATTACTGTGAGAGCATGTGGGAGTGGGGGCAATTGCCTCATTCAACTTATAAAAGGAAAAGGATTAGTTTTTTGGCTATTTGTTTTTTCTCAACACTGCTAACCATTATCTATCTAATCCACCCATGATATGCATGACCTTAATGTGTATAAAATAAATTTAGTTCTATATATCATAACCAGATACTATATTACTCGATATGATAAGAGACACTAATTTGTGAACGGGACAAGTTGATTATAAAAAAAAGTGCATCTTGTGGTTGTTTAAAATTTAGACATGGGTGGACATTCTAATACTAGCGTGCAAGAGAAATTATCTAATGTGATATAATAATTAAAATATAAATTTAGTGTCTGTGACCAATACAATCATGGCTGATATAGGATTTATAATACAAGATATAGTATTCGTGCTTAGTGAATTCTTGAAAGGATAATGCTATTCTTCCAAAAAACTTGTCTAGAAAATCTCACTAGTTTGGTGTGGCGACGGTATTTTTGTAATTAAGAACCATTAGAATGAGTGTTTTGTTTTAAAGTAAATGACTCTCATTCAACCACATCATCCTTGTAATAAATTCTCTATGAATTTTTTGGTTGTCTAACATTACCCTTCTTAAAATTCAAATACTACTACTTCATTCTTTGCAAAAATGCCTATTTTTATTTGAAATGGTTTTACCAATTGCGACTGTAATAGTAGAAAGAGCTTTTTCAACAATGAAATTTAGAAAGAATCGATTGCATAACCAAATGACATATTTGATAATATCGATAATGAGATTATCATGTTACAATTGTAAGATATGGAATTCAATTATCGAAGTACACATAGTTAGTATTTTTGTAAAAGATAATTGTATCAACGAATTAACATTTATTTTTATAATTTGAGATTCGGAGTTTAAATTTTTGTATGTCCCCATCAACAAAAATTCCTGGAGTTGTCGCCGGTCCCATCCATGTGATTTGTAACTAGTTAGACACACCATTACTATTAGTCTACATCAGTTGTCAAGGTACATAGATTATCAAGTCTTTACTTTTTGGTTCAGCGTGGGAGATAAATTTCGTTCGATGTTTTATTAGTTTGATTGCTCAAACACGCTGAAACGTGTTTCATACCCATTGTGACCTGGCTGCCCATGACATGGTTTTGTGCTGCTTTGCAGGAGCAGAAATCCCAGATCCAACTACACGATCTAATGTTAGGAGATAAGTTGAATGCATTTGCAAAAAATGAGTAAGTTATTTCAACTTGACCGGTAGTTCACTTCACATAGTATAAGTGATCTATGCCTCACATCTTACTTGATCCTTGAATATTTCACATATACTGCCCATATATGCAGTGGTAGACCCAAGAATTTTACAGGGAGGGGCCAATGTAAAATATTTTTTAAAGTGGTACTGACAACTCAAATTTAAGTTTTACAATGAAGAACAAATACTGAAATGAGTAAAAAAAATCTGGAAAAAAACTTTTGAGAAGAGAACAAGTAAAATTAACTGCATTTTAGTGGGGTTAATGTACTATTTTTTTTTTCTTAATCATAGTTACTCATAAATACGTAAGACCTAAGAAATGTTTTCTTAACTTTCAAGTTAGCTAACATTCCTCCATGCAGATAAAATCAAACAAGAAGTTCCACAATTCAATACAGATCTAAATTTAATACCAAGGTAGATGCTCGAAGTTCCACAGTATGTTGACGATAGATGTGCCTCTCCTGCCACCAACTTGACCCTTGCTCCCTATGAATACATAAGCATGGTGCAACTGACCAGAAACAAAAACAAGGACACTCTTTACGAACCCAACACACAATTAACAAATCAATTTTCTTAATAACCCGAGGCAGGATAACAGGAAATCCATTCATAACCTTCCAAATTATTGGCAGCAGTTTAAGCATAAAAGTTTCTTAGTTTATTCTAAATCTCGGACAAACAGAAGTTCATTAACAAAACAATTTTCTTAATAACCCAAAGCATGATTAAAGGAAATCCATTTGTTACCTTTCAAATTGTTGGCAGAAGTTTAAGCACAAAATTTTCTTAATATATCATAAATCTTGGACAAATAGAAGTTCAAGAAATATCTTATGCATATGGCAACTTGTAAAGGGGAAATGTCTAAAACTACTACAAAAAAAGAAAAGAAGAAAGAGGTGCTCTTCTCAAATATTTTTCACACTGAAAAGCCTACCAGTGCAATGATCACTTCCACGAATTCCACATCTTCATCAACTTCCTTCTTGTGACCCTCCTCTAGGTTTGCCCTCATCCTCATCATCAGCTTCACTTTGTTCCAAATCAAAGATGCAATTCCCTCTGCATTCTGTGATTTTTATTACTTTCCTCGACCTCACCACTGTTGCTTTCTTCCCCATTCTAACAGGCTTCCCCAATCATGAAAAATTTCAGAACAACACAAGATAAAACAACCATGTCTATTGCCTTTAGTTCCCTTTGGAAACCAATTCCACCCTCTAGTGAATACAAAATTCTGGCTGCTTTTCCATTAGCAGTGGCAATATTTCCAACTTCTCATCAATTGCATATCTCCACCTACCACCAGCCATCTTTTTTCTACCCCTTCAGAATATACAAGCATAATGCTTCAAATTATATCTCTTTGGCATTACGATGTAGTCAAGCTTCCACATTGCTTGGTGTCAGCTACTTCTGAAAAAAGTTGTCTACACTGAACCCTGCATTTCCATGTATTAGGGCCAAATCAAGGTTAAACTTTATTTCCTGCCTCTGGAATGTCATCCTTGAAAATTCTGTAAGCTTGGATTGGGAGGAAATTTAATGAACCAACAAGCATAATGGAAACTCCAATAACTTGTAAGAATGGAAATACTTTTCCAGAGAAACAAATATTGATTCTATTTATGTGGGAAGATATAAAAGAAGAGGTTCCACTGGAACTGCCTTCACCTAAGTAGAAAACTTTTGACCTCGATTGACATTTCCTAAAAATTGCCGAACTTAATCAACCAATCACTCTTTATAAACCAAGTTAAAATTTACATCGAAAACATTGTGCAATGTTTATAGTTGCCCAACTCCCATATTCCAGAATACATGTGAAAATTTTGTGCCATGATGTTCACAATCAAAGTAACTATTTTCTCAAGTAGGTCATTCTCATTTGAAGTAAAATTTTATTTTTCATTTTCTGGGCCTCTATCAACTAAAGAAATAGGAAATAATTTCAAAAGTAGGTTTCCTCATTAAAGCAACTTTTTTTTCTTGGTGTACCAATGGAAGAAAAAACTCTCAAATTAATTTTCTTTTGGTCACAAATGTTTAAATAATTTTAAATTAAAAAATGTCAATTAAGAAAATCACTTCACCATAAATCACAAGCAGTACACTGGCTTACAAAACTATTGATAATTTGATAACTAGTAATGATGTCAGTAGCAGAACTTCCACAATATTCATTCAACCTCAGAGCCTTACTGCCAAAAAACACGAAGATTCTGTGCCATATCATCTTTGAACATGTGCATTTGGAGAGGCATGAGAATAATCTTAAATCTGGTGCTCAAAATAAGGAATTTGTCAATGAATTTATAAAGCATTTGACGCAGAATCTTAACCACCCGTCAAAAAGAAACACAAAGTGAAGTCAACTACTTATTATGTTTCCCATTATAGCAAAGCCTTTGTGTACTAAGCTGCCAAGAATGACCACAAGTTCGATTATTTATTGCTGCTCAATCCATTAGCAAAACTTATATAACATCCTATAATCAGCAAGGTGAATTCAAGGACTCAGATCCCTAGAAACCCCCCATGAGGAGGCAGCTAAATGATGATCTCAAAAGCTAGTCAAGATGAAATTATCAAATTACATGTGAAAGTTTTACCCATTAAAATAAACAAGAAGAACGATTGGAGAACTTCTTTTGTTGCAAGTCATCCATCTCTTCCTTTTACCTATCCTCGTATAATGGAATTCCTTCTACTCCTTTCTCTGAGAATGGTTCAACTTGGATTGTTAACCATTGTAGTTTGTTTTTACCTAAAAGAGTTCACTGGACAAATATTTTGGTCATTAGATCTCTTGTTAAGAATAAGTTATAGTAGTGGACCATCTATTAGTTGCAAGTTAATCATTCCACTATTGAGTCTGAATTAGAAAAGGGTCCTATCCCTGGTTGGCGCGACATAGAAGACAGTGGGATCAATTGACCCTATCAACCTTGAAAATATTATTTAATTTTCAATATTAATTTTTGTTAAATAAAATTTGATAGAAAAATTGACACCCAACGGTCTAAAACATTGACCCATCGATCTAATGAAAAAAATGAATAAAAAAAGGAAAGGCGATGAAATCTGCCGCTCTCCAATTGCAGAATTACTATGAGAGCATGTGGGGATGGGGGCAATTGCTCCATTCAACTTATAAAAAAACAGTTTTTTTCCGCTATTTATTATATTTTTCTCAACACTGCTAATCATTATCTAATCCACCCATGATATGCATGACCTTAATGTGTATAAAATAAATTTAATTCAATATATAATAAATTTTGTGAACATGAGAAGTTGACTATAAAAAAATGCAACTTTTCGTTGTTCAAAATTTAGACATGGGTGGACACTCTAATTCAAGTGTGCAAGAGAGATTATCCAATGGGATATAATAATTGAGACATCAATTGAGTGTCATTGAACAATAAAATCATGCACTAATAAAACATTAATAATACAAGATAAAGTCTTCATGCTCAGTGAATTCTTGAAAGGGTAATGCTATTCTTCCAAATAACTTGTTCAGAAAATCTCACTAGAATGATGTGGCAATGATATTTTTGTAATTAAGAGCCATTAGGATGGGTGTCTTATTTAACCACATCATTCTAATAATAAATTCTATATGACTGTTCTGGTTGTCTAACAGAAACCTTCTTAAAATCCAAACACTTCTTTATTCTTTGCAAAAATGCCTATTTTTCGTTTGAAATTAGCATTGATTTTACCAATCGCGACTATAACAATAGAAAGAGTTTTTTCAACAATGGAATTTAGAAAGAATCGATTACTTAACCAAAATGAATGATTAGAGGATGAATGATTGTCTGGTAAACTATATTGAAAATGACGTATTTCATAATATTGATAATGAGATTATCATGTTACAATTCTAAAATATGGAGTCCAATTGTAGAAGTACATATAGTTGAGTGATTTTGTAAAAAAATAATTGTATCAATGTATGAAGTTTTTTATTTATAATTTGAGATATAGCATTTAAATTTTTTTATGACTCATCAGCAAAAATTTCTGCAGCCGCCGTTGGTCCCATCCTTGTGATTTGTAACTAGTTAGACCACACCATTACTGTTAGTTTACTTTAGTTGTCAAGGTACATAGATTACCAAGTCTTACTACAAATATAATTATCATTACAACAATGCCTCGTGCTCAAATTTCGTTCAATGTTTTGTTAGTTTGATTGCTAAGATACAATGAAATGTGTTTCATCCCGGCCCATTGTGACCGAGTTGTGTTGCTTTGTAGGAGCAGAAGTCCTAGATCCAACTACACGATTTAATGTTATTAGACAAGGTGATGTGTTTTCCAAAAAGAAGTAAGTGATTTCAACCTTACCTGTAGTTCACTTCATGTAGCATAAGTCAATACCTCACATCTTACTTGATCCTTGAATATCTTCAGATATTCCAATCATATATGTCATAGTAGTACTGTGTAATTACTTGAAGCTCCAAGCAGTACCTTTCTACTTGAAACAATTCAATGTATTAACATTAAAGTAAGCTAAATTTTGTGAATGCAGATAAAATAAACGACAAGTTTCACAATTCAATGAAAACTAAAGTTCGTACCATAGTAGATGCTAGAAGTTCCATAGTTTGTTGAAGATAGATCTGCATCTCCTGCCACCAACTTGACACTTGCTATCTATGAACACATAAGCATGGTACTAGTGATCAGAAACAAAACAAGGATAATCTTTACAAACCCAAGAGAAAATTAATAAAACAATTTTCTTAATAACCCAAAGCAGGATTCAAGGAAATCCATCCTTAACCTTCCAAATTATTGGCAACAATTTAAGAATAAGAAAATTTTAATATATCCTAAATCCCCGACAAATAGAAGTTTAAGAAATATCTTATGCATATGGCAACTTGTAATGGCCAAATGGGTCAAAAACTACTACTTAAAAAGACAAAAAGAGGTGCTCTTCCCAAATATTTTTCATACTGGAAAGCCTAAGACCCTTTGTACCTGTGCTTTGATGACTTCCACAAATTCTGCCTCTTCATCAACTTCCTTCTCATGACCCTTCTCTCACTTTGCTCCTCATCCTCATCATCAGCTTCACTTTGTTCCAAATCAAGATGCAATTCTGTCTGCATTTTTGTTATTTTTATTACTTTCCTCGACCTCACCACTGTTGCTTTCTTCCACAAACTAACACCCTCCCCCAACCATGCAAACATTCAGAAAAACATAAGATAAAAATAACCATGTCTGTCGCCTTTAGTTCCCTTTGGAAACCAATTTCACCCTCTAGTGAATACAAAATTCTGGCTACTTTTCCAATTACAGTGGCAATATTTCCAACATCTCATCAACCTGGCATAAAATACTAATGACATATCTCCACCCAGCACCAGCCGCATTTCTTCTACTCCCTCAGAATATATGTGCATAATGCTTCGAATCACATCCATTTGGCTTTACGAGGTATTTAAGTTTGCCACGTTGCGTGGTGTCAGCTACTTCTGAAAAAAGTTGGCTACACTAGACCCTCCATTGCTGTGCATCAGTACCAAATCAAGGCCAACCTTTGTTTCCTTCCCCTGGAATCTCATCCTCAAGAATTCTGCAAGCTTGGATTGGTAGGAAGGAAGTATCCTTGATAATGTTCAAAACTGCTTCTCTACTGATTAACTTTGGATGATTGGCTCTTGCAATATGGTATTCGTCTATGAAGTTTGATTGGGTCTGCTCCAAAGCTTGATGGCTGTACTATCGTAACCATAGCTGCTGCTTCATCTCATTCAAACACTCAAGCCATATGCAATTGAGGATAGTGTATATCTGTGCACGGTAGGGTTATTCTGTTGACCCACAACTCATTTGAACCTTGAAGCAGAGATATTACTGTCATGTCAGGGAAGCTTCTTGTTATCAAATAATTATTGCTGCTACTTGGAGCTATGTGAAGGCATGCTCATGCCCGCTTCCATTGTTAATCTGAGCAAAAGAAGTAACATAAAAAAACTGAGGCATAAAAAAATATAAATAAAAGACAAAAGCAACCTAAACAATACAGTACATAATGAAATCAAACAAAAAAGGTTGTAGTAAACATGATGAATAGCTCAGAGAAAACACAAAAGCAAACGGTTAATTATCCCAACCCAAAATCTGCAAGACAAAGGTGAAACAAAGATGTTTATGGCTTCCTATAATATAGATTTTAGGCTGCATTTACACAATCTTATGCTGTAACAAACTTCAATTTGTGAGTCCTCGCAAATTATGGTAGTTGATCAGCCTATAGAAGGTGATATGTGCAATGCTAAAGTGATACCTAGTATTACTTTAGCAAAAACATATACTAACTGGATGTTAAACTAGTAAGAGAGCTAATCTACAGGTGATGGAGTTTCGTCACTCACCATCCAAAAAATAGAAATAATTATTTCTGAATAGTGGAATAGAACATTAAGCTTACCATTCAATCCAAAACCATGTGGATTATTAAACCAATTAACAAGTGTCCGACTATTTTGTTTTGTTTTGTTTTTTTTTTTAAACTGCTTGTGCATAGATTCAGATAGAAAAAGCTTATAAGAACTTATTTTGCTTCATAGGGGGGAGAACATTGATATCTATAGGACACGATCCATTTATGCATCTTTCATAAATGTTGTGTACAAAAAATAAGTTATCTTGTTTATTATGTGTATATTTCTACTTTAAATTGAAAAATGTGGCAGTGAGAACTCCCCAATATCATGTATATAATCCATACTCCTATTACTTGCTTTATTTTTACGTTTTATTTATTTTTTAATCTTTCTTGCTAAATTTTTTCCTATGTTAAGAAGTCATCCATTACATATTTTACATTGGTTATATACATCATATACATGTTTGGAAAATGTTTCAAGATATATTTGGGGTGCACAAGTCGGATTCCCAAGAATGCCAAACTTCGTTAGAATTAAGAGATTGGTTCGACCTCAAAGGTGTGTTGTTCTTCTGCAAGTGCACGGTTGACAGTTGTTGTTTTATCCGGGAAGTTCGGATATTATTTTCCCCAAGGATCGATCTCAATATAAGAATAACACTAAGCTCACACGACACTAAGTTAATTATGAAGATAAATTTGAAATGCAAAAATTTCATACAAACAAAGAATAAGAAAGACATGAGTCACTATTTTACTGGTCTGCCGGTTGCTACAGTGACAATTGACTTCTTTGCCTGAAATGTTTACAGTTACCAGGGTTCCCTTGAATTTCATCCCGGGTATGTTTCCCTCTGAACCCCAATAGCAGACTTATATATTAGTCTCTTCATTTCGCATTTTCATGTAATTTTTTTCCTCTCATCTCCATTAATTATGTTAAATTAGATTTGAAACTTGCTACCTAAAAAATACTAAAAAATTATTGTAGTAGTGAGAGGATCTAAATTGGAGAAGACCCATTTTTAAGCTCATTCTTCTCCACAGGCTGAATAAGGTTTTATAGATAAAACTTGTGGTCTGTGTGATTCTTTGGCTTGGCTTGAATGTCTTCAAGAATGATCTGCAAATACTGCTCAGAAGTTGGTTTGCCTAAAATTCAGTTGTATCAAGTTTCTCTCTCTCTCTCTCTCTTTGATGAGGATTGGGGGAGGGGTTATTAATCCAAGACAATTTTATTTCCAACCACCTGACGAAATTCAAGCTAAGAAGCAAAATATTTATTTCATAGCATATATAATTATATATCATGCTGCCAAGAATAGTCACAAGGATTGATTATACTTTGCCGCTTAATCCACGGGCAAAACTTGCATCACCTCCTGTAATCAGCAATGCAATTCAAGGAACAAGTTACAAGGCATAGAATAACTAATAAATAGAACCTAGCACAATGATTACAATGTATACACAATGAATAGAATGTTTCTTTGGTTTTAAATCATCTCTCTCTTCCTTTCCCTTACCTTTCCTCATATTACCATGTTCTTTCCACTGCTTTGTTGCAGAGGGGTTCTACTTTCATGGATAATTATCATGGTTCATTTGTTCCTAGAAGAGTTCAGATATATATATATATATATATATTATATGTATATAAGCTGTGGATGAATGTTAAAAATAAGTTCTAACAGTATGACCTCTTTTAGTTGTAAGTTAATTGTCCTACCAGTGGTGAGAAAAAAATATCCATCATATGGACCTTCAAATCTTGACACTCAAAATTTTGTAGCATATATAAATGTGGCTAACTTTCAATATTGCAAAAAGGTCAATAACTAGCTAGTAAGAATATAGCATTACTGTTGGTCTGATTTAGTTGTTGAGTTACATTGATGTCCCGTTTTCTTACAACTAATTTTATCATTAAAAGAATAATAAGTGATAACAGGTTATGATATGTGTGAGACAAATTTCCTAAAAATTTCTTTAATTTATGGCTAAGATATTACGAGAAGTGTTCCATACCCATCGCAACCCTGCTGTCTGAAACGAGCTTTCTCAATGCTTTGTAGACCAGAGCAAGAGTCATAGAGTTAACTCCGTGATTAATGATATAAGTTGAATGCATTCCATATGAGTGTGCAGCTTTGTTATGGCCAGTCAGAACTTTGCAGAGAATGGAAGTAGGAGAAGCGATTTCAGCCTTAACTGCAGTTCAGTTTACACAGAATAAGTCAAGATCTCATATATCTTAGTTGATCCTTTAAAATTGCATATCATTCTAAAAAGCTAATTATACCATCTCTTTGTCATTTTTAGTACCATGCAACTAATTCAAGCCCAAACAGTATAATTTGATTTATTAACATTTAAATATTAGTTAGGCCAACAATTCTGAATGCAGATAAAAATAAATTCCACAGTTCAATGAAAGTCTATATTTCCTATGACTGACGCTCGGGCATTGTTTAAGGGCAACCAACTTCACCCTTGCTACCTTACTACTTCTATTCCCAAAAAAAAAAAAGTAAACATGAAAACAATGAAATTATACTAAACAAGGCCTGGAAACTTTTTGACAAAAATTCTTCTAGCTTATTCAGAGAAACCATATGTCTAACCCATGATTATGATCCAGTTAAGTGTAGGTTATGATCGTTATGTTACTTTGCTTTCATCAATGCACAAAATCACCTCAAATTCACCTGTTTTTCACTAGTTAACATCAATCCTTCGCTTGAAAGGCATTCCATCTCTTATCTTATCCCCGTCATCTATAATTTGCTCTCACTCAACCTTTGCACCATCTGTTATCAATATTTACCATGTTCTGGAAAACATACTGCCATCTGAACCAGTTTCTCAGCCCAATAAGGTATCAAAGAAAGGCCAATATTCCCCTTCGTTTTGCTATTTATGGAAATTCTTCTTCAATTTCTAATAAAACGACAGTAGGAATCATATATCTAATCACTGCATTCCATCAGATCATTTTGTTTATCATCTAGTCACGAGGATATATAAGAAATGGTCACCAAAGTTATCCCTCAGATATAAAAATAATTCAGACAAACAAAAAATAAGAAACATATTTTACATCATTTTAGGTAAGCACTAATTTATTGTTACTGTGCAACTGATTTCTTTGCAGGAAATGTAGTTTTGAGAATTCTTATCTTTAATTGTATCCTGTGTATGTTTTGACACGAACTGCTGACCTTAGTCTCCTTTTTCATGTATTGTTTTGTTCCATTATTTGAATTAGACATGGATACATTCTAATTAATATAATGTGTATCACAATTGGAAACAGAGACCCATTTTTAAGCTTATTCATCATGCTTTAACACTTATAAGATCTGCAGTACATAACGACAGTGTAAGTAGGGTTCTAGGCAAATGTGCTAATGGGATTCTTGGGCATGAACATCATGAATTTCAAGAGAATTTCATTGCCAACCACATAAAGTAGTTCAAGCTACAAGACCACTTCATTCTAGATATACTGATTGAAATTATATTCCAAGGAAAATAGTACAGCACCAATATTTCAGTTGTGCACAATGGTTTGAGTTCAATTTATTTGAGTATTAAGGAAAAAGAATTAGTATCTCAGCATAAATACTGCTAGATAGATCACTAGCTCACCAGATCCTGAAAATCCCTTTGAATTCTAAGCACTCCTTTGGAGAACTCCAGTTATTTAGCAGACCTTCCACAATTTGCAGTCAACCTCAAAGCCTTACTGCCTGAATGATTACACCCTAAAACTGTAATCATAGGCCTTTAATTTGCACCTTATTAGACTTAGATTAGTGTTAATTATCTTAATTTAGTTATATGTTTGCTTGATTGTGTTTTGTGTGTGTTTTGTAGGTTATAGGAGCTAATAAAGGCAAATAGACGCAAAGAATAATCAAAGCAGGTTCAAAGCGAATAATTCGGTCATGAAAATTCAGAGCTATCCCGGAATTTTGGCCATATCTTTTTACTCTGATATCCGATTGACCTGATTTTTGCATCATTGGAATGAAAACTTCAAGAGCTACAACTTGTCTTCTAATGTGCATTGGCTGAATCAGCTTCTAAGGTGGTCAAAATTAAGCTTTAAGATGGATGGATGGATGAATAGTGAACCGTTCGATTAGTTTGGCAAACTTCAGAGAGGGTATTTTACCATTCAATCGGCCGTTCGAACGGTGAACAGTGGTCGTTCAACCAGTGAATAGTGCCCGATTGATCAATGAACAACGCCCAATCGATCAATGAATAGTGCCCAATCGATCTGTGAACAGTGCCCGTGAATTGTGAACAGTGAATAGTGACTGATCGAGCGCTACAATTACTGTTCGATCGGTGAATAATGCCGATTGATCGGTCGATACAGATCTGGAGCGTAAAAGCTGTATTGTTCCCAAAAAAAAAGGATGGAGAGGATAGTTAGGGTTTGTAACAGCCAAGGGAGCGGCGGGAGAGCTCCTCCAAGGTTGGTTTTTTATGTTTTTGTTCATTTTAGCTTAGATTTATGCTTGTAATGTTTATGTAGGAGTAGAAATTGTAACTTTCTTTCATTGTAATGTATTTCTTTCACTTTCCTTCTTTTTTGTGTAACCAAACAATTTTACTATTCAAGTAAATTGTAGATTTAATTCTCTTTATGATTTCTTTATATTTTTACATGCTTTTATGATGAACTCAAGTTGTTAGATTTATCTTGGGTATGATTGTGAAAATCCACCAAGAATCTTCAAGTATTTCAATGGGGATATATGAACTTCAAAGTTTTATTCATAGATTTTGATTTGTTCTATTTGGTTGAGTGTTGGATTTATTTGAAAACTTATATTCATAACTCATTTGGTAATATTTATGCACAATTCAACAATTGGTATAAATCTTACAAATTTCTAGGTTTGTTTCTATGGTTCGATTAATTGTTGCAATTTATACACTCAACTAAATATGAACTCAAGGTTTTATGGTCAAAATATTCCAAATCAAGAATCCACGGTGTGATTCTTGATTTGAGTTATAAAAATTCTCTTTTGAAATTCTTGTTGTGAATTGGTGGATTGAATCAATCATATCCAAGTTTTCTATTTTAATTGTTTTAAATTTAATTTCAATTTGCTTTACTTTAATTGCCTAGTTAATTACTTTAATTTCTATTGCACTAGTTTAGTAATCCAAAACCCCCATCAAAAATCAAAAGATTTTCGGTCATTTGATTTTTCATTTTATTTTAGATCCAATTCCACACATAATTGCAAATCAATCCTAGGTTAGGTTAATGTGAGTTGAGTGCTAGAGTATATATTTGGCTAGGTCCATTGGGAGAAAACGATATCGAATTACCAATTTATACTTTATCGCAACCCCCGTACTCTTGCAAGGTACTAACTCTATTTTGTAGTTTTCGGAGCGAGTGACTGAACATGTGCATTCGAAGAGGCATGAGAATAATCTTCAATTTGGTGCTCAAATAAAGGATTTTGTCAATGAATTTACAAAGCATTTAATGCAAAACTTAACCCCCCCCACCCCCCCCCCCCCCCCCTTCCCCCCCTACCCCCCCCCCCCCCCCCCCCCCCCCAACTCGAAAAACAAAAAAACAAAGTGATGTCAACTACTCATTATTTGTTAGGGATTTCCTTCAACTTGGATTGTAGGAATTCCTATTGCACTGTGTATTGTGGCTGCACAACATTTTGCCATGTATTCATATTTTTATTTCTTATTTCAGTATCTTCTAAAGCTATAGTAATCCCATGATTGGCGCCAAGAAATTTAGGAGAAGTAAAAGTGGATTAACCCCATTTTTCCATGTATTCATATTTTTATTTTTTATTTCAGTATCTTCTAACCTACAGTAATCTCATGATTGGTGCCAAGAATTTAGGAAAAATAAAAGTGGATTAACAACACAATTTTAATACGTGTAAGCTTGATGTGCTGTCACGTAAGCTGGGCAGCAGAATTCCTCCAAACTAGCTAGGTTGGAAGAAATCTAGTCCCTCATTACTTTTCCCATTCTGGCAGAGCCATTGTGTACTAAGCTGCCAAGAATGACTACAAGACAATTATTTATGGCTGCTCAATCTGTTAGCAAAACTTATATAACATCCTATAATTAGCAAGGTGAATTCAAGGACTTAGATCCCTAGAAACCCCCCAAGAGGAGGCAGCTAAGTGATGATCAAAAGCTAGTCAAGATGAAATTATCAACTTACATGTGAAAGTTTTACCCACAAACATAAACAAGAACAACGTTTGGAAAATTTCTTTGGTTGAAAGTCATCCATCTCTTCCTTTGCCTTTGATTATACTCCAAAAGTGTAATCTCAATCTCTTAATTAGTGGATTGTTAGCTCTAGTTTAGGTATTGGATTAGTATTTTATCCTTAAATTGTCCTAAACATGCCCTTTTGATTTAATTGCAGGAAATGGAGCTTAATTGGGGAAGAAAGGGCCAAAAGTGCATAACCAAGCAATTGCCCAATGCTGTCGAGCGATCGGCCAAGTGCTTGGACGTTGAAAAATGCACCGATTGCTACCTTCAAAGAGCCATTTTAATCGAGCTATTCAGGACCACAAGCCGAGCGCTTGGGCGAGCGATGTGTGGCTTAACCGAGCGCTTGCCTTACAAAGCCCTACTTTTGTCCATTGCATATAAAGTGGTTTTAGGCGATTTTTGAAGGGTTCTCAGTTTTGTACTTAGTTTTCTTAGAGACAGTATATATTTTGAGAGCATTGTAAAGAGAGGAAAAGATTTTCTTAGCTTTTCTTGCATTTTTCTTCATTTTCCTTGTAACCAAACACTAGAGTTTCATTCAATCTAATGTTAGATCTACATTTCTTCATGCTTTCTATTATGGAATCAAGTAGCTAAACCCCAATTTGGATGCAATTGTGATGGTTTGCCAAGGATCTTCAAGGATTTCTATGGAGGTCTATGAATTTCATTGAATTATCCTATGATTTCTACTTCTCTTCTCAATTGGGTTTAATTTCATAAGAACTCTTAGATTCATAACACCATTTGGCAACTTCTATTCACAAATTTTCAATTGGTATAAGAATTGCACAAATCTAAGGTTTGTCTCTAAGGATCAATAAATTGATTACAAATCTAACCCCAATTAAAAGAGAAATCAAGGTTTTATAGTCAAAATCCTCCGAATCAAGGATCCATAGAGTGATCCTTGATTTGAGTTAACAAACCTTCGATGGAATTCTTGTTAAACTTGGTGAATTGAATCAATTGCATCCAAATCCCCTTTAATTGCCTTAGAATCTCAATTGCCTTGCGTAGTTGATAGTTTAGTTGTTAATTGTCTTTAAATTCCATAGTATAATTGTTGAATATCAATTGCCTTTATTTGAATCACCTAGTTGTTAGCAAATCACCAATCTCAAAACTAAAAAGATTTTTGGTCTACTTTTGTTTCCCTTAAATTCAATTTCATTTAATTTGCAATCCAATTTGAGTGAGTCCATTGTAAGTTGAGTGTTCATTTCTATATTGGAACCAATCCTATGGGAAGAATTATAACCGTGGATTAATTGGTAAACTACATTGCGAAACCGTGCACTTGCGGGATCGAGTCAGTCTTACCTATCCTCATATAATCGAGTTCCTTCTACTCCTTTCTCTACCATAGTTCAACTTGGATTGTTAACCATTGCAGTATATTTTTCCCAAAAAGAGTTCGCTGGACAAATATTTTGCAGTTACTAGATATGTGTTAAAAATCAGTTATAGAGGTAAACCATTTATTAGTTGTAAGACAATCATTCCACTATTGAGGCTGAATTAGAAAGGGGTCCCATCCATAGGTTGCGCCACATAGAAGATAGTGGGATCAATTGACCCCATCAATCTTGAAAAATATAATAATTTTTTAATATTAGTTTTTGTTAAATAAAATTTGATAAAAAATTTGCACCTATTGTCTAAACCATTGACCCCATCGATCCAATGAAAAAAAGGTGTAACTCACACATTATTGAAAAAAAAAAGGAAGGCAATGAAATCTCCCACTCTCCAATGGCAGAATTACTGTGAGAGCATGTGGGGGTGGGGCCAATTGCCCCATTCAACTTATAAAAGAAAATGTTTTTTCACTATTTGTTTTTTCTCAACACTGCTAACCATTATCTAATCCACCCATGATATGCATGACCTTAATGTGTATAAAATAAATTTAAATCTATATATCGTAACCAGATAATATATTACTCTATATGATAAGAGACACTAATTTTGTGAACGGGACAAGTTGATTATAAAAAAATGCATCTTGTGGGTTTTTAAAATTTAGACATGGGTGGACATTCTAATACTAGCGTGCAAAAGTAATTATCTAATGTGATATAATAATTGAAATATAAATTTAGTGTCTGTGAACAATAAAATCATGACTGATATAGGATTGATAATAGAAGATATAGTATTTGCGCTCAGTGAATTCTCAAAAGGATAGTGCCATTCTTCCAAAAAACCTGTATAGAAAATCTCATTAGAATGATGTGACAATGTCATTTTTGTAATTAAGAGCCATTAGGATGGGTGTTCTGTTTTAAAGTGAACTATTCTCATTCAACCACATCATTTTAGTGATAAATTCTCTATGAAATTTTTTGTTGTCTAACAATACCCTTCTTAAAATTCAAATAGTATTTCATTCTTTGCAAAAATGCCTATTTTCGTTTGAAACTGTTTTACCAATTGCAACTGTAATAGTAGAAAGAGTTTTCAACAATGAAATTTAGAAGTAATCGATTACTTAACCAAAACGAAAAGTTAGAGGATGAATGATTGTTTGGTAAACTACATTGAAAATGACATATTTGATAATATCGATAATGAGATTATCATGTTACAATTCTGAAATATGGAATCCAATTATAGAAGTACATATAGTTAGTGTTTTACTAAAAGATGATAGTATCAATGAATTAAGTTTTTTATTTATAATTTGAGATTTAGAGTTTAAATTTTTGAATCTCCCATCAAAAAAATTCCTGGAGTTGTCACTGGTCCCATCCATGTGATTTGTAGCTAGTTAGACACACCATTACTGTTAGTCTACTTCAGTTGTCAAGGTGCCTAGAGCTATTTGGTTCAGCTTGGGAGACAGATTTTGTTTGATGTTTTGGTAGTTTGATTTGATTGTTCAGATACACTGAAATGTGTTCCATACCCATTGTGACCCAACTGCCCATGACATGGTTTTGTGCTGCTTTGTAGGAGCAGAAATCCTAGATCTAACTACATGATCTAACGTTAGGAGATAAGTAGAATGCATTTGGAAAAAACGAGTAAATTATCTTAACCTAACCAGTAGTTCACTTCATGTAGCATAAGTGATCAACACCTCACATCTTACTTGATCCTTGAATATTTTCACATATACTACCCATATATGCAATGGCAGACCCAGGAACTTTAAAGAGGGGGACCAACGTAAAATTTTTTTTTTTAGTAATATAGACAACTTAAATTTAAGTTTTATAATGAAGAACAAATACTGAAATGAGTAAAAAAAAAATCTAGGAAAAACTTTTGGAAAGAGTACAAGGTAAAAGTAACAGCATTTTAGTTGGGGTTAATGTACTATTTTTTTTTATTTATCATAGATGCTCATAAATATGTAAGACCTAAGAAAAAATTTCTAAACTTTCATGGGGCAATGTGATATTTATTTTATTTTAGGTGAGGCTTGGGTGGGGGGGGGTTGTTGGGAGGGAGGGGGGGGAGGGGGGGCAAAGTACCATTTATTGTCCTTCATAATCAAAATATATAGTATTTAAGTGTAATTTTCAGAAATTTGGGGGGAGGGGGGGCTTGCTCGCTCCCCATGTCCGTCCGCCACTACATATAATAGGACTGTGTAATTACGCTAAGCCCCAAGCGGTACCTTTCCACTTGAAACAATTCAATGTATTAACATTCAAGTAAGCTAACATTGTTCTATGCAGATAGAATCAAACTACAAGTTTCACAATTCAATACGAATCCAAATTTCATACCATAGTAGATGCTAGAAGTTCCACAGTATTTTGAAGATAGATGTGCCTCTCCTGCCACCAACTTGAACCTTGCTACCTATGAATACATAAGCATGGTGCTACACATCAGAAACAAAAACAAGGACATTCTTTACAAACCCAAGACACAATTAACAAAACAAGTTTCTTAATAACCCAAGGTAGGATTAAAGGAAATCCATTCGTAACCTTCCAAATTATTGCCAGCAGTTTAAGCATAAATTTTTTTTAGTATATCCTAAATCTCGGACAAATAGAAGTTCAAGAAATATCTTATGCATATGGCAACTTGTAAAGGGCAAATGTCTAAAACTACTACTTCAAAAAAAAAAAATAATAATAATAAATAAATAAAAAGTGGTCCTCTTCTCAAATATATTTCACACCGAAAGCCTACCCACGCTTCGATAACTTCCATGAATTCCACCTCTTCATCAACTTCCTTCTTGGGACTGATTACAACCTAAAAGTGTAATCATAAGCCCTCAATTTGTACTTTGTTAGGTTTATATTATAATTAATTATCTTATTTTAGTTAGATATTTGTTTGAGTATGTTTTGTATGTGTTTTGTAGGTTATATAAGCAAATAAAGGTGAAAAGAAATCAAGAATAATCAAAGCGAGTTCAAGGCGAATAATTTGTTCATGAAAATTCAAACCTGTCTCGATATTTCGGCCATAACTTTTTACTCCAATATCCGATTGAGCTGATTTTTGCGTCATTGGAAAGAAGACTTCAAGCTCTACAACTTTGCGTCTAATGTTCATGAACAGTACCTGTCCGAACGGTGAACAGTACTGGTTCTGACAGTTAGTGTTCACAGTCCGAACAGACTTCAAACGGGCGTCGAACGGACCGTCTAGACGGTATTCGGACGGTTACTGTTCATCCAAATTGTATTTTTTGCGTCCAAAGTGGTGTTTTTCAGGGTCTTTTTGTATAGTTTTTGAGTAGTTAGGATTTTTTGGAGCAAGGGAGCAGCGGGAGAAGCTCTCCAAGGTTAGATTTTTCCATTTTTCTTCATTTTTAGCTTAGATTTAGCTTTGTAATTGTAGTATAATGTAGAAACTTGTAATTTTCTTTATTGTATTGTATTTTCTTTCACTTTCTTGCATTTTCTTGCATTTTCTCTCATTTCCTTGTAACCAAACAGTCCTATTATTGTAGTTAATTTTAGATTTAAATCTCTTTATGCTTCTCTTTTCATTTTTACAAGTTTTTTATAATGTATTCAAGTAGCTAGAATTTACATTGGGTTTAAATGTGAAAATCACCCAAATAATCCAATGAATTCATTTGGAGGTATCTCATAGATTAATTATCATATTTTCTTAATATTCAAATTGCTAGTAATTAGGTGTGGAATTTTAGAAAACTTAGATTATTGACTAAATTTAAGGATTTTCATCACCCAAATCAATGGTGTTAATTTAGGACTCTTGACTAGAAAAATACTCCACAATTGCTAGAAATTCATTCCCAACAATTGATTGAAAATGTCTTAGAAAACCTAGGTTATTGACTATGTTTGGCTAATCAATGCACAAACCACAAATTTGGTATTGACTAAGTTGAATTGATGGTATTAACCTTTGATTCCCCATTGAACATGTATCTAATTTCAATTGCTTAAGAATAATTGGTTTTCAAAGCTAAATCCTCCGAATCAAACACACTTAAATGTTGTGTTTGATTTGAGTTATAAACCCCATTGGAAACCTTGGATGAAAATGAGTGGTTGGATCATTTGAGCCCAATTCCCTTTTTAATTGCTTTAATTCTATTTTCACTTTGCTTTAATTTATTTGTCTAGTGTTAATTCTCTTTATTTTCATTGCAATAGTTTAGGAATTCAAAACAACCATCAAAACTCAAAAGATTTTCGGTCTTTTTATTTTCCTTTTTATTTTAGATCTAATTCCCCACATAATTGCAATCCAATCTTAGGTTAGGTTAGTGTGAGTTGAGTGCTAGAGCCTATATTTGGCTAGGTCCCTTGGGAGAGAACGATTCCGGATTACCGGTTTATACTTCATTGCGACCCTTGTACTCTTGCGGGGTGCTTACTCCATTTGTAGGAATACTGCATTACGGAGGCGAGTCAGGGACCCTCCTCTTGGTTTGCCTCTCGTCCTCATCATTGGCTTCACTTTGTTCCAAATCAAGATGCAATTCCCTCTGCATTCTATGATTTTTATTACTTTCCTCGACCTCACCACTGTTGCTTTCTTCCCCATTCTAACAACCTCCCCCAATCATGCAAATTGTCAGAACAACATAAGATAAAACAACCATGTCTGTTGCCTTTAGTTCCCTCTGGTAACCAATTCCACCCTCTAGCAAATACAAAATTCTGGCTACTTTTCCAATAGCAGTGGCAATATTTCCTACTTCTCATCAATTGCATATCTCCACCTACCATCAGCCACCTTTCTTCTACCCCTTCGGAATCGACAAGCATGATGCTTCAAATTATATCTCTGTGGCATTACTATGTAGTCAAGCTTCCACATTGCTTGGTGTCAGCTACTTCTGAAAAAAGTTGTCTATACTAAACCCTCCATTGCCATGTATTAGGGCCAAATCAAGGTTAAACTTTATTCCCTGCCTCTGGAATCTCATCCTTGAAAATTCTGTAGGCTTGGATTGGGAGGAAGTATAATGAACCAACAAGCATAATGGAAACTCCAATAATTAGGAGAAATGGAAATACTTTTCCAGAGAAACAAATATTGATTTTATTTATATGGGAAGATATAAAAGAAGAGGTTCCACTGGAGCTGCCTGCACTTAAGTAGAAAACTTTTGACCTAGATTGACATTTCCTAAAAATTTCCAAACTTAATCAACCAATCACTCTTTATAGACCAAGTTAAAATTTACATACAAAACATCGTGCCATGTTCATAGTTGCCCAACTCCCATATTCCAGAATAGATGTGAAAATTTTGTACCATGATGTTCACAATCAAACTAACTATTTTCTCAAGTAGGCCATACTCATTTGAAGTAACCCTTTATTTTTCATTTTCTGGGCCTCTATCAACGAAAGAAATAGGAAATAATTTCACAACTATGTTTCTCATTAAAGTAACTTTTTTTTTTCCTGGTGTAACAAAGGAAGAAAAAACTCTCAAATTAATTTTCTTTTGGTCACCAACGTTTAAATAATTTAAATTAAAAAAGGACAATTAAGAAAATCACTTCACCGTAAATCACATGCAGTACACTAGCTTACAAAACTATTGATAATTTGATAACTAGTGACGATGTCAGTAGCAGAACTTCCACAATTTGCATTCTACCTCAAAGCCTTACTGCCAAAAAACATGAAGACTCTGTGCCATAGCGTATTTGAACATGTGCATTTGGAGAGGCATGAAAATAGTCTTGAATCTGGTGCTCAAATTAAGGAATTTGTCAATGAATTTATAAAGCATTTGATGCAGAATCTCGCCTAACCGTAAAAAAATAAAAAAAATAAAAAAAAACACAAAGTGAAGTCAACTAATTATTTGTCACATTATAGCAAAGCCATTATGTACTAAGCTGCCTAGAATGACCAGAAGATTGATTATTTATTGCTGCTCAATCCATTAGCAAAACTTATATAACATCTTGTAATCAGCAATGTGAATTCAAGGACTTAGATCCCTAGAAACCCCCCATGAGGATGCAATTACCAAATTACACGTGAAAGTTTTACCCATTAAAATAAACAAGTAGAACGAATGGAGAACTTCTTTTGTTGTAAGTCATCCATCTCTTCCTTTAACCTATCCTCGTATAATGGAGTTCCTTCTACTCCTTTCTCTGAGAATTTTCAACTTGGATTGTTAACCATTGTAGCTTATTATTCCCTAAAAGAGTTCACTGGACAAATATTTTAGTCATTAGATCACTGTTAAGAATAAGTGATAGCAGAAAACCATCTATTAGGTGCAAGTTAATCATTCCACTATCGAGTCTGAATTAGAAAAAGGTCCTATCCATGGACAGCGCCACATATAAGAAACTGGGATCAATTGACCCCACAAACCTTGAAAATGTTATTTATTTTTCAATATCAATTTTTGTTAAATGAAATTTTATAAACAAAGCCACACCCAACAGTCTAAAACATTGACCCCATCGATCCAATGAAACAAAGGAATAACTCATAAGTTATAAAAAAATAATAAAGGAAAGCCAATGAAATCTCCCACTCTCCAAGGGCAAAGTTACAAAACAATTTTTTTTCGCTGTTTAATATCTTTTTCTCAACACTGCAAATCATTATCTAATCCACCCATGATATGCATGACCTTAATGTGTATAAAATAAATTTAATTCAATATATAATAAATTTTGTAAGCATGACAAGTTGATTATAAAAAAATACAACTTGTGGTCGTTTAAAATTTAGACATGGGTGGACACTCTAGTTCAAGCGTGCAAGAGAGATTATCCAATGGGAAATAATAACTGAGATATCAATTGAGTGTCATTGAACGATAATATCATGCACTAATATAACATTAGTAATATAAGATAAAGTGTTCATGCTCAGTGAATTCTTGAAAGGATAATGCTATTCTTCCAAATAACTTGTTCAGAAAATCTCACTAGAATGATGTGGCAATAACATATTTGTAATTAAGAGGCATCATGATGAGTGTCTCATTTTACCACATCATTCTAATGATAAATTCTCTATGAATGTTTTGGTTGTCTAACAGAAACCTTCTCAAAATCCAAACACTTTTTTATTCTTTGCAAAAATGACTATTTTTTCGTTTAAAATTAGCATTGATTTTACCAATCGCGACTGTAATAGTAGAAAGAGTTTTTTCAACAATCGAATTTAGAAAGAATCGATTACTTAACCAAAATGAAATATTAGAGGATGAATGATTGTTTGGTAAACTATATTGAAGACAACGTATTTCATAATATTGATAATGAGATTATCGTGTTACAATTCTAAAATATGGAGTCCAATTGTAGAAGTACATTTGGTTGAGTGATATTCTAAAACATAATAGTATCAATGTATGAAGATTTTTATTTATAATTTGAGATCTAGCATTTAAATTTTTTTATTGACTCATCAACAAAATTTTCTGGAGCTGCCGTTGGTCCCATCCTTGTGATTTGTAACTAGTTAGACCACACCATTACTATTAGTTTACTTCAGTTGTCAAGGTACATAGATTATCAAGTCTTACTACAAATACAATTATCATTACAACTATGCCTAGTGCTCAAATTTCGTTCAATGTTTTATTAGTTTGGTTTCTAAGATACAATGAAAAGTGTTTCATCCCGGCCCATTGTAACCGAGCTGCCCATGACAGGGTTTTGTGCTGCTTTGTAAGCAGAAGTCCTAGATCCAACTACATGATCTAATGTTAAGTTGAATGCGTTTGCTAAAAATGAGTAAGTGATTTCAACCTTACCTGCAGTTCACTTCACGTAGCATAAGTTAAGACCTCACGTGTTATTTGATCCTTGAATATCTTCACATGTACCACCCATATATGTCGTCGTAGTACTGTGTAATTAGTTCAAGCCCCAAGCGGTACCTTTCTACTTGAAACAGTTCGATATATTAACATTCAAGTAAGCTAACTTTCGTCAATGCAGATAAAATAAACTACAAGTTCCACAATTCAATGAAAATCTAAAGTTCATACCATAGTTGATGCTAGAAGTTCCACAGTATGTTGAAGATAAATGTGCATCTCCTGCCACCAACTTGACACTTGCTATCTATGAATACATAAGCATGGTACTAGTGATCAGAAACAAAAAAAATAAAAAAAGGATATTCTTTAAAAACCCAAGACAAAATTAACAAATTATTGGCAACAATTTAAGAATAAGAAAACTTTAATATATCCTAAATCCCCGACAAATAGAAGTTCAAGAAATATCTTATGCATATGGCAACTTGTAATGGCCAATTGGGTCTAAAACTACAACTTAAAAAGAAAAAAGAGGTGCTCTTCTCAACTATTTTTCACACCGGAAAGCCTAAGACCCTTTGTACCTTTGCTTTGATAACTTCCACTAATTCTGCCACATCTGTCACCTTTAGTTCCCTTTGGAAACCAATTCCACGCTCTAATGAATACAAAATTCTGGCTACTTTCCCACTAACAGTGGCAATATTTCCAACATCTCATCAACCTATCATAAAGTACTAATGGCATATCTCCGCCCAGCACTAGCCGAATTTCTTCTACTCCTTCAGAATATACAAGCATAATGCTTCAAATCACATCTCTTTGGCATTGCAAGGTAGTTAAGTTTGCCACATTGCTTGGTGTCAGCAACTTCTGAAAAAAGTTGGCTATACTAAACCCTCCATTGCTGTGCATCAGTGCCAAATCAAGGCCAACCTTTATTTCGCTCCGCTGGAATCTCATCCTCAAGAATTCTGCAAGCTTGGATTGGTAGGAAGGAAGTATCCTTGATAACATTCAAAACTTCTTCTCAACTGATTAACTTTGGAAGTTTGGCTTTTGAACTCTGGTATTCGTCCATGAAGTTTGATTGGGTCTGCTCCAAAGCTTGATGGCTGCACTATCATAACCATAGCGGCAGCTTCATCTCATTCAAACACTCAAAAGCCATAGCATTGGAGGATAGTGTATATCTGTGCACGGTAGGGTTATTCTGTTGACCCACAACTCATTTGAACCTTGAAGCAGAGTTATTACTGTCATGTCAGGGATGCTTCTTGTTATCAAATAATTATTGCCGCTACGTGGAGGTATGTCAAATGATGCTCATGCTTGCTTCCATTGTTAATCTGAGCAAAAGAAGTAACACAAAAAAACTGATGCATAACAAAATAAAATAAAAGACAAAAGCAACCTAAACAATACAGTACACAATGAAATCAAACAAAAAGGTTATAGTAAACATGATGAATAGCTCAGAGAAAACACAAAAGCAAACGGTTAATTATCCCAACCCAAAATCTGCAAGACAAAGGTGAAAGAAAGAAGATTATGGCTTCCTATAATATAGATTTTAGGCTGTATTTACACAATCTTATGCTGTAACAAACTTCAATTTATGAGTCCACGCAAATTATGGTAGTTGCTCGGCCTATAGAAGGTGATATGTGCAATGCTAAAGTGATACTTACTATTGCTTCAGCAAAAACATATACTAACTGGAGATGGAGTTTCGTCACTGACCATCGAAAAAATAGAAATAATTATTTCTGAACAGTGGAATGGAACATTAAGCTTACCATTCAATCAAAAACCACGCTGATTAATAAACCAATCAACAAGTGTCCGACTATTTTATTTTGTTTTTTTTTTAACTCCTTGTGCATAAATTCAGATAGGAAAAGCTTATACGAACTTATTTTGCTTCATAGGCGGGGAACATTGATATCTATAGGACACGATCCATTTATGCATCTTTCATGAATGTTGTGTAGGAAAAATAAGTTATCTTGTTTATTATGTGTATATTTCTACTTTAAATTGAAAAATGTGGGAGGGAGAACTCCCCAATATCGTGTACATAATGCATACTCCTATTACTTGCTTTCTTTCGACATTTTATTTATTTTTTAATCTTTCTTGCTATATTTTTTCCTATATTAAGAAGTCATCCATTACATATTTTACATTGGTCATATACATCATATACATGTTTGGAAAATGTTTCGAGATATATTTGGGGTGCGTAAGTCAGATTCCCAAGAATGCCAAACTTTGTTAGAATTAAGAGATTGGTTCGACCTCAAAGGTGTGTTGATGTTCCGCAAGTCCACGGTTGATGGTTGTTGTTTTATTCAGGAAGTCCAGATATTGTTCTCCTCAAGGATCGATCTCATTGTAAGAATAACACTAAGCTCACACTACACTAAGTTAATTATGAAGATAAATCTGAAATGCAAACATTTCACACAAACAAAGAATAAGAAAGACACGAGTCACTATGTTACTGGTCTGCCTTCTTTGCCTGAAATGTTTACAGTTACCAGGGTTCCCTTGAATTTCATCCTGGGTACGTTTCCATTTTAACCCCTATTGCAGACTTATATATTAGTCTCTTCTTTTCACATTTTCATGTAATTTTTTTCCTCCCGTCTCCATTATATAAATTAGATATGAAACTTGCTACTTAAAAAATACTAAAAAATTATTGTAGTAGTGAGAGGATCTAAATTGGAGAAGACCCATTTTTAATCGAGTTCCTTCTACTCCTTTCGTTGACAATAGTTCAACTTGGATTGTTAACCATTGCAGTATATTTTTCCCTAAAAGAGTTCGCTGGGCAACTATTTTGCAGTTACTAGGTATCTGTTAAGAATAAATTATAGCAGTAAACCATCTATTAGTTGTATGACAATCATTCCACAATTGAGGCTGAATTAGAAAGGGGTCCCATCCATGCGCGGTACCACATAGAAGATAGTGGGATCAATTGACCCCATCAACCTTGAAAAATATACTAATTTTTTAATATTAGCTTTGTTAAATAAAATTTGATAAAAAATTTGCACCTGTCTTCTATCACATTGACCCCATCGATCCAATGGAAAAAAGGCATAACTCACATTATTAAAAGAAAAAAAAGGAAGGCAATGAAATCTCCCACTCTCCAATGGCAGAATTACTGTGAGAGCATGTTGAGGTGGGGGCAATTGCCTCATCCAACTTATAAAAGAAATAGTTTTTTGGCTATTTATTTTTTCTCAACACTGCTAATCATTATCTATCTAATCCACCCATGATATGCATGACCTAAATGTGTATAAAATAAATTTAATTCTATATATCATAACCAGATACTATATTACTCTATATGATAAGAGACACTAATTTGTGAACGGGACAAGTTGATTATAAAAAAAATGCATCTTGTGGTCGTTTAAAATTTAGACATGGGTGGACATTCTAATACTAGCATGCAAGAGAAATTATCTAATGTGATATAATAATTAAAATATAAATTTAGTGTCTGTGAACAATAAAATCATGGCTGATATAGGATTTATAATATAAGACAGAGTATTTGCACTCAGTGAATTCTTGAAAGGATAATGCTATTTTTCCAAAAAACTTGTTCAGAGAATCTCACTAGAATGGTGTGACAGTGGTATTTTTGTAATTAAGGGCCGTTAGGATGGGTGTTTTGTTTTAAAATGAATGACTCTCATTCAATCACATCACTCTTGTGATAAATTCTCTATGAATTTTTTGGTTGTCAAACGTTACCCTTCTTAAAATTCAAATACTACTACTTCATTCTTCGCAAAAATGCCTATTTTCATTTGAAATGGTTTTACCAATTGCAACTATAATAGTAGAAAGAGCTTTTTCAACAATGAAATTTAGAAAGAATCGATTACTTAACTAAATGACATATTTGATAATATCGATAATGAGATTATCATGTTACAATTGTAAAATATGGAATCCAAATGTAGAAGTACATATAGTTAGTATTTTTGTAAAAGATAATTGAATGAATGAATTAACATTTATATTTATAATTTGAGATTCAGAGTTTAAATTTTTGTATGTCCTGTCAACAAAAATTCCTGGAGTTGTCGCTGGTCCCATCCATGTGATTTGTAACTAGTTAGACACACCATTACTATTAGTCTTCTTTAGTTGTCAAGGTACATAGATTATCAAGTCTTTATTATTTGGTTCAGCGTGGGTGACAAATTTCGTTCGATGTTTTATTAGTTTGATTGCTCAAACACACTGAAACGTGTTTCATACCCATTGTGATTTAGCTGCCCATGACATGGTTTTGTGCTGCTTTGTAGGAGCAGAAATCCTAGATCCAACTACATGATCTAACATGAGGAGATAAGTCGTTTGCATTTGCAAAAAACGAGTGAGTTATTTCAACCTGGCAGTAGTTCACTTCACGTAGCATAAGTGATAAACACGTCACATCTTACTTGATCCTTGAATATTTTCACATATACTACCCATATATGCAGTGGCAAACCTAGGACTTTTACAGGGAGGGGCCAACGTAAAATGTATTTTTAAGTGTTATTGACAACTCAAATTTAAGTTTTACAATAAAGAACAAATACTGAAATGAGTAAAAACAATCTGGGAAAAACTTTTGAGGAGAGTACAAGTAAAATTAACTGCATTTTAGTGTGGTTAATGTACTTTCATTTTATTTTATTTTTTATCATAGTTACTCATAAATATGTAAGACCTAAGAAATTTTTTCTTAACTTTGAAGGGCCAATGTGATACTTTAATTCCAGGTAAAGAGCCCGCTGCCGGGGGGCCGGGGGGGGGGGGGGGGGGGGGGGGGGGGGGGGGGGGGGGGTGGGGGCTGGGGCGGCGCACGCTCGCTCACCCCCCATGTCCGTCCGCCACTACACATATGTCATAGTTGGACTGTAATTACTCCAAGCCCCAGCGGTACCTTTCTACTTGAAACAATTAGATGAATTAACATATACAAGTAAGCTAACTTTCCTCCATGCAGATAAAATCAAACTAGAAGTTTCACAATTCAATACGGATCTAAATTTAATACCATGGTAGATGCTAGAAGTTCCACAGTATGTTGACGATAGATGTGCCTCTCCTTCCACCAACTTGACCCTTGCTGCCTATGAATACATAAGCATGGTGCTACTGATCAGAAACAAGAACAAGGACATTCTTTACAAACCCAAGACACCATTAACAAAACAATTTTCTTAATAACCCGAGGCAGCATTAAAGGAAATCCATTTATAACCTTCCAAATTATTGGCAGCAGTTTAAGCATCAAATTTTCTTAGTATATTCTAAATCTCGGACAAATAGAAGTTCAGTAACAAAACAATTTTCCTAATAACCCAAAGCATGATTAAAGGAAATCCATTTGTTCCCTTCCAAATTATTGGCAGCAGTTTAAGCATAAAGTTTCTTAATATATCCTAAATTTCGGACAAATAGAAGTTCAAGAAATATCTTATGCATATGGCAACTTATAAAGGGCAAATGTCTAAAACTACTACTACTACAAAAAAAAAAAAAAAAGAAGAAAGAGGTGCTCTTCTCAAATATTTTTCACACCGAAAAGCCTACCCGTGCAACGATCATTTCCACGAATTCCACATCTTCATCAACTTCCTTCTTGTGACCCTCCCCTCGGTTTGCCCCTCATCCTCATCATCAGCTTCACTTTGTTCCAAATCAAGATGCAATTCCCTCTGCATTCTGCGATTTTTATTACTTTCCTCAACCACACCACTGTTGCTTTCTTCCCCATTCTGACAACCTTCCCCAATCATGAAAAATTTCAGAACAACATAAGATAAAACAACCATTTCTGTTGCCTTTAGTTCCCTTTGGAAACCAATTCCACCCTCTAGTGAATACAAAATTCTGGCTACTTTTCCAATAGCAGTGGCAATATTTCCAACTTCTCATCAATTGCATATCTCCACCTACCACCAGCCACCTTTCTTCTACCCCTTCAGAATATACAAGCATAATGCTTCAAATTATATCTCTTTGGCATTATGATGTAGTCAAGCTTCCACATTGGTTGGTGTCAGCTACTCCTGAAAAAAGTTGTCTACACTAAACCTCCATTTCCGTGTATTAGGGCCAAATCAAGGTTAAACTTTATTTCCTGCCTCTGGAATGTCATCCTTGAAAATTCTGTAGGCTTGGATTGGAAGGAAGTATAATGAACCAACAAGCACAATGGAAACTCCAATAACCTGGAGAAATAGAAATACTTTTCCAGAGAAACAAATATTGATTTTATTGATATGGGAAGATATAAAAGAAGAGGTTCCACTGGAACTGCCTTCACCTGAGTAAAAAACTTTTGACCTAAAAATTGCCAAACTTAATCAACCAATCACTCTTTATAAACCAAGTTAAAATTTACATCGAAAACATCGTGCAATGTCCATAGTTGCCCTACTCCCATATTCCAGAATACATGTGAAAATTTTGTAGCCTGATGTTCTCAATCAAAGTAACTATTTTCTCAAGTAGGTCATACTCATTTGAAGTAAAATTTTATTTTTCATTTTCTGGGCCTCTATCAACGAAAGAAATAGGAAATAATTTCAAAAGTAGGTTTCCTCATTAAAGAAACTTTTTTTTCTTGGTGTACCAATGGAAGAAAAAACTCTCAAATTAATTTTCTTTTGGTCACAAATGCTTAAGTAATTTTTAATTAAAAAAGGACAATTAAGAAAATCACTTCACCATAAATCACAAGCAGTACACGAGCTTACAAAACTATTGATAATTTGATAACTAGTAACGATGTCAGTAGCAGAACTTCCACAATTTGCATTCAACCTCAGAGCCTTACTGCCAAAAAACACGAAGATTCTGTGCCATAGCATCTTTGAACATGTGCATTTGGAAAGGCATGAGAATAATCATAAATCTGGTGCTCAAAATAAGGAATTTGTCATTGAATTTATAAAGCATTTGACGCAGAATCTTAACCACCCATCAAAAAGAAACACAAAGTGAAGTCAACTACTTGTTATGTTTCCCATTATAGCAAAGCCTTTGTGTACTAAGCTGCAAAGAATGACCACAAGATTGATTATTTATTGGTGCTCAATCCATTAGCAAAACTTATATAACGTCCTGTAATCAGCAAGGTGAATTCAAGGACTCAGATAGCTAGAAACCCCCCATGAGGAGGCAGCTAAATGATGATCTCAAAAGCTAGGCAAGATGAAATTATCAAATTACATGTGAAAGTTTTGCCCATTAAAATAAACATGAAGAACGATTGGAGAACTTCTTTTGTTGCAAGTCATCCATCTCTTCCATTTACTCCTTTCTCTGAGAATGGTCCAACTTGGATTGTTAACCATTGTAGTTTGTTTTTCCCTAAAAGAGTTCACTGGACAAATATTTTGGTCATTAGATCTCTGTTAAGAATAAGTTATAGCAGTAAACCATTTATTAGTTATAAGTTAATCATTCCACTATTGAGTCCGAATTAGAAAAGGGTCCTATCCATGGTTGGCGCCACATAGAAGACAATGGGATCAATTGACCCCATCAACCTTGAAAATATTGTTAAATTTTCAATATTAATTTTTGTTAAATAAAATTTGATAGAAAAATTGACACCCAACAGTCTAAAACATTGACCCCATTGATCTAATGAAAAAAAGGAATAACTCAAGTTATAAAGAAAATAAAAAAGGAAAGGCGATGAAATCTGCCGCTCTCCAAGGGCAGAATTACTGTGGGAGCATGTGGGGATGGGGGCAATTGCTCCATTCAACTTATAAAAAAACAGTTTTTTTTCGCTATTTGTTATATTTTTTTCAACACTACTAATCATTATCTAATCCACCCATGAAATGCATGACCTTAATTTGTATAAAATCAATATATAATAAATTTTGTGAGCATGACAAGTTGATTATAAAAAAATGCAACTTGTGGTCGTTCAAAATTTAGACATGGTTGGACACTCTAATTCAAGCGTGCAAGAGAGATTATCCAATGGCATATAATAATTGAGATATCAATTGAGTGTCAATGAACAATAAAATCATGCACTAATAAAACATTAATAATACAAGATAAAGTGTTCATGCTCAGTGAATTCTTGAAAGGATAATGCTATTCTTCCAAATAACTTGTTCAGAAAATCTCATTAAAATGATGTGGCAATGACATTTTATAATTAAGAGCCATCAGGATGGGTGTCTCATTTAACCACATCATTCTAATAATAAATTCTCTATGAATGTTCTGGTTGTCTAACAGAAACCTTCTTAAAATCCAAACACTTCTTTATTCTTTGCAAAAATGCCTATTTTTCATTTGAAATTAGCATTGATTTTATCAATCGTGACTATACCAATAGAAAGAGTTTTTTCAACAATGGAATTTAGAAAGAATCGATTACTTAACCAAAATGAATGATTAGAGGATGAATGATTGTTTGGTAAACTATATTGAAAATGACTTATTTCATAATATTGATAATGACATTATCATGATACAATTCTAAAATATGGAGTCCAATTGTAGAAGTACATATAGTTGAGTGATTTTATAAAAAAAATAATAGTATCAACGTGAGAAGATTTTTATTTATAATTTGAGATCTAGCATTTAAATTTTTTTATGATTTATAAACAAAAAATTCTGGAACCACCGTTGGTCCCATCCTTGTGATTTGTAACTAGTTAGACCACACCATTACTGTTAGTTTACTTTAGTTGTCAAGGTACATAGATTATCAAGTCTTACTACGAATATAATTATCATTACAACTATGCCTCGTGCTTAAATTTCATTCAACATTTTACTAGTTTGATTGCTAAGATACAATGAAATGTGTTTCATCCCAGCCCGTTGTGACCAAGTTGTGCTGCTTTGTAGGAGCAGAAGTCCTAGATCCAACTACACAATTTAATGTTATTAGACAAGGTGATGTGTTTGCCAAAAAGAAGTAAGTGATTTCAACCTTACCTGTAGTTTACTTCACGTAGCATAAGTCAACACCTCACATCTTACTTGATCCTTGAATATTTTCAGATATTCCACCTATATATGTCATAGTAGTACTGTGTAATTACTTGAAGCCCCAAGTGGTACCTTTCTACTGGAAACAATTCGATGTATTAACATTCAAGTAAGCTAAATTTCGTCTATGCAGATAAAATAAAAGACAAGTTTCACAATTCAATGAAAATCTAAAGTTGGTACCTTAGTAGATGCTAGTAGTTCCACAGTTTGTTGAAGATAGATCTGCATCTCCTGCCACCAACTTGACACTTGCTGTCTATGAATGCATAAGCATGGTACTAGTGATCAGAAACAAAAAAAGGATAATCTTTACAAACCCTAGGCAAAATTAATAAAAAAAATTTCTAAATAACCCAAAGCAGGATTCAAGGAAATCCATCCTTAACCTTCCAAATTATTGGCAATAATTTAAGAATAAGAAATTTTTAATATATCCTAAATCCCCGAAAAATAGTAGTTTAAGAAATATCTTATGCATATGGCAACTTGTAATGGCCAAATGGGTCTAAAACTACTACTTAAAAAGAAAAAAAAAGGTGCTCTTCTCCAATATTTTTCACACTGGAAAGCCTAAGACCCTTTGTACCTGTGCTTTGATGACTTCCACAAATTCTGCTTCTTCATCAACTTCCTTCTTATGATGCTTCTCTCTCTTTGCTCCTCATCCTCATTATCAACTTCACTTTGTTTCAAATCAAGATGCAATTTCGTCTGCATTTTTGCTATATTTAGTACTTTCCTCGACCTCACCACTGTTGCTTTCTTCCCCATAATAACACCCTCCCCCAACCATCCAAACTATCAGAACAACATAAGATAAAAATAACCATGTCTGTTGCCTGTAGTTCCCTTTGGAAACCAATTTCACCCTCTAGTAAATACAAAATTCTGGCTACTTTTCCAATAACATTGGCATTATTTCCAACATCTCATCAACCCCATAAAATACTAATGGCATATCTCCACCCAGCACCAGCTGCATTTCTTATACTCCTTCAGAATATAAGAGCATAATGCTTCAAATTAACTCTAAATGTTTCGAGGTATTTAAGTTTGCCACGTTGCTTGGTGTCAGCTACTTCTGAAAAAAGTTGGCTACACTAAACCCTCCATTGCTGTGCATCAGTGCCAAATCAAGGCCAACCTTTATTTCCCTCCCCTGGAATCTCATCCTCAGGAATTCTTGATTACACCGTAAAAGTGTAATTGTTGGCCTCTAATTCCCACTTTGTTAGAGTTAAATTATCATTAATTCCTTATTTTAGTTAGATAAATTTTTTTTATGTGTTGTGTGTATTTTGTAGGTTATAGAGCTAATAAAAGCAAATTAGACGCAAAGAATGATCAAGATGGGTTCAAAACGAACAAACCGGTAATGAAAAGTCCAACTTGTCTCGGTATTTTGACCATAAATTTTTACTTTGATGTCCGATAGAGTTGATTTTTGCCTCATTGAAAAGAAGACTTCAATCTCTACAATTTTGCCTCTAATGTGAATCGGCTGAATCGAGCTCTAAGCTGGTCAAATAAAACTTCAAAGTTTCTGCGTCGAATAGTGATGAATAGTACTTGTCCGAACGGTTACTGTTCACCCGTTCGAACGTAGCCATCAGACGCACCATTCGAACGGTGCGTTCGGACGGTTGCTGTTCATCCAGAATGCATTTTTTGCATCCGAAGCTGCATTTTTAGTTTTTTTTGTAGGTTTTTTTGTGTAGTTAGGGTTTTTTTTTAGCAAGGGGGCGGAGCTCCCCTAAGGTTGGTTTTTCATGTTTTTGTTTATTTTTAGCTTAGATTTATGTTTGTAATATTAATGTAGGAGTAGAAATTGTAACTTTCTTTCATTGTAATGTATTTTTCTTCACTTTTTTGCACTTTTCTTCACTTTCCTTGTAACCAAACAGATTTATTGTTGTAGTAAAATTTAAATTTAATTCTTTTTATGCTTTCTTTACATTTTTACATGCTTTTATGATGAATTCAAGTAGTTAGATTTATCTTGGGTGTGATTGTGAAGATCCACCAAGGATCTTCAAGTATTTCAATAGGGATTCATGAACTTTAAAGTTTTATTCCTAGATTTCGATTGTTCTATTCGGTTGAGTGTTGGATTTGTTTGAAAACTTAGATTCATAACTCCGTTGGTAATATTTATGTACAATTCAACAATTGGTATAAATCTTGCACATTTCTAGGTTTGTTTCTATGGTTCTATTAATTGTTGCAATTTATACACTCAACTAAATATGAACCCAAGGTTTTATAGTCAAAATATTCCGAGTCAAGAATCCACGGTGTGATTCTTGATTTGAGTTACAAAAATCATCTATTGAAATTCTTGTTGTGAATTGGTGGATTGAATCAATCATATCTAAACTTTCCATTTTAATTACTTTACATTTAAATTAATTGCCTAGTTAATTGCTTTAATTTTTATTGCACTAGTTTAATAAATCAAAACCCCATCAAAAACCTAAAGATTTTCGGTCCTTTTATTTTTCCTTTTATTTTAGATCCAATTCACTACATAATTGCAAATCAATCCTAGGTTAGGTTAGTGTGAGTTGAGTGCTAAAGCCTATATTTGGCTAGGTCTTTTGGGAGAGAACGATACCGGATTACCGGTTTATACTTCATCGCAACCCCCGTACTCTTGCGAGGTACTAACTCCATTTTGTAGTTTTCGGAGTTAGTCAATTCTACAAGCTTGGATTGGTAGGAAGGAAGCATCCTCAATAATGTTCAAAACTGCTTCTCTACTGATTAACTTTGGAAGTTTGGCTTTTGAACTATGGTGCTCATCCATGAAGTTTGATTGGGTCTCCTCCAAAGCTTGACGGCTGCACTATCATAACCATAGCTGCAGCTTCATCTCATTCAAACACTCAAAAGCCATATGCAATGGAGGATAGTGCATATCTGTGCACGGTTGGGTTATTCTGTTGACCCACAACTCATTTGAACCTCGAAGCAGAGATATTACTATCATGTCAGAGATGCTTCTTGTTATCAAATAATTATTGCTGCTACTTGGAGCTATGTGAAATCATGCTCGTGCCCACTTCCATTGTTAATCTGAGGCAAAAGAAGTAACATCAAAACATTGAGGCATAAAAAAAAAAAAAAAAAAGACAAAAGCAACCTAAACAATACAGTACATAATGAAATCAAACAAACAAAGGTTATAATAAACATGATGAATAGCTCAGAGAAAACACAAAAGCAAATGGTTAATTATCCCAACCCAAAATCTGCAAGACAAAGGTGAAACAAAGATGATTATGGCTTCCTATAATATAGATTTTAGGCTGTATTTACACAATCTTATGCTGTAACAAACTTCAATTTGTGAGTCCTCACAAATTATGGTAGTCGATCGGCCTATAGAAGGTGATATGTGCAATGCTAAAGTGATACTTACTATTACTTTAGCAAAAACATATACTAACTGGAAGTTAAACTAGTAAGAGAGCTAATCTACAGGTGATGGAGTTTCGTCACTCACCATCCAAGAAATAGAAATAATTATTTCTGAATAGTGGAATATAACATTAAACTTACCATTCAATCAAAAACCATTCTGATTATTAAACCAATCAACAAGTGTCCGACTATTTTGTCTTGGTTTTTTTTTTTCTTTTTTAAACTCCTTGTGCATAAATTCAGATAGAAAAAGCTTGTAAGAACTTATTTTGCTTCATAGGGGGGGAACATTGATATCTATAGGACACGATCCATTTATGCATCTTTCATGAATGTTGTATATGAAAAATAAGTTATCTTGTTATTATGTGTATATTTGTACTTTAAATTGAAAAATGTGGGAGTGAGAACTCCCCAATATCGTGTACATAATGCATACTCCTATTACTTGCTTTCTTTTGACATTTTATTTATTTTTTAATCTTTCTTGCTATATTTTTTCCTATATTAAGAAGTCATCCATTACATATTTTACATTGGTCATATACATCATATACATGTTTGGAAAATGTTTCGAGATATATTTGGGGTGCGTAAGTCAGATTCCCAAGAATGCCAAACTTTGTTAGAATTAAGAGATTGGTTTGACCTCAAAGGTGTGTAATTGTTCTGCAAGTGCACAGTTGATGGTTGTAGTTTTATCCGGAAAGTCTGGATATTGTTTTCCTCAAGGATCGATTTCAATATGAGAATAAAACTAAGCTCACACTACACTAAGTTAATTGTGAGGATAAATCTGAAATGCAAACATTTCACACAAACAAAGAATAAGAAAGACATGAGTCACTCTTTTAGTGGTCTGCAGGTTGCTACAGTGACAATTGACTTCTTTGCCTAAATGTTTACAGTTACCAGGGTTGGCTTGAATTTCATCCCAGGTATGTTTCCCTCTGAACCCCAATTGCAGACTTATATATTAGTCTTTCTTTTCACATTTTCATGTAATTTTTTTCCTCCCATTACCATTAATTATGGTAAATTAGATATGAGACTTGCTACTAAAAAATTATTGTAGTAGTGAGAGGATCTAAATTGGAGAAGACCCATTTTAAGCTCATTCTTCTCCCCAGGCTGAATAAGGTTTTATAGATAAAACTTGTGGTCAGTGTGATTCTTTGGCTTGGCTTGAATGTCTTCAAGAATGATCTGCAAATACTGCTCAGAAGTTGGTTTGCCTCAAATTCAGTTGTATCAAGTCTCTCTCTCTCTCTCTCTCTCCTTGATGAGGATTTGGGGGAGGGGTTATTAATCCAAGACAATTTTATTTCCAACCACATGATGAAATTCAAGCTAAGAAGCGGAATATTTATTGCATAGTATATATAATTACATATCATGCTGCCAAGAATAGTCACAAGGATTGATTATACTTTGCCGCTTAATCCACGGGCAAAACTTGCATCAGCTCCTGTAATCAGCAATGCAATTCAAGGAACAAGTTACAAGGCATAGATTAACTAATAAATAGAACCTAGCACAATGATTACATTGTTTACACAATGAATAGAATGTTTCTTTGGTTTTAAATCATCTCTCTCTTCCTTTCTCTTACCTATCCTCATATTACCATGTTCTTTTCACTGCTTTGTTGCAGAGGGATTCTACTTTCATGGATAATTATCGTGGTTCATTTGTTCCTAGAAGAGTTCAGATATATATATATATATATATATATTACATGTATATAAGCTGTGGATGAATGTTAAAAATAAGTTCTAACAGTATGACCTCTTTTAGTTGTAAGTTAATTGTCCCACCAGTGGTGACAAAAAAGTATCAATCATGTGCACTTTCAAATCTTGACACTCAAAATTTTGTAGCATATATAAATGTGGCTAACTTTCAATATTGCAAAAAGGTCAATAACTAGCTAGTAAGAATATAACATTACTGTCGGTCTGATTTTGTTGTCGAGTTACATTGATGTCTCATTTTCATACAACTAATTTTATCATTAAAGAATACTAAGTGATACCAGGTTAAGATATGTGGGAGACAAATTTCCTAAAAATTTCTTTAATTTATGGCTAAGATATTAGGAGAAGTGTTCCATACCCATCGTAACCCAGCTGTCTGAAACGAGCTTTCTCAATGCTTTGTAGACCAGAGCAAGAGTCATAGATTTAACTCCGTGATTAATGATATAAGTTGAATGCATTCCATACGAACGTGCAGCTTTGTTATGGCCAGTCAGAACTTTGCAGAGAATGGAAGTAGGAGAAGTGATTTCAACCTTACCTGCAGTTCAGTTTAAGCAGAATAAGTCAAGATCTCATATATCTTAGTTGATCCTTTAATATTGCATATCATTCTAAAAAGCTAATTATAGCATCTCTTTGTCATTTTTAGTAACATGCAACTAATTCAAGCCCAAACAGTATAATTTGATTTATTAACATTTAAATATTGTTTAGGCCAACAATCCTGAATGCAGATAAAAATAAATTCCACAGTTCAATGAAAGTCTATATTTCCTATGACAGTTGACGCTCAGGCATTGTTTAAGGACAACCAACTTCACCCTTGCTACCTTACCACTTCTACTCCCAAAAACTAAAAAAAAAAAAAAAAAAAAAAATGAAAACCAAAGTAAACATGAAAACAATGAAATTATGCAAAATAATGACTGGAAACTCTTTTGACAACAATTCTTTTAGCTTAATCAGAGAAACCATATGTCTACCCCATGACCATGGTCCAATTAAGGGTAGGTTATGATCGTTATATTACTTTTCTTTCATCAATGCACAAAATCACCTCGAATTCACCTGTTTTTTGCTAGTTAACATCAATCCTTCACTTGAAAGGCATTTCATCTCTTATCTTATCCCCGTCATCTATAAATAGCTCTCATTGATCCTTTGCACCATCTGTTATCAATATTTACCATGTTCTGGAAAACATACTGCTATCTGAACCATTTTCTTAACCCAATCAGGTATTAAAAAAGGGCCAATATTCCCCTTCGTCTTGTTATTTATGGAAATTCTAATGATTAATTTTATATTGGAAATTTCTAATAAAAAATACGGTAGGAATCATATATCTAATCATTGTGTTCCATTAGATCATTTTGTTTATTATCTAGTTGAGATCAGAATATATGAGAAATGGACACCAAACTCATCTCTCATATATAAAATAATTCACACAAGCAAAGAATAAGAAACATATTTTATATCATTTTCGGTTAGCACTGACTTATTGTTACTATGCAAATGATTTCAGTGCAGGAAATGTAGTTATGAGAGTTCTTCTCTTTAAGAGTCCCCTTTTTCATGTATTGTTTTGTTCCATCTGTGCTTTATTTGAACTAGACATAGATACATTCTAATTAATATAATGGGTGTCAAAATTGGAAACAGAGACCCATTTTTAAGCTTATTCATCAGGCTTTCACAATTAAAAAATCAACAGTACATAACCAGAGTGTAAGTAGGGTTCTAGGCAAATGTGCTAATGGGATTCTTAGACATGAACATCATGAATTTCAAGAAAATTTCATTGCCAACCACATAAAGAAGTTCAAGCTACATGACCACCTCATTCTAGATATACCTATTGAAATTATAATCCAAGGAAAATAGTATGGCACCAATATTTCAGTTGTGCACAATGGTTTCAGTTCAATTTATTTGAATATTAAAGAAAAAGAATTAGTATGTCGGCATAAATACTGCTCGATAGATCACTAGCTCACCAGATCCTGAAAAGCCCTTTGAATTCTAAGCACTCCTTTGGAGAACTCCAGTTCTTTAGCACAACTTCCAAAATTTGCAGTCAACCTCAAAGCCTTATGGTTCGTTTTGTAGATGTGCAATGAAAATGCTGCAAGCATACGGCCGCGTTTGTAATTTAATCCGGGAGTCCAGATGTCGATTCTTTCGAAGACCGAACCCAATATAGGCTATGGGCACTCAACCTAAGCTCTATGCAACTTTGGACAGAATTACAATTATGTGAATTGAAACTAAGTGACAAAAGGACTAAAAATCTTTTGGGGTTTTGGAAAATTGGTTCAATTAAGCTACTTGAATGCAATTATTATGCAATTAAACTAAATGTGATTGTTAAAATGAAAAGGGGCTTGAATGCAAATGTTCCGATTGGCCAAGACTCTTAGAGATTTCAATGGAGGCATATATAACTCAAATCTCTCCATGGACCTTTGATTCGGAAGATTTTGACTATGAAAATTAAGGGTCATTAGCAATAGAGTCTAGATTAGCAACTAATTAAAGTTTTGTAGATTCAATTTATTGATTTGTGCAATCTCTATACTAACCCTAAGATTGTGCATAGCAATTACCAAACAAAGCTTGGAATGTGAGTTTTCTAACCAATCTAAGTTTCCATTGCAATGAATACAAGTAATATAGAATAGAATCAATGAAAAGCATTATATCTCCATGAAAGCTTGGAAACCCTAGACCAATCTTCACATTTGCATCCAAGATCGAGTTTAGATATTAAAATCCATGAAAAAGTGCATGAAAATGAAAGAAACTTGCGTTGAAATGAAAATCTAAGGGTTTGATTCCAGGAAAAACAAGGAAAATATAATGAACCTACTCTCTAGTCCTACACAAAACTTGCTAAAACCCTAAAATCAAGCTGCCTAAACCCTAAAATTGTTGGAACTCCTTACAAAAATGTAGAAATTTGTTTTAAATAACTATAGTCGTTGACCGTTCTAACGCCTAGTTAATCGTTCGAATGGCCACTCGCATGCCATCGAACGGGAAATTGATCTCTCTGAATCTTCCCATTTCTAACGCACAGTACTGAACCTGATTCAAACGGGGAAATGAGGTCTCTGAATCTCCATACCATTCAATCGGATGGGCTGGACATTCGAACGATAGTTCGCACGGTGGAAACCTTCGTTCGCATGGTGGAAACCTCCTCATGAATTTTGCTCAATTTTAGCCTTTTAAGCTCCATTTCTTACACAAGGTTCGATAAAGCAGCTTTAGGAATAAATCTAACTAATAAAATAGTATTAAATCTAATCTAGGGCAAACAACCAACTAAATTGGGCAATTGGATTACACTTTTGGAGTGTAATCACCTTACTGCCTGAACATGTGCATTTGGAGAGGCATGAGAATAATCTTCAATTTGGTGCTCAAATAAAGGATTTTGTTAATGAATTTATAAAGCATTTAATATAGAATCTTAACCCTCTTCTCCCCCCCCCCCTCCCCGCTCGAAAAATAAAAAAACGAAGAACAAAAAACAAAAAACAAAGTGACGCCAACTACTCATTATTGGATAGGGATTTCCTCTAACTTGGATTGTAGAAATTCCTATTGCATTGTGTATCGTGGCAGGACATCAGTTTGCCATGTATCCATATTTTTTATTTCTTGTTTCAGTATCTTGTAAAGTTATAGTAATCCCAAGATTGGTGCCAAGAAATTTAGGAAAAGTAAAACTGGATTAACCCAATTTTGCCACGTATTCATATTTTTATTTTTTTTATATTTTAGTATCTTCTAAGCTACAGTAATCTCATGATTGCTGCCAAGAATTTAGGAAAAGTGAAAGTGGATTAAAAATACAATTTTAATATGTGGCATCTTGATGTGCTGCCACATAAGTTGGGCAGCAGGAATTCCTCCAACCTAGCTAGGTTGGAAGAAATCCTAGTCTTCACTAATATTATTATCATTACAACCATGCCTAGAGCTATTTGGTTTAGCGTGGGAGACAGATTTCGTTCGATGTTTTATTAGTTTGATTGTTTAGAAACACTAAAATGTGTTCCATGCCCATCGTGACCTAGCCGCCCATGACATGGTTTTGTTTTGGTTTGTAGGAACAGAAATCCTAGATCCAACTACACTATCTAATGTTAGGAAAAAACGTTGAATGTATGTGCAAAAAGCGAGTAAGTTATTTGAACTTGACCGGTAGTTCACTTCACGTAGCATAAGTGATCAACACCTCACATCTTACTTGATCCTTGAATATTTTCACATATACTACCCATATATGGAGTGGCAAACCCAGGAATTTTACAGAGGGGGGCCAACGTAAGATGTTTTTTTTAGTGGTACAGACAACTCAAATTTAAGTTTTACAATGAAGAACAAATATTGAAATGAGTAAAAAAAATCTGGGAAAAACTTTTGGGGAGAGTGATTACACCCTAAAAGTGTAATCATAAGTCCTTAATTTGTACTTTGTTAGACTTATATTGTAATTAATTATCTTATTTTAGTTAGATATTTGTTTGAGTATGTTTTGTATGTGTTTTGTAGGTTATATAAGCTAATAAAGGTGAAAAGAAATCAAGAATAATCAAAGCGAGTTCAAGGCGAATAATTTGTTTATGGAAATTCAGACCTGTCTCAGTATTCTGGCCCTAACTTTTTTCTCCGATGTCCGATTGAGCTAATTTTGCATCATTGGAAAGAAGACTTCAAGCTCTAAAACTTTGCATCTAATGTGCATCGGCTAAATCGAGCTCTAGGGTGGTCAAATAACGCTTCAAAGTTTCTGCAGTCGAATGTTAACCGTTCGGACGGTTACTGTTCATGAACAGTCCGAACAAACTTCAAACGGGCATCGAACGCACTGTCCGAATGGTATTCGGATGGTTACTGTTCATCCAAATTGTGTTTTTTGCGTTCGAAGCAGCGTTTTTAGGGTTTTTTGTAAATTTTTTAAGTAGTTAGGGTTAGTTTTGAGTAAAGGGCGGCGGGAGAAGCTCTCCAAGGTTAGTTTTTTACATTTTTCTTCATTTTGAGCTTAGATTTAGCTTTGTAACTGTAGTATAGTGTAGAAACTTTTAATTTTCTTCATTGTATTGTATTTTCTTTCACTTTCTTGCACTTTTTTGCATTTTCTTTCATTTTCCTTGTAACCAAACGGTCTTATTATTGTAGTTAATTTTAGATTTAAATCTCTTTATGCTTCTCTTTCCATTTTTACAAGCTTTTATGATGTATTCAAGTAGCTAGTAATTTAAATTGGGTTTAAATGTGAAAATCACCTAAAAAATACAAGGAATTTAATGGAGGTGTCTCATGAATTAATTGCTATATTTTCCTAGAATTCGAATTTCTAGTAATTAGATGTGGAATTTTAGAAAATTTGAATTATTGACTAATTTTGGGAATTTTGATCACACAAATCGGTGGTATTAATTTTGGACTCTTGACTAGACAAAAACTCCACAATTTCTAGAAATTCATTCCCAACAATTGATTGAAGATGCCTTAGAAAACCTAGGTTATTGACTATGTTTGACTAATCAATGCACAAACTACAAATTTGGTATTGACTAAGTTGAATCGATAGTATTAACCTTTGATTCCTCATTGAACATGTATCTAATTTCAATTGCTTGAGAATTATCGGTTTTCAAAGTTAAATCTTCCGAATCAAGCATACTTAGATATTGTGTTTGATTTGAGTTATAAACCCAATTGGAAACCTTGGATGAAATTGAGTGATTGGATTATTTGAGCCCAATTCTCTTTTAATTGCTTTAATTATATTTTCTCTTTGCTTTACTTTAATTGTCTAGTGTTAATTGCTTTAATTTTCATTGCATTAGGTTAGTAATTCAAAATCATCATAAAAAATCCAAAACATTTTCGGTCCTTTTATTTTCCTTTTTGTTTTAGATCCAATTCCCCTCTTTAATTGCAATTCGATCCTAGGTTAGGTTAGTGTGAGTTGAGTGCTAGAGCCTATATTGGGCAAGGTCCCTTGGGAGAGAACGACACTGGATCTTCCGATTTATACTTCATCGCGACTCCCGTACTCTTGCGGGGTGCTAACTTCATTTGTAGGAAAACCGCATTTGGGGGTGAGTCAGAGAGTACAAGGAAAAATTAATTGCATTTTAGTGGGGTTAATGTACTATTTTTTTCATTTGTCACAGATACTAAAAAATATGTAAGACTTAAGAAAAATTTTCTAAACTTTGAAGGGGCAATGTTGTTTTTTTTAATTTTAAAGGAAGGGGGGAGGGGGGAAGTACCATTTCTCATCTTAATGCTCAAAATATATAGTATGTAAGTGTAATTTTCAAAAATTATTTTTTTTTTTTGGGGGGGGGGGGGGGGTGGTGTCACGATCCCAAACCCACCTTATGCGGATTAGAAATCATAACCGGCTAGTAGTTTAGTTATCTAAGGCCAAACTAAACTAACAGATTGATCACCTACATTTGATATAATGCGGAAGCATGATTCACTCTTTTATTTATTAGTAAACATAAAGAAAATACCTACGTCACCATCATAACATAGTTTTATTATACAACCATAGTCTTGACACAAATATAGGGAAATCTACTAGTTCAAACTTATCATAAATCAAAATATAACTCGAGTCTTCATGACATTTATACATAGGTAGCTTAGCTAACAACTTTCTAAACTTAAATTCTCAATCTTGGTTATTTGAAAATGTTTAAGAAAGCATGAGCTACAAGCCCAGTGAATAATAGAATAATTGAAATATCAAAATATACCATGGGCTTGATTTACATATGACATAAATACCATTTTGCATAAGATCTTGAAACAAGTAAAAGAGATATATATATACTAAACATAAACATACCTTTTAAAAGATGCTAATTTAGGTTTATACTTACAAAAGCATCTAAATATCAACATTTTATATATAATTTATAATGTACTCATGATATCGGCTAAATGAAAAATCTGTAACAAAACGTATGTACTAGTGATGTAGAACAGAACAAAAAAAAGTCTTGAGAAATGTCTTACTAATCATATCAAGCTTTCGGTTTATTTTAAGTTTCCCTGATGTAGGACCTCAGAGTATAGTACATATAGCTTTCAAATCTTATTCATCGTATACAAGACTTAATCCATGGATTTTCTTAATAGAATAATACAAGGCTTAGCATCTAATTATAATAACTATTTTTGAAGAGTAACATAAACATATTATCATTTGTTTTGAAAATGTATGATTCCACTCTAAAAGTGTAAGCTTTGTTCCCTAATTAGTTGTTTGTTAGCTTCTATATGAGTATTAGAACAGGTTTTTAGTAGTAAATTGATCTAAAGTGGTTTTCTGCGTGTATTATAGGTTTTTGGTGATAAAATAGTGAAAATGGGCTTATAAAGTGAAAAAGTTCGTTTGGACGGTTCGTTCGGACGGATAAAAAAGCGTTCGGACAGCACGTTCGGACGGACGAAATAGCGTCCGGACACTAAGACAGAAAGTGAATTTCCAGAGTCGAGTTTTCCCGTTCGAAGCTATCATAGAGTCATGTTTTTCCATTCGAAGAAATATTGAGATTTCACATCTAAAGACCGTCCGAACGGTGAAATAATCATCTGAACGATTACTCCATCGTCCGGATGGTGCATCCGGATGCTTATCAGACGGCCTTAGGACACACTTCGAACTGTGAGCGTAGATTTGCCCTACAACCCAGCAGTCGAAGAAAAGAAGGGTTATGTTTTGTTTTAGGGTTTTTCAGCCGCGGGAATAGGAGGGGAAAAAGGGGAAAAGTTGTATTTTACTTAGATTTACTTTTTTTTGTTGTATTTAGGACTTTGAGAAGGGTTTAGTTAGATTTCTAGTGCTATTTTGTTGTAATCCTTTACATTCACTCTAGTTCAATATATATATATATATCCTTTTGATTTAAAGTTGAAATGGTATCTCTACACTTTGGCAAGCTTTCAACCATGGAATCAACAAGCTAACTTCATTGTTTGGGGACAAATGTGAAGATCTATCAAGGAAAGCATAGGAAATGAAAGAGGAGTCCTCAATCTTGTTCAATATCTATTTTGTATCTTTTCTCTAATTATTTTGAAATTAATTCTTGTAAAAATCTTAGATCTATAATCATAGTTAGTAACATGTGATTTGTTTCTAAAGAACCCATGAATGATGATAAAATTTAATTCCAAAATAATTAGAGATCTCTAAATTTTTAAAGCTAAACTTTTTGAATCGAGGGCCTTTGGATGGTTCTTGATTTAAGTTAACCCAAACTCCCCCTTTCAAATTCCGTGCTAGAATTGGTAGATTGGATTATTTGAATCCAAACCCCCTTTTTAATCAAGTTAAATCCCTAGTTTTCATTGGAATTTCGGTTAGATCAAAATTAATTTAGTTATAATTGTTGTTATTGTAATAGAATTCTCATATTTGTCAAATTACCTTAGCTAGAGTCAAGTTGGTGGACTTAATTTCATTTCAATTGTTTGCCAAGTTATTAGCAAAACAAATCTTCAAACACCAAAAGATTTGCGGTCAATTCTAGTTACCATAGCCATCAATTCCGTCCTCAGCTTGCGATTTCAATTTGCAAAGTTTTCTAAACTTTACTCGTTTCTATTGCTAGATTGGCACAAGTCTCATGGGAGAACACGATAGTGGGGATACCCTCACTTAAACTACATGCACTTCCGAAGTGGTGAGTGAGGAAAGACAAGTCAATGTATTGTTTAAATATAATTTGTGGAAAAAAAAAACATTTGCATTGGAAATATATACGTTTTACTCCAAATACACCATTACTCACCTCAAGTGCTTAATTCTTGGAATTCCTCCTCTAAAGGTTGGAACTTGATCTGCAAGAGCAACTTCCTAATCTCCACTCTTCTCTCTTCACTATGCTTAGGCTTGCTTGTATTCAAACCCTCTCATCTAAACGTACTATTTATAGGATGAAGTAAATGAAGTAGGTGTAATACTTTACTATTCTTTATTCTTCACTAATTTAGTGGGCTAACTTTCATTATCATTTAGGTGAAGATAATTATCCAACTTATCAAGTGGAGAAACTTTATTCTTCACTTATTCTCCACTCATCTAAGAGAAGTAATACTATCATGATTACTTTGCAAAGTGCTGCTACCATCAAGTGGAGAAACTTTATTCTCCACTCATCTAAATGGAGTAATACTTTCATGATTACTTTGCTAAGTGCTATCACCATCAAGTTGAAAAACTTTATTCTCCACTCATCTTAATGAAGTAATACTTTTATGATTACTTTGCTAAGTGCTGTCACCATTTGCTCCTCTTTAGTTGTGTATAAATAGAGAAGTATAAGCATGAAATTAATATATGTATAGAAGAGAATTATGAAGCGAGTGTAACTTAGTGAGTGTGAGGATTCTAGGGTGTTACAGGTGGAGGCATGGCCCTTGCTCGCCCCCCATGTCCGTCTGCCACTACACATATGTCATAGTAGGACTGTGTAATTACTCCAAGCCCCAACCAGTACCTTTCTACTTGAAACAATTTGGTGTATTAAAATTCAAGTAAGTTAAAATTTTTCCATGCAGATGAAATCAAACTAGAAATTTCACAATTCAATAGAATCTAAATTTCATACCATAGTAGATGCTTGAAGTTCCACAGTATGTTGAAGATAAATGTGCCTCTCCTGCCACCAACTTGACCCTTGCTACCTATGAATACATAAGCATGGTGCTACTGATCAGAAACAAAAACAAGGACATTCTTTACGAATCCAAGACACAATTAACAAAACAATTTTCTTAATAACCCAAGGTAGGATTAAAGGAAATCCATTCGTAACCTTCCAAATTATTGGCAGCAGTTTAAGCATAAATTTCCAAATTATTCACAGCAATTTAAACATAAAATTTTTCCTAGTATATCCTAAATCTTGGACAAATAGAAGTTCATTAACAAAACAATTTTCTTAATAACCCAAAGCATGATTAAAGGAAATCCATTCGTAACCTTCCAACTTATTGGCAGCAGTTTAAGCATAAAATTTTCTTAATATATCCTAAATCTCAGACAAACAGAAGTCAAGAAACATCTTAATCATATGGCAACTTGTAAAGGCCAAATGTCTAAAACTACTATTCCAAAAAAACAAAAAAACAAAAAAAAAGAGGTGATCTTCTCAAATATTTTTCACACTGAAAAGCCTACCCATGCTTCGATAACTTCCAAGAATTCCACCTCTTCATCAACTTCCTTCTCATGACTGTCCTCTCAGTTTGCCCCTCATCCTCATCATCAGCTTCACTTTATTCCAAATCAAGATGCAATTCCCTCAGCATTCTACGATTTTTATTACTTTCCTCGACCTCACCACTGTTGCTTTCTTCCCCTTCTAACAACCTCCCCCAATCATGCAAAATGTCAGAACAACATAAGATTAAACAACCATGTCTGTTGCCTCTAGTTCCCTTTAGAAACCAATGCCACCCTCTAGCGAATACAAAATTCTGGCTACTTTTCCAATAGCAGTGGCAATATTTCCAACTTCTCATCAATTGCATATCTCCACCTACCACCAGCCACCTTTCTTCTGCCCCTTCGGAATATACAAGCATAATGCTTCAAATTATATCTCTTTGGCATTATGATGTAGTCAAGCTTCCACATTGCTTGGTGTCAGCTACTTATGAAAAAAATTGTCTACACTAAACCCTCCATTGGCATGTATTAGGGTGAAATCAAGGTCAAACTTTATTTCCTGCCTCTAGAATCTCATCCTCAAAAAGTCTGCAAGCTTGGATTGGGAGGAAGTACAATGAACCAACAAGCATAATGGAAACTCCAATAATTTGGAGAAATGGAAATATTATTCCAGACAAACAAAGATTGATTTTATTTATATGGGAAGATATAAAAGAAGTTCCACTGGAACTGCCTTCACCTAAGTAGAGAACTTTTGACCTAGATTGCCATTTCCTACAAATTGCCGAACTTAATCAACCAAACACTCTTTATAAACCAAGTTAAAATTTACACCAAAAACATTGTGCAATGTTCATAGTTGCCCAACTCCCATATTCCAGAATACATACATGTGAAAATTTTGTACCATAATGTTCACAATCAAACTAACTATTTTCTCAAGTAGGTCATACTCATTTGAAGTAACCTTTTATTTTTCATTTTATGGGCCTCTATCAATGAATAAAATAGGAAATAATTACACAAGTAGGTTTCCTCATTAAAATAACTTTTTTTTTCTTGGTGTTCCATTGGAAGAAAAAACTCTTAAATTAATTTTCTTTTGGTCACCAATGTTTAAATAATTTTAAATTAAAAAAGACAATTAAGAAAGTCACTTCACCATAAATCACAACCAGTACACTAGCTTAAAAACTATTGATAATTTGATAACTAGTAACTATGTGAGTTGTAGAACTTCCACAATTTGCATTCAACCTCACAGCCTTACTTCCAAAAAATTCGAAGACTCTGTGCCATAGCATCTTTGAAGATGTACATTAGGAGAGGTTAATCTTCAATATGGTGCTCAAAATAAGGAATTTTTTTAATGAATTTATAAAGCATTTGATGCGGAATCTTAGCCCACCCCCCCAGAGAAAAAAACTATAAAAAAAAGTGAAGTCAACTACTTATTTTTTTCCCCCATTATAGCAAAGCCTTTGTGTACTAAGCTGCCAAGAATGACCACAAAATTGGTTATTTATCCGCTTAATCCATTAGAAAACCTTATATAATATCCTGTAATCAGTAAGGTGAATTCAAGGACTTAGATCCCTAGAACCCCCACACACACACCCCCGCCCCCACCCCCCCCCCCCCCCCCCCACCCCCCCCCCCCCCCCCCCCAACCCCCCCCCCCCCCCACCCCCCCCCCCCCCCCCCCCCCCCCCCCCCCCCTCCACCCACCCCCCCCCCCCCCCCCCCCCCCCCCCCCCCCCCCCCCCCCCCCCCCCCCCCCCCCCCCCCCCCCCCCCCCCCCCCCCCACATGAGAAGGCAGCTAAGCGCTGATCAAAAGCTAGTCAAGATGAAATTGTCAAATTACATGTAACAAGTATTACCCATTAAAATAAACAAGAAGAGCGATTGGGGAACTTCTTTTGTTGTAAGTCATCCATCTCTTCCTTTTGCCTATCCTCGTATAATGGAGTTCCTTCTACTCGTTTCTCCGAGAAGGGTTCAACTTGGATTGTTAACCATTGCAGTTTATCTTTCCCCAAAAGAGTTCGCTGGACAAATATTTTTCAGTTACTAGATATGTGTTAAGAATAAGTTATAGTGGTAAACCATCTATTAGTTGTAAGGCAATCATTCCACTATTGAGGCTGAATCAGAAACGGGTCCCATTCATAGGCGGCGCCACATAGAAGACAGTGGGATCAATTGATCCCATCAACCTTGAAAAATATACTAATTTTTTAATAATAGTTATTGTTAAATAAAATTTGATAAAAAATTTGCACCTATTGTCTAAAACATTGACCCATCAATCCAATGAAAAAAGGTATAACTCACACGTTATTAAAAAAAAAAGAAAGGCAATGAAATCTCCCACTCTCCAAGGGCAGAGTTACTGTGAGAGCATGTGGGGTGGAGGCAATTGCCCCACTCAACCTATAAAATAAGTAGTTTTTTCACTATTTGTTTTTCCTCAACATTGCTAACCATTATCTAATCCACCCATGATATGCAAGACCTTAATGTGTATAAAATAGATTTAATTCTATATATTGTAACTAGATAATTTACTCTATATGATAAGAGGCTAATTTTGTGAACGGGACCAGTTGATTAGAAAAAAATGCATCTTGCGGTCTTTTAACATTTAGACATGGGTAGATATTCTAATTCTAGCGTGCAAGAGAAATTATCTAATGTGATATAATAATTAAAATATAAATTTAGTGTCTGTGAACAATAAAATCATTATAGATATAGGATTTATAATATAAGATATAGTATTCACGCTTAGTGAATTCTTGAAAGGATAATGCTATCCTTATAAAAAACTTGTCCAGAAAAGCTCACTAGAGTGATATGGCAATAGTATTTTTGTAATTAAGAGCCATTAGGATGGGTGTTTTGTTTTAAAATGAATGACTCAATCAACCACATCATTCAAATGATAAATTCTCTATGAATTTTTGGGTTGTCTAACATTACCCTTCTTAAAACTTCTTAAAATTCAAATACTACTACTTCATTCTTTGCAAAAATACCTATTTTCGTTTGAAATGGTTTTACCAATTGCAACTGTAAAATAGTAGATAAGAGTTTTTTCAACAATGAAATGTAGAAAGTATCGATTCCTTAATGGAAATGAAAGATTAGAGGATGAATGATTGTTTGGTGAAGTACATTGAAAATGACATATTTGATACCATCAATAATGAGATTATCATGTTACAATTCTAAAATATGGAATCCAACTGTAGAAGTACATATAATTAGTATTTTTGTAAAAGATAAAAGTATCAATGAATTAACATTTTTATTTATAATTTCAGATTCAGAGTTTAAATTTTTGTATGTCCTGCCTGCAAAAATTCCTAGAGTTGTCACTGGTCCCATCAATGTGATTTTTAACTAGTTAGACACACCATTACTCTTAGTCTACTTCAGTTGTCAAGGTACATAGATCATCAAGTCTTCACTAATATTATTATCATTACACCCATGCCTAGAGCTATTGGTTCAGCGTGGCAGACAGATTTCGTTCAATGTTTTATAAGATACACTAAAATGTGTTCCATACCCATTGTGACCCAGCTGCCCATGACATGGTTGTGTGCTACGTTGTAGGAGCAAAAATCCTAGATCCAACAACACTATCTAACGTTAGGAGATAAGTCGAATGCATTTGCAAAAAATGAGTAAGTTATTTGAACCTGACCGGTAGTTCACTTCACATAGCATATGTGATCAACACCTCACATCGTACTTGATCCTTGAATGTTTTCACATATACTACCCATATATGCAGTGGCAGACTTAGGAATTTTACAAGGGGGGGCCAATGTAAAATGTTTTTTTTTAGTGGCACAGACAACTGAAATTTAAGTTGTACAATGAAGAACAAATATTGAAATGAGTTAAAAAAATCAAGGAAAAACTTTTGGAGAGAATACAAGGTAAAATTAACTGCATTTTAGTGGGGTTAATGTACTATTTTTGTTTTATTTTATCACGGATACTCAAAAATATGTAAGACCTAGGAAAATATTTCTAAACTTTGAAGGGGCAATGTCATATTTTTTAATTTTAAAGGAAGGGGGGAGGGGGGAAGTACCATTTCTTGTCCTTAATACTCAAAATAAATAGTATGTAAGTGTAATTTTCAAAAATTACGGGGGTGGGGGGGGCATGGCCCTCGCTCCCCCCGCCCCCCATGTCCGTCTGCCACTACATATATGTCATAGTAGGATTGTGTAATTACTTGAAGCCCCAAGCAGTACCTTTCTACTTGAAACAAGTCGATGTATTAACATTCAAGTAAGCTAACATTCTTCCATGCAGATAAAATCAACCTAGAAGTTTCACAATTCAATAGAATCTAAATTTCATACCATAGTAGATGCTAGAAGCTCCACAGCATGTTGAAGATAGATGTGCCTCTCCTGCCATCAACTTGACACTTGCTACCTATGAATTCATATGCATGGTTCTACGATCAGAATAAAAAACAAGGCCATTCTTTACAAACCCGAGACACAATTAACAAAACAATTTTCTTAATAACCCAAGGCAGGATTAAAGGAAATCCATACATAACCTTCCAAATTATTGGCAGCAATTGAAGCATAAAATTTTTTAGTATAACCTAAATCTCAGACAAATAGAACTTCATTAACAAAACAGTTTTCTTAATAACCCAAAGCATGATTAAAGGAAATCCATTCGTAACATTCCATATTATTGGCAGCAGTTTAAGCATAAAATTTTCTTAGTGTATCCTAAATCTCGGACAAATAGAAGTTCATTAACAAAACAATTTTCTTAATAACCCAAAGCATGATTAAAGGAAATCCATTCGTAACCTTCGAAATTATTGGCAGCAGTTTAAGCATAAAGTTTTCTTAATACATCCTAAATCTCGGACAAATAAAAGTTCAAGAAATATCTTATGCATATGGCAACTTATAAAGGGCAAATGTCTAAAACTACTGCTCCAAAAAAAAAAAAAAAAAAAAAAAAAAAAAAAAACAAAGGAGGTGCTCTTCTCAAATATTTTTCACACCGAAAAGCCTAGCCGTGCTTCGATAATTTCCAAGAATTGCACCTCTTCATCAACTTCCTTCTCATGACCCTCCTATCGGTTTGCCCCTCATCCTCATCATTAGCTTCCCTTTGTTCCAAATCAAGATGCAATTACCTCAGCATTCTGCAATTTTTATTACTTTCCTCGACCTCACCACTGTTGCTTTCTTCCCCATTCTAACAACCTCCCCCAATCATGTAAAATGTCAGAACAACATCAGATAAAACAACCATGTCTGTTGCCTTTAGTTCCCTTTGGAAACCAATTCCATACTCTAGTGAATACAAAATTCTGGCTACTTTTCCAATAGCAGTGGTAATATTTCCAACTTCTCATCAATTGCATATCTCCACCTACCATCAGTCACCTTTCTTCTACCCCTTCAGGATGTACAAGCATAATGCTTCAAATTATATCACTTTGGCATTACGATGTAGTCAAGCTTCCACATTGCTTGGAGTTAGCTACTTCTGAAAAAAGTTGCCTACACTAAACCCTCCATGGCCATGTCTTAGGGCCAAATCAAGGTTAAACTTTATTTCCTGCCTCTGGAATCTCATGCTTGAAAATTCTGTAAGCTTGAATTGGGAGGAAGTATAATGAACCAACAAGCATAATGGAAACTCCAATAATTTGGAGAAATGGAAATACTTTTCCAGAGACACAAATATTGATTTTATTTATATGGGAAGATATAAAAGAAGAGGTTCTACTGGAACTGCCTTCACCTAAGTAGAAAACTTTTGACCTAGATTGACAATTCCTAAAAGTTGCCGAACTTAATCAACCAATCTCTCTTTATAAACCAAGTTGAAATTAACATAAAAAAACATCATGCAATGTTCATAGTTGCCCAACTCCCATATTCCGGAATACATGTGAAAATTTTGTACCGTGATGTTCACAATCAAACCAACTATTTTCTCAAGTAGGTCATACTCATTTGAAGTAACCTTTTATTTTTCATTTTCTGGGCCTCTATCAATGAAAGAAATAGGAAATAATTTCACAAGTAGGCAAGTAGGTTTCCTCATTAAAGTAACTTTTTTTTCTTGCTGTACCAATGGAAGAAAAAACTCTCAAATTAATTTTCTTTTGGTCACCAATGTTGAAATAATTTTAAATTAAAAAAGGACAATTAAGAAAATCACTTCACCATAAATCCCAAGCAGTACACTAGCTTACAAAACTATTGATAATTTGATAACTAGTAACAATGTCAGTAGCAGAACTTCCACAACTTGCATTCAACCTCAAAACCTTATTGCCAAAAAACACGAAGACTCTGCCATAGCATATTTGAACATGTGCATTTGGAGAGGCATGAGAATAATCTTCAATCTGGTGCTCAAATTAAGGAATTTGTAAATAAATTTATAAAGCATTTGCTGCAGAATCTTACCTGCCCGTCAAAAAAAAAAAAAAAAATGGGGAAAAATAACGCAAAGTGAAGTCAACTTCTTATTATTTGTCCCATTATAGCAAAGCCTTTATGTACCAAGCTTCCTAGAATGACCAGAAGATTGATTACTTATTGCTGTTCAATCCATTAGGAAAACTTATATAACATCCTGTAATCAGCAAGGTGAATTCAAGGACTCAGATCCCTAGAAACCCCCCATGAGGAGGCAGCTAAGTGCTGATCAAAAGCTAGTCAAGATGAAATTACCAAATTACATGTGAAAGTTTTACCCATTAAAATAAACAAGAAGAACGATTGGAGAACGTCTTTTGTTGTAAGTCATCCATATCTTCCTTTTACCTATCCTCGTATAATGGAGTTCCTTCTACTCCTTTCTCTGCGAATGGTTCAACTTGGATTGTTAACCATTGTAGTTTGTTTTTCCCCAAAAGAGTTCACTGGACAAATATTTTAGTCATAAGATCTCTGTTCAGAATAAGTTCTAGCAGTAAACCATCTATTAGTAGCAAGTTAATCATTCCACTACTGAGTCTGAATTAGAGAAGGGTCCAATCCATGGATGGCGCCACATAGAAGACAGTGGGATCAATTGGACCCCATCAACCTTAAAAATATTATTTATTTTTCAATATTAATTTTTGTTAAATAAAATTTGATAAAAAATATTCACACCCAACGGTCTAAAACATTGACTCCATCGATCCAATGAAAAAGGAATAACTCACAAGTTATAAAAATAAAAAATAAAATGAAAGGCAATGAAATCTTTCTCTCCAAGGGCAGAGTTATTGTGAGAGCATGTGGGGATGGGGGCAATTGCTCCATTCAACTTATAAAAAATAGTTTTTTTCACTATTTATTATATTTTTCTCAACACTACTAATCATTATCTAATCCACCCATGATATGCATGACCTTAAAGTGAATAAAATAAATTTAATTCAATATATAATAAATTTTGTGAACATGACAAGTTTATTATAAAAAAATGCAACTCATGGTCATTTAAAATTTAGACATGGGTAGAATCTCTAATTCTAGCGTGCAAGAGAGATTATCCAATCGGATATAATAACTAAGATATCAATTGAGTGTCATCGGATAATAAAATCACGCACAAATATAACATTAATAATATAAGATAAAGTGTTCATGCTCAGTGAATTCTTGAAAGGATAATGCTATTCTTCCAAATAACTTGTTCAAAAAATCTCACTAGAATGATGTGACAATGGTACTTTTGTAATTAAGCCATCAGGATTGGTGTCTCATTTAACCTCATCAATCTATTGATTAATTCTCTATGAATGTTCTGGTTGTCTAACATAACTCTTAAAATCCAAACACTTCTTTATTCTTTGCAAAAATGCCTATTTTTCGTTTGAAATTAGCATTGATTTTACCAATGGCGGCTGTAATAGTAGAAAGAGTTTGTTCAACAATGGAATTTAGAAAGAATCGATTACTTAACCAAAATGAAAGATTAAGAGGATGAATGATTGTTTGGTAAACTATATTGAAAATGACGTATTTCATAATATTGATAATGAGATTATCATGTTAGAATTCTAAAATATGGAGTCCAATTGTAGAAGAACATATAGTTGATTGATTTTATAAAAAATAATAGCATCAATGTATGAAGATTTTTATTTATAATTTGAGATCTAGCATTTAAATTTTTTTATAACTCATAAATAAAAATTTCTAGAGCCTCTGTTGGTCCCATCCCTGTGATTTGTAACAAGTTAGACCGCACCATTACTGATAGTTTAATTTAGTTGTCAAGGTACACAGATTATCAAGTCCTACTACAAATATAATTATCATTGCAACTATGCCAAGTGCTCAAATTTCGTTCAATGTTTTATTAGTTTGATTGCTAAGATACAATGAAATGTGTTTCATCCCGGCCCATTGTGACTGAGCTGCCCTAGACAGGGCTTTGTGCTGCTTTGTAGGAGCAGAAGTCCTAGATTCAATTATACGATCAAATGTCATGAGATAAGTTGAAGGCATTTGCTAAAAACGTGTAAGTGATTTCAACCTTAATTGTAGTTCACTTGACGTAGCAAAAGTCAACACCTCGCATCTTATTTGATCCTTGAATATCTTCACATATACCACCCATATATGCCTGCTTCCATTGTTAATCTGAGCAAAAGATGTAACATCAAAAAGCTGAGGCATAAAAAAAAATAATAAAAGACAAAAGCAACCTAAGCAATACAGTAGAGAGTGAAATCAAACAAAAAAGGTTATAGCAAATATGATGAATAGCTCAGAGAAAACACAAAAACGAACCGTTAATTATCCCAACCCAAAATCTGCAGAACAAAGGTGAAACAAAGATTATTAAGGCTTCCTATAATATAAATTTTATGCTGCATTTACACAATCTTAAGCTGTAACAAAATTCAATTTGTGAGACCTCGCAAATAATGGTAGTCGATCGGCCTATAGAAGGTGATATGTGCAATGCTAAAGTGATACTTACTATTACTTTAGCAAAAATATAAACAAACAGGAAGTTAAACTAGTAAGAGAGCTAATCTGCAGGTGCTGGAGTTTCGTCACTCACCATCCAAAAAATAGAAATAGTTATTTACGAATAGTGGAAGAGAACATTAAGCTTACCATTCAATCAAAAACCATGCTAATTATTAAACCAATCAACACGTGTCTGACTATCTTGCTTTTTTTTTTTAACCTCCTTGTGCATACATTCAGATAGAAAAAGCATATAAGAACTTCTTATTTTACTTCACAGGGGGAGTGATTCGCTCTAAAATTGTAATCTTTGTCCCCTAATTAAGTGTTTGTTAGCCTCTATATGGGTATTAGAATAGTTTTTTAGCAATAAATTGATTTAAAGTGGTTTTCTATGTGTATTGTAGGTTTTTGGCAATAAAATGGTGAAAATAGCCTAAAGAAGAAGAAGTCCGTCTGGACAAACCGTTCGGACAATTCCCACCGTTCAGACGGTCCGTTCTGACCGACGAATTAGCGTTCGGACGCTATGACGGAGATCGGAGTTCTAGAGTCGATTGTTCTCGTTCAAAGCCATTCCAGAGTCGTTTTTTCCCGTTCTAAGCTATCACAGAGTCGTATTTTCCCATTCGTAGAATTACAGAGCCGAGATTCTATGTCCGAAGACTGTCCGAATGGTGAAATAACCGTCTGAACGGTTATGCCACCGTCTGGACGATGCGTCCGGATGCCATTTAGACGGTCTTACGACGCACTTCGGATGGTGAGCGCAGATTTGCCCTACAACCTAGCAGTTGAAGAAAAAGATGTTTTATGTTATGTTTTAGGGTTTCTGGCGCGGGTAGAGAGGAAAAATAGGGGAAAAACTTGTATTTTGATTAGATTTACTTTACATTGTTGTATTTAGGGCTTTAGGAAGTGTTTAGTTAGATTTCTAGTATTGTTTAGGTGTAATCCTTCACTTTTCTATAGATCAATATATATATACACTTTTGATTTGAAGTCAAGAATGTTGTTTCTATCCTTTGAGAAGTTTTCAACCATGGAATCTTCAAGCTAACTTCATTGTTTGGGGACAAATGTGAAGATCTACCAAGGAAGGCATGGAAAATGAAAGGGGAGTCCTCAATCTTGTTGAATATCTATTGTGCATATTTTCTCTAATTATATTGGAATTAAGTGTTGTAGAAATCTTAGATCTATAATCATAGTTAGTAACATGTGACTTATTTCTAAAGAATCCATGAATGGTGATAAAATTTAATTCCAAAATAATTAGAGATCCATAAATTTCTAAAGCTAAACTTTCCGAATCAAGGGCCTTTGGACGGTTCTTGATTTGAGTTAACCCAAACTCTCCCTTTCAAATTCCGTGCTAGAATTGGTAGATTGGAACATTTGAACCCAAACCCCCTTTTTAATCAAGTTAAATCCTTACTTGTTTTCATTTGGAATTTCGGTTAAATTAAAAGTTAATTTAGTCATAATTGTGGTTGTTGTAGTAGAATTTTCATAATTGTCAAATTGTTTTAGCTAGAATCAAGTTGTTGGGTTTAAATCCAATTCAATTATTTGCCTAGTTATTAGCAAAACAACTCTTTAAACACCAAAAGATTTTCGGTCAAATTTTAGTTACCATATATCGATTCCACTCTTGGTTTGCGATTCCAATTTGCATAGGTTTCTAAACTTTACTCGTTTCTATTGCTAGATTGGCACAAGTCTCATGGGAGTACACGATAGTGGGAGTACCCCCACTTAAACTACAAGCAACTTCATCGCAGTGAGCGTGGAGAGAGCAAGTCAGGGAGAACATTGATATCTATAGGACACGATCTATTTATGTATCTTTCATGAATGTTCCATATGAAAAATATGTTATCTTGTTTATTATGTGTATATTTCTACCTTAAATTGCAAAATGTGGGAGTGAGAACTCCCCAGTATCATGTATATAATGCATACTCCTTTTGCTTGCTTTCTTTTGACATTTTATTTATTTTTTAATCTTTCCTGCTGTATTTTCCTATGTCAAGAAGTCATCCTTTACATGTTTTACATTGGTCATATAGATCATATACATGTTTGGAAAATGTTTCAAGATATATTTGTGGTGTGTAAGTCAGATACCCAAGAATGCCAAACTTTGTTAGAATTAAGAAATTCACCTCATAGGTCATGTCCGAGAGGTGTGGCCGAAGTGTACTTGAAGTGTCTAAAATACAAACTCTTTTTTTTAAATTAGAACAAATTAAAAACTGTTGGACACCTTTGTAGGAGGGTCCAACAAGTTTCAGCATCTAACATAGTCACACCTCCTCCTAGAAGTGTCTGTACAAATTAGACTGATATTGCTAGAATAAAATAATATGCACATCCTCCACAGTACGAAGAGAAACTGTCTTATGCTAGGACAAGATAAAAAGCGAAGGCCATTGTCATGCACATCATCCCGTGGTTCTCCCCCAAGGCAGCCCCTTCCTAAACAAAGAAGTTTCTAGTCACCCTTTGTATGGACACTCCACTTAAAAAGACCAATTCACTATATCAACCATCCCCTATCTAAACATGTGTACATGGCACTGAAGATATAATAATCTGAAGAAGCAGCAAATAAAACGAACCAAGAAGCATAATAATTTGGATAAATGGAGACACTTTTTAGCAGAAACAAATATTGATTTTAGTTATATGGGAATATATAAAAGAAGCTCTGCTAGAATTGACTTCACCTAAGTGGAAAACTTTTGACCTATATTGACATTTCCTAGAAATTGCTGAACTTAATCAGGCCAAACACTCTTCATAAACCAAGTTAATATTGACATCATAAACACTGCAATGTTCATTGTGTACATAAGTGAAAATTTTGTACCTTGGCGTTCACAATAAAACTAATTATCTTTTCAAGCAGGTCTTACTAACTTTGAATAACCTTTTATTTTTCATTTTCTGGGCCTACATCATTGAAAGAAGCTGGAAATAATTTCACAAGTAGGTTTCCTCATTAAAATAAAAAAAAAAAATTTCTTGGTGTACCAATGCAAGAAAAAACGGTCAACTTAATTTTCTTTTTGTCAACAATGTTGATGTAATTTTAAATTAAAAAAAAAAAGACGATTTAGGAGGTCACTTCATCATAAAAGTTTTTCCTTATTAGGCATACACTAGTAACATGTGAGTAGCAAAATTTATCTCACTTGCTCATTCAGCAATTGATGCTCATGAGCTGCAACCAATAAAACAACCTCTAAAGCACCCTAAAAATATTTAAACCTAAACCTCCATTTGGCAACATTAGACCATAAATAATGTAGTCACAATAATTTACATATCAGTCCTCAGCACAATTAAGTCCATAGCCAAATGCACAGTAAACCATGCACAATTACCTTACCTTATTTTTTTTTCTCCCCCTTTCATTTAATTTTTTTTCCCCGGGGGGGGGGAGATGTGAGGGGATGGTTTGGAGACTTCAAATCCACATTTAATACTAATTTCTAAGAAAAACACTTCACTGTGGGTTAAAACACAAACTGAAATAAATGACTGTAGATAACCAATTGTGACTAGCATGACCTAATCACTGTGCAGTACTTGAAATAAAATGGACACTGATGGTAAAGGGGGGAAACTAATTCATTAAAAATTGGTTCCATAGTGTACGAAACCCGAAACCAATTCTCATAACTTGAGTAGATTAAGGAAATTGATTGTGAAAGTGATGATAAAAAAGTTTGGGTCAACAATTTAATTGAAATTCTCCAAAATGTTCAACAAGTCAATAAAATAAGCTCATTTCAAAATCTACTACAATAAACAAACAATGGCATGATTAGAGAGCTTTAGAAATCCAAGAGCTTCTTAAAGAAAGTCATATTTTTCTTGTAATAAAAATTGCCTGGGGGGACTATTACAATGGGATCATAGATGGCAAGCTCAAGTATCAGAACACTTTGAGACAAATAAAGCACATTTCAACAAATTATGCCATCATAGCTCAGACAGAAGCATACTCAATGATATCCAACCAAAAATTCGACGGGAACATCAATTGAACAATTCGGATGTCCAGAAATGTCAAAGCTAACTTCCTAAGGCAAAAGGCAATACTCATAAGTGGCTTGAAAAGGGCCAATGGCATACTTGACAAAGCATATAAACTGCCTAGACAATTAGTATAAGCATATAACAATGATTCAAGGTCAGTGGTTCAACATAATCTACAAAGCTAGCCCAATGATTACACTCCAAAAGTCTAATCATAATACCTTAATTAGTGTTTTGTTAACCTTAGCTTAGGTTTATATCCGTTTTGCAAGTTATGGTTTAGTATTAACTGCCTTTATTTTGTCTTATGTAGAAAATGGATCTTAAAAGGGCGCAAAAGGCCAAGAATCGAGAGCCCCGTTCGATCGGATGGACCGTTCAAATGGTTGTGGAGATACAAAGAGCTTGTTTTCCCATTTGAAGCAAGTTAGCAACCGTTCGAATCAGCAATTAGAGCAGAGATTCAGAGAGGGAAAAAATTCGTCAGCCTCCCATTAGCTAGCTATTCGAACGGCCTACAAAACCTTTCTTTTATTTTCATCTTATAAAGGCAGTTTTGTACCCCAAATTGGGGATCTAGACTTTACAATATGAATTGTAATTGAATTTTGCAGTTTATAGAATACTTTGTAGAGAGAGAAACATTGAAAAGTCTATTGTAATAGTTAGTTTGCATTCCAATTGCTCTTGTCTTTTCATTTCTTCAGTTGTATTGCAACGGTAATGATTAGCTAAGTTCTCTCTTGGATTCAATTGAGAAGATCACTCAAGGTTGTCAAGTCTTCAATGGAGATAATTGCGTTTTCAATGCTATATCTACCAATTCATTCAATTCTTAACAATTGAGACTTAGATTTTTAAGGAAACCTAGGTTCTTGATTAAGTTTGGTAATCTCAATGCACAATCTTTGAATGGGTATTTGAGATTGCACAAATCACTGGTATGAACCTATGATTCTTCATTAGACTTCAATTCTAAGGTTAATTGTTAATGAATTCACACTTTAATAGTCAAAATTCTTCAAATCAAAAGTCCATGATGAGACCTTTGATTTGAGTTATAAAACCCTTCTTGAATGCTTGATGAACTTGGATGATTGAATCAATTAGGTCCAAGCCCTTTCTCTTTACATTTAAACTTTAAATTTGTTGCTTTGAAGTAGTTAAACAACCCGATTCCCTACATCTTCACATTTTTGGTTTCATTTTAATTAGAGGCATTTCATTAGTTGCAAGTCAATTCTAGGGATCTTCGTGTTGCTTAGTGCTATAGTTCATATTCGAGAAGAATCGATATCCAAACTCACCAAATTAAACTACATCATCAACCGTACTCTTGCGGTATTATATCGCACGGTAAAGGAGCAATCACCCAACAGCCTATATACAATAGGTCTGGTTTAATGTCAACATTTACATGAAGCAGATGGTTTAATAGTGAGACAGCAGCATCACATGCTACTTCGATTCCTTTTTTAGTTTCTTGTTTTGGTTACATAGACATTAAATATTTCATCATTTACTTTAATGCTTTCCACCATTCCTAGAGCTTTGCGCATGTAAGCCATGTCCATAACTATAAACTCATCTAATTTTAGTCACAGAATAGAACCAAACAGAAACCAATGCAGGATTTGCTGAGGGGAAGATTAAGAGAAGCTAGGCATTAGGAAAAATTTCAGCTAAAATGTCCTGTTTGCTGAAACCAACACAACATGGCTGCAAAATATTAATTGGAATTTTCAAAACAAGAGAAATTCTCAAAATATACCATAGAGAAGATTTTCAAACAAATTAACAACATAAATATCTGAGCTTTAGCTATAGAATTTTGAAACTTGTAATGGTTCGTAACCATTAAGCAGTTGTAGCTCGCTTGGAAGATGGAACCTATAGGAGAAGTTTGAGCCAAAATAAGAGGAATCATTCCTAGACTTGGAAGCTAAATCTAGATGCATAGTCAAACACTACCAAGGGATGAAGGGATAATTTAGATTTTAGATGCATGCCTAGGAGAAAAAAGTAATGGCCTGTAGAACTTGACAAGAAAATCTAATGAATCGTGGAAGTTTATGGGCAACGATGGAACATTTGGTTTGGTCCTCTCAACAGCAAGCCATCTGGTGGTACACACTTTGCAAAGGAAATTGAGCTGCAACTAAAATAAATCTATCCACCAGATGTCTTTTTTAACACTTTACCCATTCCTCGGTCCATCATTGTTCTTCCACAATAAGGTGTAAAGCATTGTCCAATCCAATCATATTTTCCATATCAATAGCTTTTTTTTACCTCTACTGTCTATCCTGGTTTCATGTCCAAGAATGTAGACCAATGGCAGACCGGGGGGCTAGGGGGAGGGGGGTGGTGGGGGTGGGGCAAAAATTTCAAATTTCCCTTAAACCCCCATAGATTTTTGTATATTTGGAAAAAAAATATAGTGTAATTAAACTACACGAACTAATGTTATGAGACAATGTGAATGCATTTGCTAAAAACAAGTGATTTCAACCTTACCTATAGTTCACTTCACATAGCATAAGTCAACACCTCTTATCTTATTTGATACTTTAATATCTTCACATATACCACCCATATATGTCGTAGACTCGTAGTAGTACCGTGTAATTACTTCAAGCACCAAGCGGTACCTTTCTACTTGAAACAATTCAATGAATTAACATTCAAGTAAGCTAACTTTCATCAGTGATGATAAAATAAACTACAAGTTTTACAATTCAATGAAAATAAAGTTCATACCATAGTTGATGCTAGAAGTTCCACTGTATGTTGAAGATAGATGTGCATCTCCTACCACCAACTTGACACTTGCTATCTACTAATACATAAGCATGGTACCAGTGATCAGAAACAAAAACAAGGATTTTCTTTACAAACCCAAGACAGAATTAAAAAAATAATTTTCTTAATAACCCAAAGCAGGATTGAAGGAAATCCATCCTTAACCTTCCAAATTATTGGCAACAGTTGAAGAATAAGACAATTTTAATATATCCTAAATCCCCAACAAATAGAAGTTTAAGAAATATCTTATGCATATGGCAACTTGTAATGGCCAAATGGGTCTAAAACTACTATTTAAAATGAAAAAAAGAGGTGCTCTTCTCAATTATTTTTCACACTAGAAAGCCTAAGACCCTTTGTACCTGTACTCTGATAACTTCCACGAATTCCGCCTCTTCATCAACTTCCTTCTCACGACCCTTCTCTCAGTATGCTCCTCGTCCTCACCATCAGCTTCACTTTGTTACAAATCAAGATGCAATTCCGTCTGCATTTTTTGATTTTTATTGCTTTCCTCGACCTCACCACTGTTGCTTTCTTCCCCATACTAACGTCCTCCCCCAACCATGCAAACTGTCAGAACAACATAAGATAAAAATAACCATGTCTGTCACCTTTAGTTCCCTTTGGAAACCAATTCCACTCTCTAGTGAATACAAAATTCTGGCTACTCTTCCAACAGCAGTGGCTATATTTCCAACATCTCATCAACCTCTCAAAAAATACTAATGGCACATATCAACCCAGCACCAGCCGCATTTCTTCTACTCCTTTGGAATACACAAGCATAATGCTTCAAATCACATCTCTTCAGCATTACGAGGTAGTTAAGCACGTTGATTGGTTTCAGCTACTTTTGAAAAAAGTTGGCTAGACAAAACTCTCCATTGATGTGCATCAGTGCCAAATCAAGACCAACCTTTATTTCCCTCCCCTGGAATCTCATCCTCAAGAATTCCGCAAGCTTGGATTGGTAGGAAGGAAGTATCCTTGATAATGTTCAAAACTGCTTCTCTATGGATTAACTTTGAAAGTTCGGCTTTTGAACTCTGGCGTTCGTCCATGAAGTTTGTTTGGGTCAACTCCAAAGCTTGATGGTTGCACTATCATAACCATAGCTGCTGCTTTATCTGATTCAAACACTCAAAAGCCATATGCAATTAAGGATAGTGTATATCTGTGCACGGTATTGTTATTCTGTTGACCCACAACCCATTTGAACCTCAAAGCAGAGATATTACTGTCTTGTCAGGGATGCTTCTTGCTTTCAAATAATTATTGCTGCTACTTGGAGCTATGTGAAATCATGCTCATGCCCACTTCCATTGTTAATCTGAGCAAAAGAAGTAACCTCAAAAAACCGAGGTATAAAAAAAATAATAAAAGACAAAAGCAACCTAAACAATACAGTACATAATGAAATCAAACAAAAAAGGTTGTAGTAAACATGATGAATAGCTCAGAGAAAACACAAAAGCAAACGGTTAATTATCCCAAACCAAAATCTGCAAGACAAAGGTGAAACAAAGATGATTATGGCTTCCTATAATATAAATTTTTGGCCGCATTTCCACAATCTTATGCTGTAACAAAATTTAATTTGTGAGTCCTCACAAATTATGGTAGTCAATCGGCCTATAGAAGGTGATATGTGCAATGCTAAAGTGATACTTACTATTACTTCAGCAAAAACATCTACTAACTGGAAGTTAAACTAGTGAGAGAGCTAATCTGCAGGTGATGGAGTTTCGTCACTCACCATCCAAAAAATAGAAATAGTTATTGATGAATAGTGGAAGAGAACATCAAGCTTACCATTCAATCAAAAACCATGCTAATTATTAAACCAATCAACACGTGTCTGAACTATTTTGCTTTTTTTTCTTTTTAAACTCCTTGTGCATAAATTCAGATCGAAAAAGCTTATAAGAACTTATTTTATTTCATAGGGGTAGAACATTGATATCTATAGGACACGATCTGTTTATGTATCTTTAATGAACGTTGTGTATGAAAAATATGTCAACTTGTTTATTATGTGTATATTTCTACTTTAAATTGCAAAATGTTGGAGTGAGAACTCCCCACTATCATGTACATAATGCATACTCCTATTGCTTGCTTTCTTTTGACATTTTATTTATTTTTTAATCTTTCTTGCTATATTTTTTCATATGTTAAGAAGTCATCCATTACATATTTTACATTGGTCATATACATCATATAAATGTTTGGAAAATGTTTCAAGATACATTTGGGGTGGTAAGTCAGGTTCCCAAGAATGCCAAACTTTGTTAGAATTAAGAAATTCACCTCATAGGTCATGTCTGAGAGCCGTCGCTGAAGTGTACTTGAAGTGTCTAAAGTACAAACTCTTATTTTTCAAATTAGAACAAATTAAAAAGTGTTGGAACCTTTCTAGGAGTATCCAAGTTTCAGCGTCTAACATAGACACGCCTCCTCCTAGAAGTGTCTGTACTAATTAGACTGATATTGCTAGAAAAAATAATACGCACATCCTCTACAGTACGAAGAGAAGTTGTCTTATGCTAGGACAAGACAAAAAAAGAAGGCCATTGTCTTGCACGTCATCCTGTCATCTTAAAGCCAGCAGAAGAGTTTTTCCTTATTAGGCGTACACCAGCTCACAAAGCTATCAATAATTTCATAACTAGTAACATGTGAGTAACTAATTTATCTCACTTGCTGATTCAACAACTGATGCTTAGGTAGCTGTAACAAATAGAACAGCCTCTAAAGCTTCTAAAAAGATTTAGACCTAAACCTCCATTTGGCAACATTAGACCATAAATAATGTAGTCACAATAATTACATATCAGTCCTCAGCACATTTAAGTACATAGCCAGATGCACAGTAAACTACGCACAATTACCTTACTTTATTTTTACACATTTGTGTAATATCCACAATTGTTTTTTTATTTTTATTTTTATTTTTATAGAGATAGAGTTATTTTATTTTACATGTCATCTTGGAGGGTATTTTAGTAAGACTAAATATATTGGCTTCCTAGATAACCTAGAGAAAACCCTAGCATTATGTATTTAAGGGAACAGCCGCCATATTCTATATTTTCACAAATAACCCATTAAAGTAGAGGAGCTCATTAGACGGATTATCATCTTTGGAGAATCAAGATCAAGGTAAGTCTCAACCGTTTTCTAATTATGTTCTTGAGCATAAACCCATTAGAAAGTGAGAAGGGGAATGATAATACATTAATCTGTGGAGAAATTGAAGTTCTCATAGCTGGCTGGAATTTCTATTTTGTTCATATATGTGAAACATGCCCAATGGTGCTTGTGACTAGTTCGATGCGATCCATTCATAGGGTTCTTTTATTCTATTTTATGGCTGTCCGTGAATAAATTATTGGGGTTCAACAGTTTGGTGCTCAAGTTAACATATAATGGTTGTGAGGGAGGCACTGAGGTTCTACGAATCTATATTCATAGAGAAAGAAAAAGTAGAAGCTTTAGATTATTTTATTAACATCATTATGGAATGGGTAGGTTTTGGTAAGTTAATGTCCTGCTTTGGCGTCTTTGGACTTTGGAGTACTAGGCAATGTGTGTGCATATATATATCCATGTTTGTGGAGCCTAAGTAATAGGAATTGGAAGCTAGTTTAAGTTAATTTAATGGCTCCAGAAGCAAGAATTTGCAAGTCTATGGCAACAATAATTTATAAATGAAGTGATTAGGACGTTAGGCTTAATTAGATCATTCCATAGCATACGTTAATTGTGCAATTCGCAATTATTGTGTATTGTTGGATGTATTAGGGTGGTACGATTTTAATCGAGTTTAGCTTTTGGAAAGTGATTCTTGGAGTGAGAGGTAAGTGACTTACTACCACTTCTTGTAATTTTATAAATTACAAGAAATTGCTTTAGAATCTTATATTTTTGAATTATCCATCAAAATCATTGTTTGAATAAATGATTTTGTTTCCTCTATACTTCTCGTATCAAATATGGATCAAGTGTGAAATTGCTCATAAAAGATATTGTATACTCAATCGTTTTATGTTAATGATATTGGGACTCTTGTTTGACTATGTTTGGACCCTATGCCAATGGGGGTTAAAGATTGGCACATAAACTAGTTTCTTTTGGACTTCGATCATAGAGCGAATTGTGGTTTTGGGCCTTGTCAGAGGCTAACGTGATCATAGTCAATAAACCAGAGTTTACATGTTTTGAACTGTGAAAAAACATATATTTGTTTAATTGTTTGGATGATTTCAAGCATTATTATTAGATATCATATTGAACTTGTTATTTTAAATTGCGATTGAAAATTCTTTTATATAATTGATATTTTCTTCTACTTGATCCAACTGGTTGTGATAGTGGATTACGTACTGGGCTATCTAGTTGATGCTTTCATTCTATATTTTTCAGATTCAAGGTAGTAGTATGACTCAAGGGAGATCTAAGAAGGGGCTTCATAGTATTTTGTTTTTGATCATATTTTGAATTTATTTTGAGACTCAGTCTTTTATGTTTATAATTTGTAAGACTTTAAACTGGTTAGTTTAGAGACGATGTCATTATTTGAATGTTTAGGGTATTTTGGAGATTTAATATTTCGTTTTGTATTAAGATGGTGATTTCTTAAGTACTTTAGAGTCAAGGACATTCTTTTCTTTGAGGTTTGTTAGGTTGTTCGATATTTGTTTATGAGATTGTTCAGATTGTAGCTTTTCATGCACATAGGGTGTGACCTTGTGAGTGTGCGGCTTTGTCACAAACCGCTCGGGTTGTTTCAGGGCGTGACAATTTTATGGTATTAGAGCCTAAGTTTTGATCTTAGGGGTTTACCTAGATAGTGGAGATTGGTGTTAATAGAAATTTTGGTGAATTTAGTTTACATTGGAAATTCGGTAGCTTTTAAATTTGTGTTATCCTAGAGACATGAGACATTAGATAATGTTTTGTGCTTACATAGATTTTTCTTACAGGTTGAGATGACACCTCTTAAGACTCTTGCAGACATTGCTCGTAATTCATGTACTAAAGGGGTGAAACAACCAATTAAGAAAAGTCGCACAAAGAGAAATATTGCTAATGCTACCAGGGCTTCTCAGGCAGCAAGAGAGAATCCAGGTATTGAGCATGGTCAAGGAGAGCAAGCAAGAGTCCTTAACCAAGACGGTATGCTCTAACTAATGGAGACTTTGACAAGTGTGGTACAACAACAAGCAACTACTGGCAATAATTTGACTAGGTTAATGGAGCAACATCAGCAAATGGCACAGAATCTGGGGGCTCAACAGAGGCAACGTACTGGTATAGCTAAGTTTAAGAAACTCGATCCACCAGCATTGTCACCAACCGCTCAGGTTGTTTCGGGGCGTGATAGACAAAGGAGAGACGGTATGGATTACCTCAAATGACTCAGACTGACAACTAAGACTACAACTAGAAAAAGAACTACGGTGATGCATTCTAAGCTAACAAGCTTCACACTCTAAACGAGACACATGACTCAAATTAGGGATAACTAACTTAAGTTTGGCCAAAGAGGGATGACCCAAACGAAAATGCCACTGAAGAAGAGAGACGGTAGCACTCAATGCAGATGAAGTGACAGAAGGAGCACAATACAGATCCAGAAAATATAAACCATCCTTATGCCCCAAACCAATCCTCTTATTGGTCTTAAGGTCCTGAAAGACACATGAAGTAGGAGTAAAGGTTACAGGACAATGTAAAACTTTAATCAATTGACTAACTGAAAGCAAGTTGAAGGGAAACTGAGGAACATAAAGACTAGAAGGTAAAGAGAAGGATTCATTAGGATGCAAAACCCCCTCACCACTAATTGGCCTAGAAGATCCAAAAACTAGAACAATATGGTGGTTAAGAGAACGCAAATTAGAAAACAAGAAAGAATTACCAGACATATATGAGCTAGCTCCAGAATTAATGACCCAAGATAAAGAGACAATGGCCACATAAGTAATATTATCTGAATTAGCTAAGGTAGCAGTGGAAGGGGAAGAAAAATCAGTACGCAAAGTCTGAACAACATCATTAAACTGAGTAATAGATGAGAAGGGAAGTGCAATACTCAGGCTCTTGACAATATCAGTACGCTAAGTGAGAAGAGCATCAGTAGAACCATCGGTAACATGATTGACATTGTTTGGCTTCCCATTGTTCATCCAACTCTATGACTCAGTATGATTAGTACCACTACAATGAGTACATATAAGATCATTGCGGCCCTGAGTATCATTACTGTAGTCAAAAGAACCTCTACCACCACGATAATGTCCACCACCATGAGAATTGCCACCACAAGAATTACGGCCCGCACGACCACTACGAGACCCACTGCGAAAAGGACCACAAGAACCATTTTGAGTGACCAAGGCAGAGGACTCCAAAGTATGGGTAGAAAGGCCATCAATAGAGGAGGGTTGGCCCAAAGAAGAACGCAAAAGATGAGAATATGCATTGGCAGTAGTAGGGAGAGTCTCACTGGCAAAAATCTGATCTTTGAAGCTGCGAAGTGAGGGGTCTAAGCCAGAAAGTAAGGAAGCAATCATAAAATCCTTCCAATGACATTTCTATTGAATCAGCAGTAAAGGGACGAAGCTACAGCAGTTGCTCCCAAAAATTCTTGAGGGTGCTATAATAATCAAATAAGGGCTTTCCAAACTGTTTATTGGTGAAGATTTGCCCATATAACTCAAAGATTTGATAGATATTATTGTAAACACCCCATTTTTGCCAGCTCAGCAATCTCCCTTTTGGGCCTCTGAGCACGTCTTTGAAAAGGTTCAAAATCCCTCAAGACGGTAAGTCCACCCTTCTAAAACATTCCAAGACAGTTAAGTATACTCAATACGCCATACTGTCCAATTCCGGTCCCGTTTCGATCAACTCTGGTCAAAATGACTGTTTTGCCCTTGGGCACTGCAGTATAGTATGAATCCCACCAAATAGTAAAAACATTTTTCAAGACCGCCCCTAAATAGTCCAGCATGCCTAATACGCCATTCTAAGCCATCTTGACCCTTTTCGACCAATTTCGATCAAAATGACCATTTTACCCCTAGCGACCTGAACGCGCCCCAAAATCACATCGGCTCTAGATAACAAACGGCAGATGTCATCATATGCCCCTGTTTAACCCAAGGTAAGCCCCGTGACTCCAAACGCTTCTAACTCAACGAAAGTCTCCTAGAGTGTCTCGCAGATGTTTTTCCTCCCCGATTCCCGGGTTATAACACATCGTTAAATGACTTGAGAAATGCATAAATCAAGAAATTCTTAAAAACTTAATCATAGGTCTTTCAATCGATATGGCTTGATTAAACAAATCATTTCCTGAAGCCCCCAATCGCATGGCTCGAAAACTGCCACTTTCAGTAACCCCTAGAGCATCTCACAGACGCTCCGCCAAGGTTGTCTTTTTCTCCAATTCTCTGATTATAACGTACCTTCAAATAACTTGAGAAATGCATAAACTAGAAAATTTCTGAAAGTATTTTCAGAGCACTTGTCATCGGTACGGTCCAATCTGAGAGATCCCTTCCCGAAGACCATGATCACGTGGCCTAAAAATTGCTACTTTCGAACATTCACGGAGTGTATCATAGACGCTCTGCAAAAGCGTGTTTTCGTGGACACTTCCTGAGACAATATCTTGTTCTTCCGGACACCTTTCAAGCTCTCCAAAAATTTTAGGTTCTTGAGAAACACAAGGAGAATATTGTGGATACAACCACTTTTTTCCAATCTTTTTCGGATTGCACAATTATCAAGGCAAAGTTTAAACGAACATTCCTAGCGATAGAGCGTACGCTACATGCGCCCAGATTTTGATCAGATCCATCGAAACTTTGCTTGCTCCCTAAGATTGAGCCAGTACAGAGTGTGCTACATGACATTTAGCTAATGGAATAGTATTGGTGCATGTAGTACATGCGCTAGGGCAAAATTTGCCCATGCGCTTGTAAGTCTCCCCAAATTGCCTATAAATACATGCCTTCCCCTTTGCATATTCCAGGATTGAAAACAGCAGTGAAGCTCTGCAAAAAAAGTCTCTAAACCTCGAATGTCTGTATACATCTCACCCTCCAAACATTTAGGTTAGATTCCACCTCCCTCTAGCCCATACACCACACCTGCAATGCTCTTAATGCCATAAAAGATCTCATTCCAACCCCTTGAAGCCTCTCTGAGGCCATTCAAGTTCAAGTTAAAGCTTTCATGGAAGTTTGAAAGCAGAAGGTGGTATTCTCTTTTACATTTTTGTCATTCTCACTCTTCTCTTCTCCCTCCTAGCCTACTTAGGCTATTCTCTATTTTAAACCTTCATCTTCTACCCCCCTTTCTTGCATACTTGAAATAAGAGAGCTCTAAGTTCATGCCTAGAGGAAAGCTTGTGAGAGCCACCGTGTAAGGGGATCTCTCACTAGCCTACTTTAAGATGGTATGGCCTTAGAGCACCTTGCAATTTGGTGTGGCATATAGTCTTATATGAATTCATGACCCCTTTGCATATGATTACCATATTCATGAATTGCATGCTTGGCCTCATTTTTATGTCCATTATCATTTTTTAAAAATTTTTACTATCTTCATTTCTATGTCTTATTCAAATTCCATATCTAAGTGTTTTCTTAAAAATAGTTCTAAAAGTTGGTTCCTTGAAGCTTAGGTCCATTTTCATAACTTAGAAAACCCTATTTTAAGCCCCTTGACCTCATTTTACATCCTTATATTTCTTTGCATTTCATGAGATATAAAATTAGTTTTCAAACTCTTCTCTTCTATATTAATTTTTTGTAGAATTCACTCTCTTGAACCTTGTGGTTGAAATGGTCTCTTGGAAACCTCTCTCGAGCGATTTTTCCATTATCTTGACCTTATAAACCTTAGTTCATTAGAATTGGTTTTCTACACTCCAAAAGTAGTTTTCAAAACAACCCCCTTCAAGAAGGGTTCTCAAAAGTTCATTCTCTTTAATTTGCATAAAAATGATTTCTCAAAACTACCATCTTTATCTTGATTTTTAGAAGTTTTGCTCTCTTAAATATTGAGGTTAGAATGGTCTCATGCAGTCATCTTTGGAGTGATTTTCTTCAAATCAACCATATAAACCTTTATTCTTTAGAGTGGTTTTCCAAAACCACCTTTCCAAAATTAGTTTTCAAAGGTTTATTATCCTTAATTTCCCAATCAAAGAAGTCTTCAAAATTATCTATTCATTATTGATTGTTATAAGTTTTGCTCTCTTGAGTTAGTGGTTGAAATGGTTCCAAGGCAACTCTCTCTTGAGTGGTTTTCAAATACCAATCATATGAACCCAACACTCACTTGAGTAGTTTTCATAAAATGGTTTTCAAAACACACTTTCAAGTTTCATGTATAAAACCACCTTTCCAAAACCACTAGGTCCAAACCCTAGTACAAAACCACCTTTCAAAACCACCCTTCAACCCTAGGTTTACTTGACCCTAGGTCAACCAAACCCTAGATTAACCTAACTTTAGTTAGTTAACCCTAGGTCAACCAAATCCTAGGTTAACATAACCCAAGTTAGTTAACCCTAGGTCACCTTGACCCTAAGTTAACCTAACCCAAGTTAGTTAACCCTAGGTCACCTTGACCCTAAGTTAACCTAACTCAAGTTAGTTAACCCTAGGTCGCCTTAACTCTAGTCCAACCTAGCCTAAGTTAGCTAATCCTACGTCAATTCAACCAAGGTTAGTAGGCTTCAAGGTTCCAACTCAAAGACCCCTTTTCAAATAATCTTTCAAACCATTTTCAAAACATACTTTCCAAAACATCCTTCTCTATTGAGGTTTCAAAAATCAACTCTAAAACCTTTTCAAATACCCCTACACTCTATCTTAAAAAATGCCCCCAAAAAATTCTCCTAAACTTGTCTTAACTAAAATGGCTAGACACTTAACATTTTTCAAAAACTAATTTCAAAATGTTCTCAAGAACCCACAACCCTAAGGTCTTTCTACCCCTTTTATGGTTATGGATTCCAAGGGAAGGTGATACATCAAATACAACCTCCAATGTTATTCATATTAGGGTTCTAAAACCCTAAGTGTTTTTCAAAACCCCTTTTCATAAATGATTTTCAAACATCACATTCTTGAAGCAATCCTAGTTCTTCCATGGTTAGGATTGTTCAAGTATAAGTGAGACAATCAAGAAGGGTTTTATAACCCTAAAGTTTTAAAAAAAATCAAAGGGAAGTTTCTAGCCCTTTTCAAAACATGTTTTCAAAACTCATGACCCTAAAGGAGTTTAGTTCTTCAATGGCTAACCTCTAAAGGTGATGAAACATTAAATACGCCTTTCATAAGGTATTCAAAAATAACTTTCAAAAGCTTTTTGAAGATGATTTCACAAGAATATTTCCAATCCAAACTCTAACTTCAAAATTTTCAAAGCAAGACTTCAAAATATTTTCAAAGCTCCCTTGAATTGTTCCAAAACCTCTCCCAAACTCCCTTAAGTTGTTTCAAAGCATTTCCAAAACTCTTCAAAACTCCCTTAATTCCAAAAACATTTGAAATTATCTTCAATCCCAATTTTAAAAACATTTCAAACATCCTAAGTCCTATTTCAAAGGCATTTTTCTAAACTCTTAAGTTTTCTTTTTTCAAAGACCACAAAGTATCTTCAAACCTTTCCAAAGACCTCAAAGTGTCTTCAAAACTTTTCAATGGCCTCAATGCACCTCTTTTTTATTAAGCCCTTGCCCAAACTACGAATGATCTGACTCTCGCCAATTAAGATATGTAGGTAATCTAAAATGGTGCGGAATAACCTTTATTTCAACCCAAGTGCCCTTTTCAAAATTTTCTATCAATTCAAGAATTTTATTTCGAATCCCTTCAAAACTTCTATGTTTTCAAACATTTTTTTTCAAAACTTGCATCATGCATCATTCATCCAAAAAGTGATGACCCAACCCTATTTTTAAAATTTTAAAATGGATATTAAGTGGATAATAGTAACTGGTTATTCAAGTGAGTGAATTAAGGATGATCAGACATGTAGGTACCGAAAGCGCAGGATAAGGTGATGATCTTAGGATATTTTCCCTATACGTAACCAACTCCCAAACCATGGATTTCTGTTTTCAAAAGAACAAAATGAAGTTATTTTCAAAAAAGGCTTAAAACTTTTCAAAGGTTGTCAAACAACCTATTTTCTTAAAAACATTCTCTTGAGGAAGTTTTCCAAAACCTGTTTCAAAAACTCTAAGTTTAATCTTTGGATTATACTTAGTTTTAGGTGACCTAACTCACCTTAATCAAGTTAGGTGGTGACTCCCAAACTTTTATCGAAAAGCCATTAAATCAAATCATGTTTTTAAGTTCAAACTTAGTCGCACTCGTCTTTTTAGGAAGATGAGTTATAACGAAAGAGTACCGTGCTTTTTCCCGAGTGAAGAGGGCTTGGTGTCCAAAAACCGGGGTGTGACAATTACTCTAATGTGAAAAAGATTCCATAAGAGAATCCCAAATTTTCTTGAAAGAATCACAAAACTCAACACTAGTTGCAATATGAGGTTCCAAACTATGCCACAACCAACCCATAACAATGGAATCCTCACTCAATCGACCATCAGATAGTGGGTCCTTAGAGGAAGGAGGTAAACTGATAATGAATTTTAATTTCCGTTTCCCACGAAGAAAAATTTTTACCGCATGGGCCCAAACAAGATAGTTTAACCCATTCAATCGCTTGAAAGTAATAGAGCAAGGCATGTCATCCTCCCTAATCAGAAAACCTTTGTATTCAGGAGCCTTTGACTCAGAAGCCTTTAGGATAGCATAAAAGTAAGAAAATGGACCAATCAAATAACAAGGAGCAAAGATGCCAGCAGTAAGCCATACAAGAGCCAGCAAACTAACCAAGAAGAGTAGAAAATGGGCTAAGGCAGTAAAAATACTCCAAAAACAAGTCAGCCAAGGCTATTTTTAGCTCAAACGAAGGAAATATTCCACCAAATCAAGAAGAAAACATCAAGGTAGTCCCCAGAGGCTGATTTCGGCAACCACACAACAGATTCGATGCAACAACAAGGTTGGGTAATGACCAAAATAGGCAGCCGACCCTTTGTTTTGCTTAAAAAACAAGCAAAACTCTACCAAATCAAGAAGAAACTAGCAAAGCAACTCTCAAATACTATTTTTGGCACCCACATAGTAGATTCAAAGCAGTAAAAAGGTTGGGTAATGACCAAATTCACTGATTGAAGAAAATAGGGCCGAAATTCCGAAAATACAAAAAAATTCTAAAACTTCAATCAAACAACTTCAAAAAAATAAGAAAAAATCACCATAAATACCAGGAGCGCAAGTCGATCAAAAAGAGATGTTTCCCGGAGTCAAGCGACTGTAAAATGTTGACGTCATGCTGATGTCATTGTATGGATGATGATGTCAACATGTCTCTGTTATCGTGTGACGACTCCCAGAGTGTTCTAAGGTGTTCGAGGTACGAATAGTGTTGCTCTAATACCAAGTTGAAGTAGAAATTAGGGTTAGATGGAAGGAGAAGAGAAGAGGTAGAGATAGATTAGAAGAAAGAAAATAGGCTTAGGGTTACATAATGTAATCCCTACTCCTTAGCATTTATATATCCTAGTCAAATAAGTAGCAAAAGTACAAAACTACCCTTATAAGAAATAAGACTTGCTAACACGCATGTAAGCCATGTCCATAACAACAAACTCTTCTAATTTTAGTCACAGAATAGAACCAAACAGAAACCAATGCAGGATTTGTTGAGGGGAAGATTAAGAGAAGCTACGCACTAGGAACAATTTCAGATACAATGTGCTGTTTGCTGAAACCAACATAACATCGCTGCAAATTATTAATCTGAATTTTAAAAAACAAGAGAAATTCTCAATATATTCCATATAGAAGATTTTCAAACAAATTAACAACATAAATATCTGAGCTTTAGCCATAGAATGTTGAAACTTGCAATGGTTAGTAACCATTAAGCAGTTGTAGCTCGTTTGGAAGATGGAATCTACAGGAGAAGTTTGAGCTGAAATAAGAGGAATCATTTCCTAGACTTGGAAGCTAATTCTAGATGCATAGGCAAACACTACCAAGGAATGAAGGGACAATTTAGATTTTAGATGCATGCATAGGAGAAAAAAAGTAATGGCCTGTAGGACTTGCTTGAAAATCTAATGAATCTTGGAAGTTTATGGTCAATGATGGAACAATTGGTTTGGTCCTCTCAACAGCAAGCCAGCTGGTGGTACACACTTTGCAAAGGAAATTGAGCTGCAACTAAAATAAATCTATCTACCAGATGGCTTTTTTAATACTTTGTCCGTTCCTCGGTCCATCATTGTTCTTCCACGATAAGGTGTAAAGCAGTCCAATCCAGTCATATTTTCTATATCAACACCTTTTTTTACCTCTACCGTCGGTCCTGGTTACCTGTCCAAGAATGTAGACCAATGGCAGACGGAGAGTGGGGGTGCCCAAAATTTTCAAATTTCCCTTAAACCCCCCCCCTCCCCCCAAATACATTCTTGTATATTTAGAAAAAAAAATATAGTGTAATTCCATCCCTTAAACCCCCCATATATTCTTGTATATTTAGAAAAAAAAAAAAATAGTGTAATTCCACCCCCCGCCCCCACCCAAAATTTAAAAATTTTTAGTTTACGAACCTTTGGACAATTTTTCTTTTTTTACATTCGCCCCACCTCACTTAAAATCATAGGTCTGCCACTGATGTAGACCTTATATCTTTTCTTGAATCACCTTAACTTGCATCATCACATCAGTTAGTGAAGACAAGTTCCATTTGGATAGATTAGTGCACATGTATTGTAAGCTAAATTATGAAATGATTCGAAATAATATTTTGCAAAAAATTCTGAAGCGACCTTTCATTTACTCTAGCTCAATCCCTAGGGGAAATGATTCAGTTGGTCTTATCTTTGCTTTCGTCTCTTCCCAATACCTACTGCAAAGCATTTACTTTCAAAAAACAAAGACTATGTTGCATAGACAGAAATTGATAATATGCCATTAAGAGCAGCAAAAGAATAATCTTTCCAAGACCTACAATAATTTAATAAAACATTTAGCACAATTTTGATAAGAAAAGAGTAACACCAAGTCCACAATAAGATCTCGTCTTGCTTTCCCATCTACTCTAGTTCTTTTATTAAATCACACAACCATTGATTTTCTCTAAGATTCAACAACACCAAAAAAGAATCTTTCAGAAGTGCAATATGAGACGGATAAAATGTTTCTCTATGATGCAAAGACATTTTTTCCCTTGTTTCCCACCTCAGCATGGATAACACAGAAGTGCAGCCACTACAATGCCAAAGTCCTAATATGTTTGAATTAAAGCAGATTGTAAGCTAAGTTTCCCTTGTTTCTCATCTCATTCCATCCTCTTAAGATACAGATTTTATGCTAAGTTGCCAACATTAAAGCAGCTCAACACCCCAAAAAACTAGTCAAAGTTATAATATTGAATTACATTAGAAGTACCCAAAAAAATACATAATAATAGACAATTCATTGTGAAATTTAGAAATTTCTTAGATAAATACATTCATTTTGGCATAAACATGAACTGATATAAAGATATAAACGCCTATTTTTTACTAGCATAATATTATCACTGTGCCTAATACAAACAAGACACTAAAGGGCATACTAGGAAATTCATGATAAAAGACTGCAGAACAATGTGTAGAAAAATAGAGGCCTGGCCCCCCTAAGCTTTGGAGATTTGTTTTAAGTCCTATAGTTTTTTGAGTATTTACAATAAGAAATAGCGCATTGCCGGGGAATTTTACCTTGACTCTCCAAGATTCAAGATTTGTTTAGATTCTTTTACCTAGACCCCCCTCAGCAAAATTCCTACATCTGCAATTGGTAAAGAAGGACAAACAATATCATTCCATTTAATTCCAAAGCATTTGAGAGAGAAAAAGCAATTCTCTGAAATTGATCTAACCACAATGATAAAAAAAAAAAAGAAGCCAACAATATTCCATGGAATTCATAAAATGTTTAAATGCATCAAGAAAATATGCTCATTTCAACCTTAGCTAAAAGTAAATAATGGGATGATAAATGACTTGGGGCATCCAAGAAAAAGTTGACTATTAGGGGGCTTCCTATTGCTTCAGCCACATCGCAGTGCTATAAAAGATAATGTCTTTTCTCTCGCTCTCTCTCTCTCAATACATTAACATGATAACTATTCGGATAATAAAAGGGTATACAATTCCAATAACTGTAGATGACAAAAGTGATACAGCAAGCAATAAACACGTTAATGAAGATGTTCATTAAGTAGTATATCATGATGGCTTGCTCAAGTACCAGGACACTTTAAGACAAATAAACAATATTTCAACAACTTAGATCACCCTAGCTCCGATGTAGCATACTCAATGACACCCACCAAAAGAGAATTTTAAAAAATTAAGAATACTATTTCAAAATTTAAAACAGATTAGCACCAATCATTTAAAATAAACACAAAAATGTTTGGCCAAGCTCTATCAAAATATCAATTAATTCTATTTTGAAAAACCTATACCAACTGATATCAACTTTCAGAGAAGAAATGATACATCTGTGCATTGTCCGTTTATTTTGAAAGATTTGATACCAAAAATATGTTGGCTGCACATGATGACCATTTAGCACACAGATGTAGAAAGAGAAAACGAAGACCTAGATGGAAAGGAAAATTAGCAGAGGAGTAATGGAGGATTGGTATAATGGTAATACAATTTAAGGTAATGCAAATTTAGTATAGAGAAGGTAATGAGTTGTTAAGAGAGGTAGAGGAAAGAAATTTTTATGTGTCTTAGATTTCTTAGTTCTTTGATTTCCACTGTGTCAATGACAAGAGATAGTGGCCTTTTATAGGCAAACTCTGCAAACCCATACATGCATTTAACTTTGTGGTTGGAACTCAGCACCCACAGGTGTTGTGGCACCCACCTCTTCCACTTGCATGACAAGCTTCATATTGTGGCCTTTACTTCACCCCGTAATCTATTGTTGCTCTTTATGCAGCTCAATTTTGCCTTTCAGATAGAGTATAATATGATACATTATTTTTATTAGTTAAAATCTTAATTTGAAATGTATAATATTTTATTTTATACATTATGATTAAAATATTAATTTGTAATCTAGAATATTAGATTCATTGTGAAAGTTAAAAGGCGTAATATACTGCGAACGCAAAGTACATAGTGAAAGCCATTTTGCTGCTTAGGCAGTGTTATGCTAACATTGTTATGATGGAGTGCATGTGTTGGGTTGCCAATAACAGGTAACTACCCTTTTAACTTGAGAGATATACCAACAAGCAATTCAAAAGGTCCCCTATTGCTTTCCCATCTACTCTATTTCTTTTATTAAATCACACAACCATTGAGTTCCTCTAAGATTCAACAACTCCTAAAAAGAATCTCACAGAAGTGCAATATGAGATGGATAAAATGATTCCCTATGATGCAAAGACATTTTTTCCCTTGTTTCCCACTGATTACGCCCTAAAAGTGTAATCATAAGCCCTTAATTTGTACTTTGTTAGACTTATATTGTAATTAATTATCTTATTTTAGTTAGGTATTTGTTTGAGTATGTTTTGTATGTGTTTTGTAGGTTATATAAGCAAATAAAGACAAAAAGAAAGCAAGAATAATCAAAGCGGGTTCACGGCGAATAATTTGTTCATGAGAATTCAAACTTGTCTCGGTATTCTGGCCATAACTTTTTGCTCCGATGTCCAATTGAGCTGATTTTTGAGCCATTGGAAAGAAGACTTCAAGCTCTACGACTTTGCGTCTAATGTGCATTAGCTGTCTCGGTATTCTAGCCATAACTTTTTGCTCCAATGTCCGATTGAGCTGATTTTTGCTCTATTGGAAAGAAGACTTCAAGCTCTACGACTTTACGTCTAATGTGCATCAGCTAAATCAAGCTCTAGGGTGGTCAAATAATGCTTCAAAATTTTTGTAGTCGAACAGTCATGAATAGTACCCGTCCGAACAGGTACTGTTCACCGTCCGGACGGTTACTGTTCACCATCCGAACGGACTTCAAACGGGCGTCGAACGGACCGTCCAGACGGTATTCAGATGGTTACTGTTCATCCAGATTGTGTTTTTTGCATCCGAAGCAGCATTTTTTTAGGGTTTTTGTAAAGTTTTTGGGTAGTTAGGGTTTTTTTTAGCAAGGGGGCGGCGGGAGAGAGCTCTCTAAGGTTAGTTTTTTTTTCATTTTTCTTCTTTTTTAGTTTAGATTTAGCTTTGTAATGTTAATGTAGGTATAAAAAACTTGTAGTTTTCTTCCATTATATTGTATTTTCTTTCACTTTCTTGCATTTTCCTTCATTTTCTTTGTAACCAAACATCTTTAGTATTCAAGTAAATTTTATATTTAAGTCTCTACATGCTCTCTTTTCATTTTTACAAGTTTTATATGATGTATTCAAGTAACTAGAATTTACATTAGGTTCAAATGTGAAAATCACCCAAATAATCCAAGGAATTCATTTGGAGGTATCTCATGGATTAATTGTCATATTTTCTTAGAATTCAAATTTCTAGTAATTAGGTGTGAAATTTTAGAAAACTTAGATTATTGACTAAATCTGGGAATTTTCATCACCCAAATTAATGATATTAATTTAGGACTTTTGACTAGAAAAATACTCCACAATTGCTAGAAATTCATTCCCAACAATTGATTGAAGATGCCTTAGAAAACCTAGGTTATTGACTATGTTTGGCTAATCAATGCACAAACCACAAATTTGGTATTGACTAAATTGAATCGATGGTATTAACCTTTGATTCCCCATTGAACATGTATCTAATTTCAATTACTTGAGAATAATTGGTTTTCAAAGCTAAATCTTCCGAATCAAACACACTTAAGTGTTGTGTTTGATTTGAGTTATAAACCCCATTGGAAACCTTGGATGAAATTGAGTGGTTGGATCATTTGAGTCCAATTCCCTTTTTAATTGCTTTAATTCTATTTTCACTTTGCTTAAATTTATTTGTCTAGTGTTAATTCTCTTTATTTTCATTGCAATAGTTTAGGAATTCAAAAACAACTATCAAAACCCAAAAGATTTTTAGTCTTTTTATTTTCCTTTTTATTTTGGATCTAATTCCCCACATAATTGCAATCCAATCTTAGGTTAGGTTAGTGTGAGTTGAGTGCTAGAGCCTATATTTGGCTAAGTCCCTTGGGAGAGAACGATACCGGATCTTCCGATTTATACTTCATCGTGACCCCCGTACTCTTGCGGGTGCTAACTCCATTTGTAGGAATACTGCATTACGGAGGCGAGTCACCCACCTCAGCATGGACAACACAGAAGTGCAACCACTATAATGCCAAAGTCCTAAGATGTTTGAATTAAAGCAGATTGTATGCTAAGTTTCCCTTGTTTCCCATCACATTCCATCCTCTTAAGGTACATATTGTATGCTAAGTTGCCAACATTAAAGCAGCTCAATACCCCTAAAAAATTGGTCAAGGTTATAATATTGAATTACATTAGAAGTACCCAAAAATATACATAATAATAGACAATTCATTGTGAAATTTAGAAATTTCTTAGATAAATACATTCATTTTGGCATAAACATGAACTGATATAAAGATGTAAAGGCCTATTTTTTTACTAGCATAATATTATCACTGTGCCTAATACAAACAAGACACTAAAGGCCATATTAGGAAATTGATGATAAAAGACCACAGAACAATGTGTAGAAAAATAGTGGCCCGGCCCCCTTGAACTCTGGAGATTTTGTTTAAGTCCTATAGTTTAATTTATATTTCCAATAAGAAATAGCGCAATGCCAAGGGATTTTACCTTGACTCCCGAAGATTCAAGATTTGTTTAGATTCTTTTACTTGGGCCCCACTCAACAAAATTCCTGCATCTGCAACTGGTATAGAAGGACAAACAATATCACTCCATTTAATTCCATAGCATTGGAGAGAGAAATAGCAATTCTCTGAAATTGATCTAGCCACAATGATGAAAAAAAGAAGCCAACAATATTCCATGGAATTCATAAAATGTTTAAATGCATCAAGAAAATATGCTCATTTCAAACTTAGCTAAAAGTAAGTAATGGGATGATAAATGACTTGGGGCATCCAAGAAAAAGTTGACTATTAGAGGGCTTCCTATTGCTTCAGCCACATCGCAGTGCTATATAAGATAATGTCCTCTCTCTCTCTCTCTCTCTCTCTCTCTCTCTCTCTCTCTCTCTCTCTCTCTCTCTCACAATACGTTAACATGATAACTATTTGGGTAATAAAAGGGTATGCAATTCCAATAACTGTAGATGAAAAAAGTGATACAACAAGTAATAAACACGTTAATGAAGTGATTACACCCTAAAAGTGTAATCATAAGCGATTAATTCACACCTTGTTGGACTTAGATTGTAGTTAATTGTCTTAATTTAGTTTCATATTTGATTTATTGTGTTTTGTGTGTGCTTTGTAGGTTTTAGGAGCTAATAAAGGCAAATAGACGCAAAGAATGTTTAAGGCGGGTTCAAAACGAAAAAACCGGTGATGAGAAGTCCAACCTGTCTCGGTATTTTGGCTATAACTTTTCACTCCGATGTCCGATTGAGCTGATTTTTATGGCATTGGAAAGAAGACTTCAAGAGCTACAATCTGTCCTCTAATGTGCATCGGCTAAATTGGCCTCTAAAGTGGTTAAAATTGAGTTGGACGGTTATTATTCATCTAGAATACATTTTTTTGCGTCTGAAGCTGCGTTTTTAGAGTTTTTTTGTAGACTTTTTGAGTAGTGAGGGTTAGTTTGAGATAGAGGGGCGGCGGGAGAAGCTCCCAGAGGTTGGTTCTTCCATTTTTCTTCATTTCTAACTTAGATTTAGCTTTGTAATGGTAGTATATGTGTAAAACTTACAGTTTTCTTCCATTGTATTGTATTTTCTTTCACTTTCTTGTACTTTCTTGCATTTTCTTTGTAACCAAACTGCTTTAACATTCAAGTAAATTTTAGATTTAAGTCTCTATATGCTTTATTTATATTTTTACATGTTTTTATGATGTATTCAAGTAGCTAGGAATTTGTATTGGGTTTAAATGTGAAAATCACCCAAGAAATCCAAGGGTTTCAATGGAGGTATCTCATGTATTAATTGCCATATTTTCCTAGATTTTGAATTCCTAGTAATTCCATATGGATGTTTTAGAAAACCTAGATTATTGACTAAGTTTGGGGATTTTCATCACCCAAATCGATGGTATTAATTTAGGGGTTTTTACTAGAAAAGATCTCCACAATTGCAAAGAATTAATTCTCATCAATTGATTGTAAGATAACTTAGAAAACCTAGGTTATTGACTATGTTTGGCTAATCAATGCACAAACCACAAATTTGGTATGACTAAGTTAAATCGATGGTATTAACCTTTGATTCCCCATTGAATATGTATCTAATTTCAATTGCTTGAGAATAATTGGTTTTTAAAAGTTAAATCTTCTGAATCAAACACTCTTAAATGTTGTGTTTGATTTGAGTTATAAACCCTATTGGAAGCCTTGGATGAAATTGAGTGATTGGATCATTTGAGCCCAATTCCCTTTTAATTGCTTTAATTCTATTTTCACTTTGCTTTACTTTAATTGTCTAGTATTAATTGCTTTAATTTCCATTGCATTAGATTGGTAATTCAAAACCATCATAAAAAACCCAAACCATTTTTGGTCCTTTTATTTTCCTTTTTATTTTAGATCCAATTCCCTTTTTATTGCAATTCAATCTTAGGTTAGGTTAGTGTGAGTTGAGTGCTAGAGTCTATATTTAGCTAGGTCTCTTGGGAGAGAACGATACCGGTTTATACTTCATCGCGACCCCGTACTCTTGCGGGGTAACAAACTCCATTTGTAGGATAGCACCCGCATTTGGAAGCGAGTCATGAAGACGTTCATTAAGTGGTATATCATGATGGCTTGCTCAAGTACCAGGACACTTTAAGACAAATAAACAATATTTCAACAACTTACACCGTCCTAGCTTCGATAGTAGCATACTCAATGATACCCACCAAAAGAGAATTTAAAAAAATTAAGAGTACATTTCAAAATTTAAAACAGATTAGCACCAATCATTTAAAATAAACACAAAAATGTTTTGCCAAGCTCTAGGAAAATATCAATTAATTCTCTTTTGAAAAACCTATATCAACTGCTATCAACTTTCATAGAAGAAATGATATATCAGTGACATTTGTTCATTTATTTTGAAAGATTTGATACCAAAAATATGTTGCCTGCAAATGATGAGCCATTAGTGCACAGATGTAGAAAGAGAAAACGAAGACCTAGATGGAAAGGAAAATTAGCAGAGGAGTAATAGAGGATTGGTATAAGGGTAATACAATTTAAGGTAATGCAAATTTAGTATAGAGAAGGTTATGAGTTGTTAAGAGAGGTAGAGGAAAGAAATTTTTATGTGTGTTAGATTTCTTAATTCTTTGATTTCCACTGCGTCAATGACAAGAGATAGTGGCCTTTTATAGGCAAACTCTGCAAACCCATACATGCATTTAACTTTGTGGTTGGAACTCAGCTCCCACAGGTGTTGCAACACCCACCTCTTGACTTGCTCCAGCCACGCTCAACGCGATGGAGGTGCTTGTAGTTTAAGTGGGGGTACTCCCACTATCGTGTTCTTCCATGAGACTTGTGCCAATCTAGCAATAGAAACGAGTAAAGTTTAGAAACCTATGCAAATTGAAATCGCAAACCAAGAGTGGAATCGATACCTATGGTAACTAAAATTTGACCGAAAATCTTTTGGTGTTTGAAGAGTTGTTTTGCTAATAACTAGACAAACAATTAAATTGAAGTTAAACCCAACAACTTGATTCTAGCTAAAACAATTTGACAATTATGAAAATTCTACTACAACAACCACAATTATGAATAAATTAACTTTTGACTTAACCGAAATTCCAAATGAAACAAGTAAGGATTTAACTTGATTAAAAAGGGGGTTTGGGTTCAAATGTTTCAATCTACCAATTCTAGTATGAAATTTGAAAGGGAGAGTTTGAGTTAACTCAAATCAAGAACCGTCCAAAGGCCCTTGATTCGGAAAGTTTAGCTTTGAAATTTAGGGATCTCTAATTATTTTGGAATTAAGTTTTATCACCATTTATGGGTTCTTTAGAAATCAATCACATGTTACTAATTATGATTATAGATCTAAGATTTCTACAACAATTAATTCCAATATAATTAGAGATAAAGATGCAAAATAGATATTCAACAAGATTGAGGACTCCCCTTTCATTTCCTATGCCTTCCTTGGTGGATCTTCACATTTGTCCCCAAACAATGAGCTTAGCTTGAAGATTCCATGGTTGAAAGCTTCCCAAAATATAGAGACAACATTCTTGACTTGAACTCAAAAGTGTATATATATTGATCTATAGAAAATGTGAAGGATTACACATGAACAACACTAGAAATCTAACTAAACCCTTCCCAAAGTTCTAAATACAACAATGTAAACTAAATCTAAGCAAAATACAAGCTTTTCCCCTATTTTTCCTCTCTACCCACGGCAAAAATCCTAAAACATAACATAATACATCTTTTTCTTCGACTGCTGGGTTGTAGGAAAAATTTGCGCTCACCGTTCAAAGTATGTCCTAAGTCCGTCTGAATGGTGACCGAACGCACCGTCCGGACGGTGGCATAACCGTTCGGACGGTTATTTCACCGTTCGGACAGTCTTCAGACGTAGAATCTCGGCTCTGCATTTCTTCAAATGGAACCAGACGACTTTGTGATAGCTTAGAATGGGAAAATACGACTCTGGAATGGCTGTGAACGAGAAAAATCGACTCTAGAACCCCCATCTCCGTCGTAGCGTCCAAACGCTAATTCGCCCGTCCGAATGTACCGTCCGAATGGTTGGATCCGTCCGAACGGTTATTTATCCGTCCGAACGCACCGTCCGAACGGTCCGTCCGGACGGACTTCTTCTCTTTAGGCTATTTTTACCATTTTATCACAAAAAACCTACAATACACATAGAAAACCACTTTAGATCAATTTATTGCTAAAAACCTATACTAATACCCATACAGAGGCTAACAAACAACTAATTAGGGGATAAAGATTACACTTTTAGAGTGGAATCACCTCTTCCACTTACATGACAAGCTTCATATTGTGGCCTTTACTTTACCCCGTAATCTATTGTTGCTCTTTATGTAGCTCAATTTTGCCTTTTAGATAGAGTATAATATGATACATTATTTTTAATAGTTAAAATATTAATTTGAAATGTATAATATTTTATTTTATACGGTATGATTAAATTATTAATTTGTAATCTAGAATATTATATTCAGTGTGAAAGTTAAAAGGCGTAATATACTGCAAACGTAAAGTACATAGTGAAAGCCATTTTGCAGCTTAGACAGTGTAATGCTAACATTGTTATGATGAAGTGCACGTGTTGGGTTGCCAATAACAGGTAACTACCCTTTTTTACTTAAGAGGTATACCAACAAGAAATTCATAAGAAGGTCTCCTCCTCTCTCTCTCACTCTCTCTCTCTCTCTCTCTCAACCCCACCAACCCCACCAAAATAAAAGTTCTCTTTCTTGGGTCCCTCACTCTCTATACTAAGATTTTCAAATTCTATTACTCATTTTTTTTTACATTTCCCTTTCAGTAGTTTCCCCTTCCACTTTGTTTCTCTCAGTCTCTTGTTTTTCTCCCTCTACAATACAACCCCCTCATATTTCTAGGTCCATCCCACTCACCACCTTGCACACAACATAGTTTTGGTATCAGAGCTGTTAAAAAAACAACAGATCTATGAAACAACAAAAAGAAATTCCATAAAAAAATGTGATGGGATAATACTGGATGTGTGAGTTTGGGATCCCGTAAAGCAACAAGTGTTGTTCATCAGTCTCATGAAAAAAGCCAGTGGCATACTAGATAAACCATGTCAAGTACCTCTACATTTCATTCTCAGCTATGTTCCATGGACACTTCAAAATTTGTTAAGTACCTGTAATATGAAATATGTGTTCAACATGTCTTGTTGGATAGGCCCCCAACAAAATTTTGATTTGTTTTCATTAAAATTGCTAAATTTTTCCATTTCCTAAGAGAGCAAAATGAAACACTAGTAGAATAATAAAATTCTAGTTTTTCTATTGACACGCATGAAAAGATATCAAAATTGACCAAAGCATAGAGGAATATACTAAAACAATAAGTCGTTTTGATGCGAATATTTTACTAAATTACTCTTGTCTCTGTAAAGTTTTAACCTCATTTGTTGGATATTACACACATTTAGAATCATTTACCCTTGTGTTTGATAAAATTTAGTTATTTGACAACACTTAACAATATTTTTTTTCCCTAGCAATATTGATTTTTTGATTTTACTCTTTCTCTTTTATGTGAACGATGTATTAATCTCACTCTATTTACTTAATCAATTATTTGGCTTTTATACATTTAGATAGATTTCAGTTTATGTTTCCAGGCATTTTTATGTATTTTAAATTCTTTTTTTTGTCACTTGTGAAATGTATCCGCAATGTTTTTGAAACATTTCTGATATGTTTCAATTACCGTGCTAATCGAAACAACAATTGAAACAAATTTTTGATCCTGAATGATGTGCACCCTTGATGCCACACATATAAGGCTGTTTGTTAGTTTGTAGATGTTATTTTACTCTAAATTAATTGAAAAACTACTTAAGAAATATGCAATTTAGTCATGTACTCATGTCCTTGGGTACAAGAATTAGAGGAATCTAACACTTAAGACGTATCCATGTACTCGAATCCATGTAACAAAGATTCTAAGCATGCAACAATGACATAAGGCCTGTAGTCAACAAACTCAATGAATTCTACTTTTAGGATAGAACAATAAAGAAACCAATGCTGGAGTTGCTAAAGAGAAGATCTAGATAAGTCAGGAATTAGGGCATAATTGTTGTGAATTGTTATATTTGTAGAAACCAACAAAATATGGCTGCAAAATGCTGAATATTGGGGATTTAGAGAAAGAGATAAATTTTCAAAACCACATAATACAGAAGATTTTCAAACAAGTTCACAAAGAAAATATCTTGGCTAGCTTTAGCTATAGAATTTTGAAACTTGCCTTGGTAGTCACCACTAAGCTGTTGCAACTACTATGGAAGCTGCCGTCCACTTAGTAGTTACTTCGTACCAACATACAATGTATCATTTCCAAGGTTTCATAGCTAAAAACGGATGCATAGTCAAATACTAGTTGGTGATGAAGTCATGTAAATATTCCTTAGGATTAAACATAATATTTACTGAGGCTTGGAAGTGTTTGGGCAAAGATGGAATACTGTGGTTTCCCGTCTGCATGCACAGCAGTTAAGTTATGGTCCCAGCAGCAAACCAGCCGGTAGAACCAGTGGTCGAGCTAGAGAATTCCTTCAAAGAGGCAAAAATTAATCACAACCCCAGAATTTCCAAATCAACAATAGGGCACGGGCACTTGACTTCCACATATATGTATAATGTATATAAGCTTATATATAAGATATATAAGGGGGAATTTAAAGCAAAATAACTATTTAAGGGGGCATTTGTAAATTTTCAAGGGGGAAAATTGAGAAACATTTCCAAAACTGTAGGGAAAAAAAGCATTTTTGATAATTTAAGGGGGGACAACAGCCCCTTTTGGGCCCTACGTAGCTCGGCCCCTAGGCATAACGACCATAGAGGAATTTAAGCTTAGTATTCTAATCCAAAAAAGAGGCCTTTTTCTAATGCATTATCCTTGGTCCTTCATGGTTCTCAAACGGTTAGGATTGAAGCATCACCAAGCATCACCATGGCCTAATCATAATTTCTATCTCAACACATTCTTCCAGGTTTTTCTTCACATCCAACTTGCATCTGTCCTGGTGTCATATGTCCATCCACAAATATCACCTCTTTTCTTCAATCTCATTGTTAAATAATAAGATCGCATAATTCTACAGGTACCTATGGAAATTGCAGACCAAAAAACAGCATAGCACCAATATTACAGTTCCAAAAGAGCTCTACCACATAGATTCAGTAGCAAACAAAGAAATAAAATAGTCTGTCTGCCTAAAAACTGCTAAATAAATGAGTAGTCCACCACACCTGAAAGTACACTTCAACTTTTAATTAAGCACTTCTTTGCAAGACTAAACTCCATCAGCATAACTTGCACAGTTTGCATTTTGCAGGCCACCTCAAAGCGTTTCTGCCAAAGAATATGTTGGATAGCATATTTTTGGAATCATGTCCATGGAAAGGCACAAGAATATCTTCTGTAAAATCTCAGATAAAAGAATTCCATAATAATTTTATAAAGGATTTTCCCTAGAGTTTTTACTCAAACGGATAAGTCCAAGTCTGCAAAACCAACTCCAAATCTCTAAGTTTTGATTTCCAAGGGTATTCTATTGTTTCCCACTCACAAATCTGTATTGCAGGTCCTTTTAACATTAATTCATCTCCTCCTACCAAAAAATTATCACAGAAGCAATATTTAAGGACAAACAAAACGGATAAAAATGTCTCTACGAGCAAAGAGAAACAATATTTTTGCCATAGCAGGACTGTATTTTTTTTCCACCTCAACATGGTTAACAAAAGAGCTGCAACCATTACAATGCCAAAGCCCTCATGTTCTTGGTCAATCACATCACATCCTATCATGTAAGATATAATTCTTAGCTGCTAATAATAACCACATAAATATATTATTCTTTGTTTCTAAGTCCATAAGAAAAACTTCTTATGGATCTTTTCAGGCTAGGTTAAGATTAGTGTCTGGGTGTGTCCTCTCTTTGAGGTAATAAAATCCTTATTCAAAAAAAAAAATCCTTGTCCCTAGAAATCTCCCTCTGGAGAGGCAGCCAAATACCCCCTAAAACATAGTCAAGATTGAAATACCAAATGATGTTACAAATCTTTACACATTAAAATAAACAAACATAATGAATAGAGAATGTCTCTTCATTGAAAATCATCTCTCTACCTTTCTCTTACCTATCCTCGAATGTCTCTTCATTGAAAATCATCTCTCTACCTTTCTCTTACCTATCCTCAAATTATCTGACACATGCTCTCTTGCGGTTTTACTTCGTGACTACTGCACACCATTCCAGTTATGCTTTAATTCTACTATCATATGTAGTGGCAAACTATGTTACACAGACCCCAGTACTAGTGTAGGGTGTGGATAAGTGTCTTGAATGTCGGATCATCTAATTCTCAGGTCAATGGACATGATAAAATATCCATATTTCTTAATATATTTCTTCTATTTTCAAACATAAAAGAATATTTACAAAGGCACTGTATAGCATTTCATCCACAATATTGGAGTTTTACGCATACTTATTTAGTGAACTCGAATAACTAAATATTTCTGTAAGGTGAATGTCCAACAATACGTATCAGTATCGAAGTACAAGTGTCGAGCGTCCAACAAGGGTATTTTATACATTTTAGAAGAACATTGTGTAACATAGGTGGCAGAGCGAAACACTTCTACTTGAACTAATTCAATGTATTAACAATTAGATATATTTTAAGCAGTTGCTTCTTATTGCATATGATAAAATAGAACTACAAAACTTCAACGTTGCATGGAAATCTATGTTTCATACCACCGATTTCACCTCTCTCACAAAGGTTCTTCCTGAAAAGCAAAAGCATAGTGTTGTTCCCACAAACAAATACAACAAGCACATTCCTTACTATTTCAAGACAGAATTAATAAAAGTATTCTTAACAATCTGAAACAAAATTAATAAAATGCATTCTTACAAAGGTTCTTCCTAAAAAGCAAAAGCATAGTGTTGTTCCCACAAACAAATACAACAAGCACATTCCTTACTATTGCAAGACAGAATTAATAAAAGTATTCTTAACAATCTGAAACAAAATTAATAAAATGCATTCTTAACCTTCAAAACAATTGCGACTATTAGAAGGCACAAAAAGGAAGTTTGTATATAACAACTAAATTACCCTAGATATAAACTCAAGAAATATTTGATGCATGTGGAAAGTCACAGCGAGCAATGCAACTAAAAACCTAATAAAAAAATGGAAATGAGGTGCTCTCTTCAGAGTTTTTTGGCACCAAAAAGACTATAACCTTTCTTCTGATTTACTTCCATTGATATGACACCCGCCAAATTCCTTCTTTCCATAGCTTCCTTTTTATGATCTCTGCCACTGTAAACATCTTGACCCAGCAATTTGCAAGAAGACAAAATATTGTCCTTCTTCTCTGATGTATGGTATAGTGGAGATATGAAACTCTCAAGAATAAACAGAAATATATAACCTAAAAGCCTACCAGGCACTCCTTAACTTGGAGAAATGGAATTGCTTTCATGAGAAATGATTAGGGATTTTAATTATTTGAGAAGATATAAAAGAGAAAGGCTTCACTTGTACCGCCTTGCCTAAGGCAAAGCTATCCACCTACATCATTTAAATTTCCTACAAATTGCCAAGACTTAATACCCAAAAGTGTTTTCATTACCCAAATGATATTTTTGTATCAAGTCATAATAGAAGGTGCAATGGTCCTAGTAGCCAACCTCCCAAACTAGAATAGAAAAATAAAAAGTGTATATTGTAATGTTGGCAGTCAAATGAAGGAAGTATTTTCTACAGCACATTTTGCTCATGCTGGATGGACCTCAGCGTAGTGGTAAGGTTGCTTCATTGTACCTAGGCATCATGGTGATACAACACAGGAATAGCCTCTCCACCAGGGGCGGAAGAGGGGTGCCATGGCACCCCCACCTTCTAGCTAGCCTTTCTATGTATAGTATATATACATAATGTTTCAGCAACATTCTACCGGCACCCCCTAAAATTTTGAATCCTTTTTAAAGCTCTAACTGATTACACCCTAAAAGTGTAATCATAGGCTCTTAATCCGCACTTTGTTAGATTTATATTAGTGTTAATTTCCTTATTTTAGTTAGATATTTGTTTGATTATGTTTTGTGTGTGCTTTGTAGGTTATATAAGCTAATAAAGGCAAAAAGAAAGCAAGAATAATCAAAGCGGGTTTAAGGCGAATAATTTGTTCATGAAAATTCAGACCCGTCTCGGTATTTGGGCCATATCTTTTTACTCCGATATCCGATTGAGCTGATTTTTGTGCCATTGGAAAGAAGACTTCAAGAGCTACAATTTGTCCTCTAATGTGCATCGGCTGAATCGGCCTCTAAAGTGGTCAAAATCAAGCTTCAAGGTGGAGGGATGAATAGTAACCGATCGATTGGCTTGGCAAACTTCAGAGAGGGTGATTTACCGATCGATCGGTCGATCGATCGGGTGAACAGTAACCCGATCGATCGGTGAATAGTGACCGATCGATCGGCCGATCGATCGGTGAACAGTAACCCGATCGATCGGTGAACAGTACCCGTGAACAGTAAAAACAGTTTTTTTTCCGATCGAACGCTCCAATTGCCGTTCGATCGGCCGATCGATCGATTCGTGAACAGTGCCGATTTTTCGATATAGATCTGGAGCTTAAAAGCTTTGTTGTCCGAAAAAAATGGAGGGGAGGAAGATTTTTTTGGGTTTGTAGCAGCCAAGGAGGTGGTGTGAAAAGCTCCTCCAAGGTTGGTTTTTATGTTTTTTGTGTATTTTAGCTTAGATTTATGTTTGTAATGTTAATGTAGGAGTAGAAATTGTAACTTTCTTAAATTGTAATTTATTTTCCTTCACTTTCTTGCCATTTTCTCTCACTTTCTTAGCAACCAAACACTAGTTTTACTTTTTTAATGTTAGATTTACCTTCATTTATGCTTGTTATTATGGATTCTAGTAGCTAAACACCTCTTGGGTGTGATTGTGAAGATCCACCAAGGATTTTCAAGTATTTCAATGGGGATTCATGAACTTCAAAGTTTTATTCATAGATTTGTATAGTTCTATTTGGTTGGGTGTTGGATTTATTCGAAAACTTAGATTTATAACCCATTTGGTAATGTTTATGCACAATTCAACAATTGGTATAAATCTTGCACATTTTTAAGGTTTGCTTCTAGGGTTCTATTAATTGGTTCAATCCCTACACTCAACTAAATATGAATTCAAGGTTTTATGGTCAAAATATTCCGAATCAAGAATCCACGGTGTGATTCTTGATTTGAGTTAAAAAAATCTTCTATTGAAATTCTTGTTGTGAATTGGTGGATTGAATCAATCACATCCAAGCTTTCCATTTTAATTGCTTTACATTTAAATCAATTGCCTAGTTAATTGCTTTAATCTTCATTGCACTAGTTTAGTAAATCAAAACCCTATCAAAAACCTAAAGATTTTCGGTCATTTTATTTTTTCCTTTTATTTTAGATCTAATTCCCTACATAATTGCAATTCGATCCTAGGATAGATTAGTGTGAGTTGAGTGCTAGAGCCTATATTTGGCTAGGTCCCTTGGGAGAGAACGATACCGGATTACCGGTTTATACTTCATCGCGACCCCCGTACTCTTGCGGGGTACTAACTCCATTTTGTAGTTTTCGGAGCGAGTCACTAACCTAGAAAAATTTTGTATATTAAGCGGTGGGTTTTACCTATTTTTTCTATACATCCTAACCCAATAAAATCAGCAGTCAGTGAGGTTTCTATTATGTATCAATTGAAAAATAAATAAATAAATTTTCTAGTACACAATTTTCATTTTTGGTATAAAATTTTTTTTTTCGTGAACTCTCTTCTTTCCTATTTGATTTTTGTAGATGAGCTTGATATCCAAGTTAAGCTCTTTTTACATTGCATTCTTTTTTTTTCTTTTTGTTTATAAGTTGCAACCCTTTTGGCACTTTTCATAAAATATATTTTTGCCTTTAAAAAAATGAGCTGATTTTATTTTTCATGTAAAATTTTGTCTTTTTCATGTAAAATTTTGTCTTACATTCTAATATGTTTTTCATGTTTGAACTTAGAAATATGCATAAAGAAAACTTAAAATATAATAACTATGTTGCTAGTGAAAATTTGTTTCAAGGTTTGGCACCCCCTTCAATAAAATCCTAGTTCCACCCCTGCTCTCCACATGTAGGGGCAAAGTTGGGTCCATCTCATCCTTCCAAGACTTTGTAATGTTGGGAGCCTCGTGCACTAGCCTACCTTTTTGTAGGTTTTTCCAATGTCGTTTACTAGTTTACTTTTATCTTTTATTTTTATTTTTGACCTAAATAAACGGAAGACGTAATTGTCAAATTGATTTGGTATAAAGAATAAGATTATTTTAAAATGTCAACTCATAAAACATATGAAGAAAATATTTTGCCTTATTATCCATACACTAGACTTTTTCAGTAAGCATTGTACATGAGATTATTAAAATGTAAAATTTTGATAGATAAAATATGTAAGTAGCAAATTTATCCCAATTATTAACTCAACAATTTGTACTCAGGTAGTTATAATCGAACAATAGTCTCGACTGCAATCTATAACAACTTCTGTACTAAATCTTAAATTGGCATCTATAGGAGCAACTACAACACCACTAGCTATTTTGAAGAGCCAAAATATAGTAAAATATTACACTCTCTATTTTAAAGAGCCACTTTAGACATCAACTCCAACACTACTCTTTATCTTCACTAGCTATTCCAACTAACTAAATTACATTTAATAAAAAAAAAAGCTACGTGGCATGCCATGTCATCATCGTCATGGTGACATGGACGCGACATGCCATGTCATCAAAAAGTGGAGAAAAAGAGTGCCTAGTTCTCTAACGGTCAAATATTTTAACAGTCCTATTTTTTAAGTAAAAGTGCCAAGTTCTTTAACGGTCATATTTTCACGGTCAAATGCTTTTGTATAAATAAGGCCTTTCCCCCTTCCATCCTCAAAAAATTCACTCTATTTACTCTCTCATTCATTTATTCTATTATTTTCTATGGCATGCAATCGTGAGATCAACATGATTATTAATGACTCTGACTCTGATGATGAATAGGAGATGTTAACGATTTTTGCTATGGAAGAAGAGAAACTCAATAGCGAAAGTCAATCGGCACTACATCATGGTCCTATTCCAAGGCATTCAGTTATTTTTCGTGATCGAGTTCAAGGCCATGATCATCTTTATTGAGACTATTTTGCTAAAACGCCTATATATCCTCCTAATTTATTCAGGAGGAGGTTCCGAATGAATCAATCTCTTTTCCTCCATATCTTATCAATGGTGGAAGCATACAATTCGTATTTTGTTCCAAAAAAAAAAAAATGCCATTGGAACTTTTGGTTTATCTTCACTTCAAAAGATGACAGCTGCTATGAGGATGCTCGCTTATGGAGCACCAACAGATTTTGTGGACAATTATATGAGGATCAGCAAAAGCACCATAATAGAGAGTCTAAAAAGATTAGTGAAGGCAGTGGTTGCAATTTTTGAAAATGAGTACTTGAAGTCTCCAAATGATAATGACATTGCCAAATTACTACCCATGGGTACGAGTATTGGGTTTCTGGGAATGTTAGGGAGTATATATTATATGCATTAAAAGCAGAAGAATTGTCTAACAACATGGAAAGGTATATATTCTAGTCACATACACGAACTAACAATTATTTTAGAAGTCGTGGCCTCATATGATCTATGGACATGGCATGCCTTTTTTGGGTTACCAGAATCTCTTCTGCATTCTCTCTTCTAACTAAAGGACGTGCTGCACCAATCAATTACTAAATCAACGAAAATGACTACACAATGGAATATTATCTTACAAATGGTATATATTCGCAAAGGTCAACATTCATAAAAACAATTCCATCTCCAAGAGAAAATAAGCAAATATATTTTGCGCAAGCTCAAGAATCCACATGGAAGGTTGTAGAATGAGCATTTGGAGTGTTACATGCACGTTTTGCAATTGTACGTGGACCTGCACGTTTTTGGAAACGTGAAATGCTTAAAGATATTATGAAAGCATGCATGATATTGCACAATATGATCATTGAGGATGAGCGGGATGTCAATGGAATAGACTTTAATTATGATATAATCAATGAAAGTGCTCTTCCATCAGTGTCGAATGAGCATCCTATTGAACTTCTTCATTTTATTTAAACTCATTATCACATCAGAGACAAAGACACTCATTCAAAGCTGCAAGCGGACCTAGTCGAGCACTTGTAGAATCTACATGGAGACTTGTAGGATTATGTACTAGTTTATTTGTTTGTTCCAGTTCTTTCTCTATTCATCCTTCAATTGTTTCATTAGAAGCCTTTCTTTCTCTTGAGCAAGTCTTTCTTGTTCTTGAAGAGATTGTCCTTCGCATATTTCTAATTTTCACTGATTCATGGTCTTTTTCTCTTCCTTCATTTCTTCTAATAACTTCACAAAAGGCGAATTCACACCAGCATTTTCACAATCATTGTTCTTTTATTTTTTCAATTGATCCTTCTCGGCCTTTCTACTTAATGGTCTGTCCAACTCCACATATAAGGCATTTTCATCCCCTAGATTTATCAAATCTGGTGTAGAAGGACAAGAGCTGCCAGCTACTAGGAGTCCGAGAACTTTTAGTTTTTTGTTTCTTTATCAAAGACTCCTCTATCCATTTTGGTTGGTACGTTAAGTCATTCCAACAATGTGCAAATGGCAATGAAGATTTGTGCAATTCCTTGCATAATTTTTTCGCATCACAAATCTGAAAAATAGATACAAAAACAATCATTATCATGTAAACTAGTATATTTGAGATACAAGTATAAATTATAATGTTTAATACCTTGTCTTTCTCAGTCAAACCATTTTGTTTTAAATCAACAATTTGAGCAAAACATTCACAGAATTTATTTGTGATACATTGAATCAATAACCAACGATTCATTAGGGAAACTTGAGAATGGTTAGGAGGAAATTGTTTGTACTTGTGGAAGAGATCCCACACCCTCAACCAATATGTCTTTATTTTTTGTTCATTTCCTTGCATTGCATCCAGACTAATATTAATCCACGCCAATATGATCAAAGTGTCTTCCTCTACAGTAAAGTTGCCACCTCGTTTTGGTGGTGGATTCAATTTGAGGAGAGATAGGAGAAGATTGACCACCGTTATCCAAAGATTCAATGCTAAAGTCATATTGAAGATTAGTTCATTCATTCAAAAGGTTGGTGTAGTGTCCATCTTGTGTTGGATCCATCTATCCATAATTTAAAACCATCAAATTCACAAGCACACAACAAATCATTTAAGCAAAACCAGTAGGTTCTCATAAAAGGATTAACTAAGATTGGGGAAACAGAAATGAACTAGCAGGCTCTCATTGGAAGGCATGTAAACTAAAGATTCACCATCAAAGGCATGTTAAAATAAATAAATAAATAAAGCAAATAAAATCTAACCATCATCAGTTAGGAGCATAAACTAAACATTGTCATGTTGTATAGTTTCAATTCAAAGCACACATTTACCTACGTAGTAGTTATCTACAGGAGCCTGGAGAAAAGTTATATACTCAAACTTAACAACTTGGAGTAACTCGAAAATAAATCAAAATTTGCAGCACAGGACCTTAATATTGTAGCTAGAATGTACCTAAAGCACATGGGTCATACTACATATCATTGATTTCAAGTTTCCAGTTCTAACTTGTTAGTTTTAGTTTCCATAATCAATCACTCCAAACAATTTTTAGACCGAATTCAATAAATTATTCACAAAAACACCAACACATGAACTACATTATTCACAGCTAGTTTGAACCATTGAAACTGTCATGGTATTTTATTTATGATCTACTTGCAGACATGGCATTAAAATTTCACTAATCGTGCTATTTAATTTCAATAACTGATTACTCTTAGAAATAGTAATCTTTAGGCTTAAATTGTTAGTTGATTAGTTGAATTTCAGTGTTAATTTAGTATTTTTACTCCTAAAATGCATTGAAACTCCTTTTGTGCACTTCTTACAGGAATTGGAGCTTAAACCAAGGCAAATGGGCAAATGTGGGGATGACCGATCGATCACCCGATCGAACGGTCCACGGAACGTTCGATCGGCCGATTGATCGGTGATCTTACAATCGATCGGTAATGCTTTGTTCGACCTTCTGTAGCAAACTTTAGAGAGGGCGTTTTTCTGATCGATCAGTCGTTCGATCGGTGACGTCGAAATTTCCTCAACAGACTACACAGAAGCAAACTTTAGAGGGGTCGATTTTGCGATCGATCGGGCATTCGATCGGCTGGACCGTTCGATCGGTCGCCTAACGATCGATCGGTGTGTACAAACTCTATTTTTCTGCAGAGTATAAAAGCTGTATATACGGGACAAAAGGCATTCTAGGTTAATTTCTGCAGAAACTGGAAAGAGAAGAAGCTTCAAAAAGGGGGCTTTTGTTATTTTGTAAGGTTTTTAGTTAGATTTACTTTAATGCTTTGTATTTGATGTCATTTATTGCTTTTGGATCATTGTAAATGAATGCTTAATATATATATGAAGTGAATGATTTTCTACTCTTTCTAGCCATTTTCCATCATTTTCTTGCCACTTTCTCTCACTTTCTTAGCAACCAACACTAGTTCTATATAGTTTAATGGTAGATTTGTCTTCTTTTATGCTCTTTGACATGCATTCTAGTAGTTAAATACCCCTTGGATGTGGTTGTGAAGATCCACCAAAGATCTTCAAAGGGTGAAAAATGAGTTGTATGAACTTCAATGGCATATCCTTAAAATTTCATGGGTTCATTTGATTTAGTATGAGATTCATTAGAAAAACTTATATTCATAACCCCTTGGCAATATTTATGCACAAATCAATGTTTGGTATAGGTATTGCACATGCCTAAGGTTTGATTCTAGGGTGCCAATCATAGATTCCCTCTTTATGCTCAATCAAACAAAAACCCACATTTTTATAGTCGACATTTTCCGAATCAAGAATTCAAGGTGTGATTCTTGATTTGAGTTATAAACCTCTCATTGGAAACCCTTGTTGTGAATTGGTGGGTCGAAACAACCATGTCCAAGCTTTTCTTCTAAATTACATAAAACTAGATTTTATTGTCTTCATTAGCCCTTAAATTATTACATGAAGTATTGAACCACCATCATCTCAAAACCAACATATTTTCGGTCTCTTTTATGTTAGGAAAAGACAAGAATTTTCATTTGCAATCCATTAAGATAAGTGCCCGTGCTAGTTGAGCTTTGTTGCTATATTTGCAGAATTCTCTTAGGAGAGAACGACACCGGATCCTCCGGTTTTTACTACAAGCGCGACCTCCGTACTCTTGCGGAGTGACTCCAGTTGAAGCACATCTGGAGGCGTGTCAATAACCACAAGCATGCAATAAAAATTCAAAGATTTTTAGAAATGTTAGGTTGCTAACAAAGACCAAATTCTACAAATTACCATAAGATAAAAACACAATTCATATCGGAATTCCAAATTCAATAATTTAGTAAAGATAGATTCTGAGGAGGGAGGAGGGGTTTCTTTATTTTTTTGCTGATGGGGGCGGAGCGGTTTCAACAATAGGGAGGGAGGAGAGAGTGAGAGGGGAAGGGGCAAAGGGGTGTTCATCGGGGAGTGAGTGAAAGAGGAGGAAGAGTGTGGGAGAAGGAGGGGGTTTCGGAGGAGAGAAGGGAGGGAGGAGAAGTGCGAGAGAGAGAGAGAGAGAGAGAGAGAGAGAGAGAGAAAGAGAAAGAGAGGGGTCCATACTTGTGATGTTCCAAAGCTTTGTTGTAAAGGCTTGCCTAGCTTTGTTGATATAGATCTATCAACAAAGCTACCCTTTCCAGATCAGATGACCGTTGCAAGATAGCAAGAGGTGAAGCCTCGCTATATTTGGTGAGAGAAAAATCAAATTGCTAAAATGAAAAGCCAAATACAGAGCCTGTTGGAGCAAAATTTTGGGTTTTCACTCCGTAAAATAGCAAACAAAAGAGATATACCGAGCTTGTTGGAGTTGCTCTAAAGCATACAAATCTAGTCCAAATAATTTACATGTTACCCTTCAATACTCCAAAGATAAAACCAAGTTTACAATAAAAAAATGACGTAATTAATGCCAATAAGTTCTTTTTTCTTCCATTTTCTTTGGGTGTAGTGGAGGGGTGTCAATTTTATCTCTCTCTCTCTCTCTCTCTCTCTCTCTCTCTCTCTCTCTCTCTCTCTCTCTCTTTGAGGTTGAGAGAGAAAAAAAAGGTAGAAAAGATGAACATTCACCCCCTGCCCCTCCTCTAACTCTTTGTATATGTAGCAAGGGATAGGGGTTTTGATGGAAGACCAAAAATCTGCATAATCCTAGTACTTTCTCAGATGAAAGTTCATCGTGGGGATAAAACTTTAACTAGTACACAAGGAAATTGCTAAATCGACATACACGATGTGGATTCAGCAATTATCGTTATTGCATTATACAAATGAGATAATAAGGGCATTTTTGGATGCAAAGAGTGAAAAACAAGAAGAAAAAAGAAAAGAAAAGAACAAAAGTTTGAAAGGTTTGGTTACATAGTATTTAGAAGGTGAAAATAAATTATCATAATTTGAAGTTGTGCTCGAAATTGATTTCCACAATGATGATAAAAAAATTGGATCAACAAGAATACGTTTTGAATTCTTACATACATAAAATGTTTAAAAAAAATTAAGACAATATGCTCATTTCAAACTCCGCTGAGCACACTAGGTAAGACATCCAAAAACACTTTTTTGAGTATGAATCTACCACCAGAAATTCAATGCATTCTAAAAATAAAAATAAAAAAGGGAATTTCCTATGATGTTGACCATGAAAAACAGAAAATCTTACAACAAGCAGTGAAATATTTGATGTAAGCATTGTTGTTTCTTTAACTATCGGATACGTAGCTCAAGTACTGAACACTCCATGCAAATGAACCACATTTCAATAAATTATAGCATCCTACTTTAGACAGATGCATGCTTATGGTGATAAATGTTAAGGTTAAGGTGATACATGTTCCAATTAAAAAAAAAAACTGAAATTTCCTACGATGTTAACCATAAAAAAATTAAATAAATAAAACAGAAAACAATACAAGCAGCTGTGAAAATATTTGTAGGCATTCCTGTTTCTTTAACTATCGGATACGTAGTTCAAGTTCAAGAACACTCCATGCAAATGAACCACATTTCAATAAATTATAGCATCCTACTTTAGACAGATGCATGCTTAATCATCACCTCCAAAAATAAAAATAAAAAAGGATTCTCACCTATTTCAGGGAAACAATGAGATGAGATCCCACAAATAGGTGGTCAGCACACTAATCAAACATGTAAATATATTAGAAGCACAGTAAACTTTTGGACCCACAAAGGCAACAAGTAAGCTCCCCAAGGGCATGTAAAGGCCTAAGGCATACTGAAAGAGCATATCAATGTTAGATCACCACTATTTCCAAAAGCTTAAGCTATTAAGTAAGAGGTCCAACACTGTATATCAAAGCTACAACAACCACTCACATGCAAGCCTGTCTTGCATGTGGAAATGCAAAGAGAAACATAGGGACAAGCATAATGCAAACTGGGAACAAATGCATTCGGAGAGACTTGAACCCAAGACTGGGCTTGCATGTGGAAATGCAAAGAGAAACATAGAGGTAAGCATAATGCAAACTAGGAGCAAATGCATTTGAAGAGACTTGTACCCAAGACCTTCTCCAACCCGAGCTCCGATACCACATTAGGTCACACTAGCTCCAAAAGCTTAAGTTGTTAGGTAAGGTATCAAAGTCTTCGATAATCAACCACCTAGACACTACAAATATAAGCATATAACATTGATATGAAACTTGTGGTTCAACATACTCTACAATCCTTGCCAACTGTTTAAATATTATAGTTCTGGTTTAATGTGGACGTATGCATGAAGCAGATGGTTTAACGATGAGGTAGCATGACATGGCATTACATCTGGTTTACTTTTTTGGTTTTTGGGTGTACCATATGAAGGATTACATTGCTTAATCTCAAGTATTCCATCCATCCTAAGGCTTTGGAATCTAAACCACATTCATAACTATCAGCTCAGAAATTCTAATCAAATGATAGAATCGGCTAAAAGAACTAATAACAAGACATGCTGAAGGGAATTCAAAGAAGCTAGGCAGTAGGACCAACTTCTAATTAAGTGTGACATTGCTAGAACCAACAAAACATTGCTACAAAATATACATAGTCGAGATTAAAAGAGCAAGGGAAAATTACTTAACCACATAACATAGATGTTTTCATAAAAATAAATAAATGATAACGTATATATCTTGGTTTCAAAAACAGTTACAATAGGGAAAAAGGAAGCGGTAAAGGCAAAGCGAAACATGACCAAAAAATATTATGAGAAACAAGAAACACTAGCTGATGTAAAATTAAACATGACTTTCATAAGAAAATTTATTAAGAATCTTAAAAATAGCAATACAATGTATTAGAATACTTTCATGATCAATTAAAATACTAATGTACCAAATATCTGTAGAAACTTATAGTAACAAGTATATATTATTGTTAAAAAAATAAGATTTGAGTGAATAAAAACTACTAGAAATTATGAGAAGCACTTTTCTAAAGAGTTTCCACAACCTTTTTTTTTTAAATTTCATGATATTTTTACAAATGTTTCATAGAAGTTTTTCTTAAAATTTCATGAGAGTTTCATCTCCGTGCTAGATATTAGTTCCTAGGGAACAAGACTCTCGTACCAACAAGATTTTCCTGATAACTATGGCCTTGACTAAGGAATTTTGCAACTTGCATTGGTTTGTCATCCTTAAGCAGTTGTAGTATCCATAGAGGCTAACCTACCATGTAAGAAGCAAGTGCAAAAACAAATAGGGTGTCAAATCAAAATTTTATTGCCAAATGCATAGTCAAACAAAAGTAAGGGAGGAAGACATAATTTCATATGCATATCTATGGTAAAAGAAGTCGTCAATAGGATGATAAAGCAAGAAATGTAGGAGTCAACATAATTTTACTGTACTTTGGAAGTTTTTGGACAATGATAGAATATTTTGTTTGACATATTTTCATGTTCAACCGTTGATATGTAGAGAAATAAAAAAAAAAATTCAATAACAGTTTACCCTTAGGTTAGCAACTCAGTTGGTACACACAAAGCAAAGGAATATGAATTATCTGATGAATAACTCTGTTAGGAAATAGGAAATACTGATTTCTTTGTTCCTTGGTCCTTCCAGGGTTTCTCAAATGGTTAGGTTTAACGCAACAACCCTAACTACCCATATTTCCCATCTAAGCAATTCTTCATCCTCTTTCTTCTCCTGATCTAGATATGCTATCATCCAGTTTCGTATTTCAAGGCACCTTTGAATGGCTACCATATTCTCTCACTTTTTTTTTTCATTTGGTAGTAAGCTTACATCTTCTCTCATAATTTACTTTAGACAGGGAAAATAAAAAAGGGCCCGACAAGGAATACCAACACTTAGTTCACTTACTGAATCCTCAAGTGGCTGATTGTTAAAGCACCCAACTCTACAACTCCAGACAAGAAGTAAATTTGTAGGTTCAATTCATATTGGATGTACCTGGAGTGTTCAGTTCAAACACTGCTCATGGAATTTATTCACCCTTAAGTTTTACAGAGACTTTGATAATGCACCAACCTTGTCTCCAACTATGAATTATCAATTAATAGGTCTTTCACAATGAGATCATCTACCTAGTACCGAATTTTCAATACAAATATTAGTGAGGTAATAGCTCATTGACACTCCCCTCACACATGACCAGGCTCCCCACAACCATGAGTAGGCCAAACATGTGAAAAAAAGAATTATCGTTAACGAATACGCAGTGAGATTGGAACATAACAAATTATTTTGATACCATGTTAAATTGTTGCCATCAACCTATCTAAAAGCTTAAGCTATGAGGGAGAGGTGTAACTTAATTATTTACATCCTCAACAATCCTATTCCCTGTACAGATCAAAATGCAAAATAATTTATTTCTTTCTTTAATTTCACAGACACTATAGTTGCACTTTTGTAGCCTTGAGCCTTTAAAGTTCAGTTCACTCCTTTAGTATTGAAACCTCCTTATCCTATTTTAGCTGCAGAAATTAACTTCTTCAGTAGAAATCATCAAGTAAGAAGAAATGTCCTCCTTGGCTTCAATTTTAGAAAAAGTTTTTATTATAAGTTCATAACCAGACAACCAATAGTAAAAGCAAAAGCAGTCCAATCCCAACATCTATACCATATATCATTGTATAGATGCCCTCAAGTGTTCTACGCTGTTTGTTTCCAAAAACACCCGTCTATAATTAATATATTTTGTCAAATTGAAATACACCTTTATATTCAATGCACTTTACAAAAGTTCATCTTAATTTTGATTGCTCCTAATTCCCTCAAATTTCTTGTTACTTTTTGTTTTTTTCCGACTTTTCAGTTTCTAACAACATATCAAACTGAATGTCATATCACTGATGAGCTACAATTTCTGTCTCAAGGAGGCTGAATGTCCCTTGTAGTTTCCATCTCTGAGTCATTTGTTTCTCCTTAGTGCAATTCAGTTTGTTACTGATTTTGTTTTCATTTTTATGATGTTGAAATTCTTGCTGTGGTTTCTTTAGTTTCTCACTTTTGATTTCAAATTATTTGTTTTCAGATACTTTGTTCACCTTTGGTGCCTTGGTTCCAAGCTGATTTGCATAACATTGCTTTTACTAGTTTTGCTCGTTTGTAGGGTTTAAGGCCTTGGCCCACCCATGTACCCAATAAAATAAAATAAAAAATCACACATATAAATCCATATGATTTATGTAAAAGAATCATTAGAGATATTGCTTAATCAAAAATAAAAATAAGGAGATTATGAACTTTCCTTCATTTTTTCTTGATAGGAAATTATGAATAGTTGACGGCAACAAAAATAAAAATACAAAAATTATGAACTGTCCTTTTATAATGCATATTTTTTTGTTAAAAATAGTCATTACCCTCTAGTATAGTTATAAATGTTGGATTTTTCTTGTGGTAAAAACTATACTATAAGAAGATATATTTTTTTGTCAATGGCTAATAATTTTGTTAACATCTAATACTCCCATTAACAAACAAATTTTGGATCTCCCAAAGTTTTTTTCATTATTCAAGGGTTGACCACAATTTTATGACCATCTTGCTCTCTTGGACATATTAAGCTAGTTTTTCATAAACAATTTAGGATTACCAGTTAGAGTTGGAATATCCTAATTTTGGTTTCTTTCAAGGTTGATTACACTCTAAAAATGTAATCATAGGCCCTTAATTCACACCTTATTAGATTTATATTAGTGTTAATTTCCTTATTTTAATTAGATATTTGTTTGATTGTACTTTTTGTGTACTTTGTAGGTTATAGGAGCTAATAGAGGCAAATAGAAGCAAAGAATGATCAAAGCAGGTTTAAAACGAGCAAACCGGTGAAAAGAAGTCCAACCTGTCTTAATATTTTGGTCATAACATTTTACTCTGATGTCTGATTGAGCTGATTTCTACACCATTGGAAAGAAGATTTCAAGGGCTACAACTTTGCCTCTAATGTACATCAACTGAATCATGCTCTAAGGTGGTCAAATAGAGCTTCAAAATTTTTGGGTCGAATAGTGATGAATAGTACCCGTCTGAACGGTTACTGTTCACCTGTCCGAACAGTGCGTTCGGATGGTTACTGTTTATCCAGAATGCATTTTTTGTGTCTAAAGCTACGTTTTTAGGGTTTTTTTTTTAAGTTTTTTGAGTAGTGAGGGTTAGTTTGAGATAGAGGGGCTACCGGAGAAGCTCCTAACAGGTTGGTTCTTTCATTTTTCTTCATTTTTAGATTAGATTTGGTTTTGTAAAGGTAGTATAAGTGTAAAACTTGTAGTTTTCTTCCATTGTATTGTATTTTCTTTCATTTTCTTGCACTTTATTGCATTTTCTTTGTAACCAAACAACTTTAATATTCAAATAAAATTTAGATTTAAGTCTCTACATGCTTTATTTACATTTTTACATGTTTTTATGATATATTCAAGTAGCTAGGAATTTATATTGGGTTTAAATGTGAAAATCATCCAAGAAATCCAAGGGTTTCAATGAAGGTATCTTATGTATTAATTGCCATATTTTTCTAGATTTTGAATTCCTAGTAATTTCATGTGGATGTTTTAGAAAACCTAGATTATTGACTAAGTTTGGAAATTTTCATCACCCAAATCGATGGTATTAATTTAAGAGTTTTTACTAGAAAAGATCTCCACAATTGCTAGGAATTAATTATCATCAATTGATTGTAAGATAACTTAGAAAACCTAGGTTATTGACAATGTTTGGTTAATCAATGCACAAACCACAAATTTGGTATTGATTAAATTAAATTGATGGTATTAACCTTTGATTCCATATTGAACATGTATCTGATTTCAATTGTTTAAGAATAATTGATTTTTAAAAGTTAAAACTTTTGAATCAAACACTCTTAAATGTTGTGTTTGATTTGAGTTATAAACCCTATTCAAAACCTTGGATGAATTGAGTGATTAGATCAATTGAACCCAATTCCCTTTTAATTGTTTTAATTCTATTTTCATTTTGCTTTAATTAAATTATCTAGTGTTAATTGTCTTTATTTTCATTGCAATAGTTTAGGAATTCAAAACAACCATCAAAACCCAAAAGATTTTTGGTCTTTTTATTTCCTTTTTATTTTAGATCCAATTCCCCTTTTTATTGCAATTCAATCTTAGGTTTGGTTCGTGTGAGGTGAGTGTTAGAGCCTATATTTGGCTAGGTCCCTTGGAAGATAACGATACCGAATCTTCCGGTTTATACTTCACTAAGACCCTCGTACTCTTGCAGGGTACTAACTCCATTTGTAGGAATACCGCATTTGGGGGCGAGTCAAAGGTTTCTTCCTTTTTTTATATTTTTAAGGATCATATTTGATTTTTCTTTTTCAATTATATCTGTTTCTTCTTAGGTAATATTTTTTTTCTCATTGTCATTATGACCTCTATAAACTACTGCTAATGATTGTTTTTCTTCTCTTTTGGATATAATTGAGCCCTTTATTATTTGATTACACTATTGTCTAAATTTCTTTCTTCTTTAAATTTATGATAAACACTAAATCAGATGTTCTTTGTTCACAAGTCATCAGAAATTAGTGTATGATTTAAAATTTAGGGCTATCTACAGTTTTGACATCTTTTGTGATTCAAGTTAGATGCCATAAAAATCAGCTAAAGTGGCAATAGAATTGAATCCAAATTTTATTGTATTAAAAACCATTAATGTAAAATCAAATAGTACGACAAATTTAAAAAAATACTATGAAACAAGTGGAATACTATGCTCATATCAATATCCATGAAAATTGTCTAGCAAAATTTGGTTTGAAAACTTACAGTTGAGACACCATTAGATTTAAGCCCAAAAGGTTGGTATGAAAATTTTAGATTATAATGATGGGAAGAAATATTAGCCCGTGAAGCAACTTTGACAAATGTAATCACCAAACACTCCCTTACTACCAAAGCTATTTATAGGAAGGTTAGTTTGCAAAGCTCATCATTTCAAAGACCTTCCCACCACAAGAAGCTACCCCCAAAACAAAGCCAAAAGTCATGAACAATTGCACAAGCAAGGAGAGGCCAGAAAAAATGAGGGAAAGGGTTCTCAATCTATAGAAAGACTACATCTCGATCGTGGTAATCTAAGCCTTATTACTTTTGATCGATTGTATTAGATTGTCCTTCAATAAAAATAAATATAGATTCGCGACTTTGTTGGGGCACACAAGAAATAGGCCATTTCAGTGGCTTTTTGTTGAAATTTCTCATGGAGTAAAATTATCAATTCAAGTCCATAGAATGGTCCCTTGGCCTGAAATATCCATACAAAAAATAGGACGAGCATAAATACCATTTTTAGCTTTTATGCAGATGGAGAGTTAGCATTACACCAAGAACCAACAAGAAAATAAATTTTCTCAGTTGTCTAAGCAAAAGAAGTTGATTGCAACGTACTCAACCCTTCTTATGAAGCAATAGTGGAGCCCCTAGGCATTCCAACTCATAGATCAATGACAAGGGGATTTCTAAAAGTGATGATGATGATTTCATCTGCTTATCCATTTGATTAGATACATCCTTCCCTCTTCCCCTTTTTTAACCAACCTTCTTTGGGAAAAAGATTGTAAATAACTTAGATTTTCTAAATGAGTTACCTGAGCGTATTTTGAATGGTTGAAAACTGTATTAACCGAAAGTGATTTGGAAAGATTCTACTCTATCATGATCATTATTCATTAGTAGTGGTATCTATAGCTTAGGTTCTTTTCCAACAAAATCCTAATTTTGCTTTGCTTCTCTTGGAAAAAGGAAAAAAAAATAAAGGTATATGTTCTTATCCAAGCAAGAATAGAATGGCTAAGAGTAAGGCCCCTATGAGCATTGACCCGAAAAAGAAAAAAAAAACAACAAAAAGTTTGAAGCCTCATAGAGTCCAAAGTTGATAACCTTTCTATGGGACCAAGCTCCTTTAAGCAATGGATTTAACCATTGGATGGCACCATGCATCAACATTTGATGAAGGGTAGTTTTAGAAAACTTGGACTAAGGACACTTCAATTTAGACCAAAAATGTTTTTTGTGGGTCGTTCAGGCCATAGACTTTGTTTTAGGCTTTCAAAATGAATATCCTCGTCTAACCTAACTATTGTTGTCAAATCATATAAACCCACAACTATAGGAGCAATCATAGTGTCTTTCAATAGCATTGTTGGTTGATGTGTAGTGAACCATAGGATGTGAATAATTCTTGTTGTGCAAAGAGCATTGTACTAGTTTTTGCTTGCTATTAGAGGACCAAAACCCCAACCCATGTCTAGTAATTGTAAGTTTTACCAAACTATTATCGACTTGTAGAGCATAAGAAAACATAACGAAAAGTAATTATCAATAGAATGGCTTTATGTAATCCAAAATCAAAACTCTAAACGCTACCAAGGACACTTATGTTTAGACCAAAAATTCTTTTTGCAGGCTATAGAGGCCATAGGTTTTTTTTAAGATATTCAAGTGAATATCCTTGTCTAACCTAAGTGTTCTTTGCACATTGAATCATATCAACAACCTTAGGAGTAATCAATGTGTCTTAAAGTAGTGTTGTGATGTAGGACGGAATGGAAAGTAACCTAAATAAGATCAAACACAAGGAAATGGCTGTTTGGGGGCTGTGAACAGTGGTTGTGAACAGTAATTTGTAAGAAGGAGATAAAGGTTAGAGAGGGATAAATCTAGGCCTCACACCTAGGTTACCAAAGGCATTGCACCTAAGGCCTCTTTAGCATCATACTGAAGAATGGGATTGCATCACACAATCATAAAAGCTTAAAGCTTTTGTAATATTCATTCATTCAATCATAATTTACCATAAGGCTTACGATATTATTTATACCAATTTCAACTTGACTCTAGAACCTCCAAAAATAACCCTTAACCAACTTTTGGCCTCCCAAAGACATTGAATATAGGCTCTATTGATGACATTAAAAAACCAAATGACTTTTACATCAACTAATGGACATTAAAGACTTTGACTATAAACTAAATAGACATTTGACTTGACTACAACAAAAAAGACACTTCTAAGAATCCCGCCCATTTCTAGCCAATATCCCAAGTAGGCCCCACATCATCCAGCGTACGCCAAATTAAGGCTTAGGCCTTAGAACCATCCAATCCAGCCTTTTATAGACTTTTATTGGGTGCTGCCATTTTCCATCAACTCTCCTTGACTTGAGAGAACTTGACCCCAATGAGTTAAAAGCATGGAACTGTTCATGAACGTCAGGGTTGAGGCGGTGAAACTCCTCATCGGTAAACCAAGTACAATCTGAAAGTGAATGCCCCTTCAACTTAATGAGATACTTTTGATAACCTCCATATCTAAAAGAAACAATTTGATGATCAACTACGTCTTCGATTTCATCCTAGAAACGTTTGAATTCCAAGAGAGATGCACAAGATCAGCCTTGGTACTTTCCTCAACATGCCCAGAATATCGAGTCAGATCTTTAATATTGAACACATTACTTATACCCATATCATCAAGTAATTCAAGCACATATGCGTTAGAGCTAATTTTCTTGAGAACTTTAAATGGACCAACACTCTTCAAACAAAGTTTCTTATAAACCCCTTTAGGATACTGTTCTGGATTGACTCGAACCATAACCATGTTGCCTTCATCAAATTTAGCAAACCCCCATCTCGAATCAACATGTTGTTTGTAGCTCTCACTACGTATGGCAATCGATTGGTTTCCTAGGAAGCAAACCTGTAATAATTTCGAAGGGGTTACGATCTGTAGATCTATTCATAAAGCTGTTGTATGCAAATTCAGCCATAGGAAGTACCTGATCCCAGCTGCCAATGTGATCACCAACAAGGCGGTGAAGCAGATTTCCCAAGCTGTGGTTAACAACCTCCGTTTGACCATCAGTTTGCGGATGAAAAGCCGAAGAAAATTTCAACTTGTATTCAACAACTTCTATAGCGTTTGCCAAAAGTAACTCATAAACTTTGCATCACGGTCAGAGACCATAGTCCTTGGCAATCCATGAAGTCTAACAACTTCTTGAAAGAAGAGCTTAACGATGTGGACAACATCCGATGTCTTTAAACAAGGAATAAAGAGGGTCATTTTGGAGAAGTGATCCACAACCACAAAGATGGAGTTATGTTTCTGAAGGGATTTTGGTAATCGAAGGACAAAATCCATACTTAAATCCTGCCAAGGCTCGTGGGGCACGGGTAACAGCGTATAAACCTGTATTCTTCTTTCTTCCCTTTGAAAGTTGGCAAGTACGTCATTGCGAAAAGACCTTGCCCACATCTCACTTCAGTTTTGGCCAATAAAGCAATCTTCGGCCATTACAATTGTCTTATCTCTTCCAAAATAACAATCAAGGCGAGCAAACAGAAGAACAACCTGTAAATCCCCTTTAAATGCAGCAATTTAGGGCTAGCCAAGGTCAAGGAATGCAACAAAATTTCATATCATATTGGACCCAAGATTTGTTACAAAGAAAGCAATACAAGACCTATGATACAACATGAGATATCACTAGGTTCCATATTTTGAAGGTAAGGTCAATCCTATTTTGTTTCATGATTGGCTTGCTTCTATCGAAAAGTACTTTGACTGGTAGTATATGGCTGACGATTGGCGAATAAGGTTTGCTAAGATGAAGCTTGTTAGATTAGCAAAAATCTAGTGGATGAGGCAACCACCAATTGGTACTTGGCAAGAGATAAAGGCTAAGTTAAGGGAAAAGTACATGCCATCAAATTATCATGAGAAGTTGTGTGAACAACTCATCGAATTAAAGTAAAACCACATGGTGGTAGATGAATATATGCAAAAATTTGATGACCTGAAGATGAGGAGTCAAGTGCTTCAAGGTTATATCATAGAGTTCGTCAAACAAGTGGCCATTGTATATTCTTATGCTTGTTTGAACTCTTTGAAAATCTATAAGTTAGGGGAGTAGGATAATGACAAATTCCCACTTTGTGGAATTGGATGATTTTCTCTCTCGTATTTGTGTAGGAATAGGAATAGTTTTGTTTCTTTGTTTTCTTAGTTTATTTTCTCATTTTAAGTTGGGGGTGCCTTTTGCACCCTATTTTTCTCCTTTTTTTCCACCATTGAATTACATTCAAAGCTTTGTTATCATGCATTAAGGACAATGCATCATTTTAAGTTGGGGGTGGGGTAGAGGCTTTGCCTCTATTGTTTTGTTTTTGTTTCTTTGTCTTGCATCCTAATAAAAAAAAAATAATTCATTTTACTTGGGAAAGTGCCTTTTGAGATTGGAAGATAGGAAGTTTTGCATGTATCTTTACTCAAGATGATGTTGAATCACTCCTCATACCCAACATGTAGTGGAAGTTGCTTAATTCATGTTTTTGTAGAGGAGATTACATCATTGTGCACAATCATGCTTTACAACATAGTTTGTTACTAGTTTTTGCTTTTCCATCCTTACATTACTGGAGATTATCACCTTGTGAGCTTTAGAGCATTTATCGCCTTTTAGAGCGGTTACATTTACTCAAGGATAGTTTCTTCACCCTCATTTCATTTAATAGCTTCATTATGCTTGTTTTTGGTTCATGAGTTGAGTTTTGATCTTGTTATTGACACTTGTACTCTATGAAATGTTTCAGTTGTACAACTTGGGAGAGGATTCTTTGCCATATTCTACTTGATAGCCTTTTGTTTTCTGTTGCCAAACCATGCATTTCTCTTTACCCTTGTTGATCTTTTACCTTTATCCATTTGAATTGTGCAAAGTGATTTCATCTATTGTATTACAAAGGGATGCCTAAGTGAGAAAATGGTGTTTTTACATTGCTAAGAAAAAAAAGAAGAAGAAGTAGAGATTGATTTGGGGATTTCAATGCAAAAGAGCATATTGAAACATGAAAAGTAGTTGTTGAATCAAATGGGGATGATATAAGGATGGAAACAAAAGGAGAAGTAAAAAAAAAAAAAAAAAAAAAAAAGAATTAAGAATCGAAAAAGAAAAAAAAAAAAAGTAAAAAAAAAAGAAGAAAAAAAAATAGAATAAAAAGAAGAAAAGAATGGAAGAGGAGTTCAAAAGTCAAAAATATGTAAAGAGAAGAGTGAGAATTGAAATGTTGATAAGGGAGACTTGTAGTTGTGTTTCATTCATCATTTCATGTCTTGATCACACATGATATGACAATTTGTCCCATCTCTTTACTCTTACCTCTCACCTCTTCTACATTACCATCTTCATCTCTACATGGCTTAATTGATTCAAGTTGTGCTTGATTGAAGTTTTCAATAGAGTATAAGCTATTTCTTGTCAATTTCTTTGAATCAATGCTTAACTTTGAACATTCTTTCATGGAGCCATGCTAATGTCGATACACTTCTATCTTTTCGGTTTTTATAATTGGTATGCTCACTTGATTTGTCTCTTTACATTTACTCCATTGTTGAGCACACCATTGTGAGAACCATGTTGAACTTTAATTGCGAGTGTATGTCCGGTGAGATTTGAATCAAAACGTTTAAAGGTTTGGATTTGCTTAAATGAGTTCATTTGTGTTGTTTAGCATGATTCTTCATCCACACATATGAACCTCTCTTTTGCATGACTTGTTGCATATTAATGCAAGTGTTTGAGTTTGGAGTGGCATCAATGTTAACTTGAGTAGGATTATGCACTCATTCCTTATTCTTATCTTGATTGGCAATTCACAAAAGGATGTTCGTTGGTATCATCACTGAAAACCCTCACGAGACACCACTCGTCCACTAGGGGTAACCTAGGGGTTTAAAGGCTTGGTGCATGGGCTAAATGCATCCGTGACTCCTACGAAAGTGGAGATTATCCTTTGTATTTTTGATAGTTTTTTTGCTAGGGACTAGCAAAATGTAAGCTGGGGGTTGTGATTACACCCTAAAAGTGTAATCATAGGCTCTTAGTTCGCACTTTGTTAGATTTATATTAGTGTTAATTTTCTTATTTTACTTAGATATTTGTTTAATTATGTTTTTTATGTGTTTTGTAGGTTATATAAGCTAATAATGGCAAAAAGAAAGCAAGAATAATCAAAGCGGGTTCAAGGCGAATAAATTGGTCATGAAAATTCAGACCCGTCTCGGTATTCTAGCCATATCTTTTTACTCCGATATCCGATTAAGCTGATTTTTGTGCCATTGGAAAGAAGACTTCAAGAGCTACAATTTGTCCTATAATGTGCATCGGCTGAATCGGCCTCTAAAGTAGTCAAAATCAAGCTTCAAGGTGGACAGGTGAATAGTGGCCGATCGATTGGTTTGGCAAACTTCAGAGAGGGTGATTTACCGATCGATCGATGAACAGTGACCGATCGATCGGTGAACAGTACCCGTGAACAGTAAAAATAGTGAATTGACCGATCAAACGCTAGAATCACCGTTCGATCGGCCAATGGATCGGTGAACAGTGCCGATCGATCGGTCGATATAGATCTGGAGCTTAAAAACTTTGTTGTTCGAAAAAATGAAAAAAAGAAAGATTTTTTGGGTTTGTAGCAGCCAAGGGGGTGGCATGAAAAGCTCCTCCAAGGTTGGTTTTTATGTTTTTGTGTATTTTAGCTTAGATTTATGTTTGTAATGTTAATGTAGGAGTAGAAATTGTAACTTTCTTACATTATAATGTATTTTTCTTTACTTTCTTGCCATTTTCTCTCACTTTCTTAGCAACCAAACACTAGTTTTACTTAGTTTAATGTTAGATTTACCTTCATTTATGCTCTTTATTATGAATTCTAATAACTAAACATCTCTTGGGTGTGATTGTGAAGATCTACCAAGGATTTTCAAGTATTTCAATGGGGATTCATGAACTTCAAAGTTTTATTTATAGATTTGTATAGTTCTATTTGGTTGGGTGTTGGATTTGTTCGAAAACTTAGATTCATAACTCATTTGGTAATATTTATGCACAATTCAACAATTGGTACAAATCTTGCACATTTATAAGGTTTGCTTCTAGGGTTCTATTAATTGGTTTAATCCCTACATTCAACTAAATATGAATTCAAGGTTTTATGGTCAAAATATTCCGAATCAAGAATCCACGGTGTGATTCTTGATTTGAGTTATAAAAATCCTCTATTGAAATTCTTGTTGTAAATTTGTGGATTGAATCAATCATATCCAAGCTTTCCATTTTAATTGCTTTACATTTAAATCAATTGCCTAGTTAATTACTTTAATTTTCATTGTACTAGTTTAGTAAATCAAACCCCCATCAAAAACCTAAAGATTTTCGGTTCTTTTCTTTTTCTTTTTATTTTAGATTCAATTCCTCACATAATTGCAATTCACTCCTAGGCTAGGTTAGTGTGAGTTGAGTGCTAGAGCATATATTTGACAGTTTATACTTCATCGCAACTCCCGTACTTAATTACTCTTAGAAATAGTAATCTTTTGGCTTAAATTGTTAGTTGATTAGTTGAATTAAGTGTTAATTTAGTATTCTAACTCCTAAAACGCATTAAAACTCTTTTTGTACACTTCTTGTAGGAATTGGAGCTTAAACTAAGGCAAATGGGCAAATGTGGGGATGACCGATCAATCGACTGATCGATCGCCCGATCGAACAGTCCACGGAATGTTCGATCGGCCAATCGATCGGTGATCTTGCAATCGATCGGTGATGCTCTGTTCGACCTTCTGCAGCAAACTTCAGAGATGGCATTTTTTCGACCGATCGGTCGTTCGATCGGTGACATTGGAATTTCCTCAACAGACTACACAGAAGCAAACTTCAAAGGGGTCGGTTTTGCGATCGATCGGGCGTTCGATCCCTGGACCGTTCGATCGACCGATCGATCGGTGTGTACAAACTTTATTTTTCTGTAGAGTATAAAAGCTGTATGTTCGAGATAAAATGGAAGGTAGGTCATTTTCTGCAGAAACTGGACAGGGAAGAAGCTTCAAAAAGGGGACTTTTGTTATCTTGTAAGGTTTTTAGTTAGATCTACTCTTAATGCTTTGTATTTAATGTCATTCATTACTTTTGGATCATTGTAAATGAATGCTTGATATATATATATATGAAGTGAATGATTTTCTCTCATTTTCTTGCCACTTTCTCTCATTTTCTTAGTAACCAACCACAAGTTCTATATAGTTTAATGGTAGATTTGTCATCTTTTATGCTTTTTGACATGGATCTTAGTAGCTAAATACCCCTTGGATGTGGTTGTGAAGATCCACCAAAGATCTTCAAAGGGTGAAAAATGAGTTGTATGAACTTCAATGGCATATCCTTAAAATTTCATGGTTTCATTTGATTTAGTATGAGATTCATTAGAAAAAAACTTAGATTCATAACCCTTTGGCAATATTTATGCACAAATCAATGTTTGGTATAGGTATTGCACATGCCTAAGGTTTGATTCTAGGGTGCCAATCATAGATTCCCTCTTTATGCTCAATCAAACAAAAACCCACATTTTTATAGTCAACATTTTCAAAATTAAGAATCCAAGGTGTGATTCTTGATTTAAGTTATAAACCTCTCATTAGAAACCCTTGTTGTGAATTGGTGAATCTAAACAACCATGTCCAAGCTTTTCTTCTAAATTACATAAAACTAGATTTTATTGTCTTCATTAGTCCTTAAATTATTGCATTAAGTATTGAACCACCATCATCTCAAAACCAACATATTTTCGGTCTCTTTTATGTTAGGAAAAGACAAGAATTTTCATTTGCAATCCATTAACATAAGTGCCCGTGCTAGTTGAGCTTTGTTGCTATATTTGCAGAATTCTCTTAGGAGAGAACGACACCGGATCCTCCAGTTTTACTACAAGCGCGACCTCCATACCCTTGCGGAGTGACTCCAGTTGAAGCACATTTGGAGGCGTGTCAGTACTCTTGCGGGGTACTAACTCCATTTTGTAGTTTTCGGAGCGAGTCACGCATAAGGCTAGGAGAAGAATAGAAGACAGCTTTCAAGACCAAGGATGGCCTCTATGAATGGTGAGTCATGCCATTTAGTCTAAAAAAATGCCCTAAGTACGTTCATGCTCTTTATGACACAGGTATTACAACCTTTCATTGGTCACTTTCTAGTTGTTTATTTCGAAGATATTCTAATATATAGCAAGACCAAGGAGGAGCCTATCTTTCATCTACAACAAGTTTTGAGGACTCTCCATCAAGAGAAGCTCTACATGAGTTTAAAGAAGTGTTCTTTCATGAGCCCAAAGGTTGTATTTTTGGGTTTCATTGTGTCATGTAAAGGAGTGGAGGTTGACCCAAGTAAAGTGAAAGCCATTCTATAGTGGCCTATTCCCACTTCCTTGCATGAAGTACATAGTTTTCACAGGTTGGCGACTTTTTATCATCGATTTATTAGAAATTTTAGCACGGTAATGGCACCTATCACTAACTGTATGAAAAGGGGGACAATTTGTTTGAATTAAACAGCAACAAAAGCTTTGGAAGACATAAAGAAAATGATGACTGAGGCTCCTATTCCACGCCTTCCTAACTTCTCAAAGGTATTTGAAGTGGCATGCGATGCATCACATGTTGGGATTGGAGGTGTGCTTAGTCAAGAAGGGCACCCAATTGCATATTTTAGTGAAAAATTCAATGAAGCCAAGCAAAAGTATTCCACCAATGGCAAAGAATTTTATGCAGTGATTCAAGCACTTTGCCATTGGTGACACTACCTTCTTTTTAAGGAGTTTATGTTGTTCTCTGACCATGAAGCATTAAAGTACATCAACTCTCAAAAGAAACTGAATCATCAACATGGTAAATGGGTTTCATTTCTACAAGAATATTCTTTTGTCATCAAACATAAGGCGGGTTTAGAGAATAAGGTTGTTGATGCCCTTAGCCGAGTGGTGTATGCTCTCTCTGCCATGGCTATACAAGTGGTGGGTTTTGACTTGCTCAACAGAGGCTATCCTTCTTGTAAGGATTTCAACTCTATACATGCTCAGTTGCTAGCTGGACAGTAGGGAGGATATGTTAATTTTTCTTTGCATGATAGTTTCATCTTCAAGGGAACTCGACTTTGCTTACCCAACATATCACTCCATGAAGAATTGATTTGGGAATTGCATTCCGTAGGAGCAGCAGGTCGTTTTGGAAAAGATAAGACAATTGCAATGGCCAAAGATCGCTTTTATTGACCAAAACTAAAGCGAGATGGGGGCAAGGTCATTTTGCAATGCTGTACTTACCAACTTTCAAAGGGAAGAAAGAATAATACAAGTTTATATACGCCGCTACCTGTGTCCCACGAGCCTTGGCAGGATTAAAGTATGGATTTTGTCCTTGGATTACAAGAATCCCTTCGGAAACATAACTCCATCTTTGTGGTTGTGGATCGCTTCTCCAAAATGGCACACTTTATTCGTTGTTAAAAAACATCAGATGATGTCCACATCGCTAAGCTCTTCTTTCAATAAGTTGTTAGGCGCTGCCATCTTCCATCATGTTGTTGGTTGTTTTGGAGTATTTGGGCACTGGTCCACCTCTATAGGATGTGAATACTTCTTGTTTTGCTAAGTGGAATGCACCAATATTTTCTTGTTACTATCATATCCGCGATGTAAAGGTGGTTTCTGTACAAGAGATGTCTATCAAACTACATATACTAGTAGTTTGGCATGTGCTTCGACTACACATTATTTTATAAATGCACACAAGAAGGAGAATTAGAAACAAAAAAAAAAAAAATTCAAGATTCAACCTGTTTATTATCAATTTCTGATCTATTGAAGGTGTAAAATTTATTTACACCATATGCAACAATTCTTTTAACATAAGAGTGTAGGTTATGAAAATCAATACTCCTAATAGCATGATGCATTTTACTGTTTGTTTGTGTAAATAAATATACACCATCAATGGATAAAAATTAATTCTTTTCTAAATATTTTTATAGCTTGATATTAATGTCTTTTTCGCAAGTAGGTTGTAACGCTAGTAGCTCCTTTACCATTTCTCGGAGAAAAAAAAAAAGGGCAGTGGTACAATGTATTTAACAACAAAAAACTTTTGGCAAATAAGTCTTATGGTATTTCAATTGATAAAGAAGTCTTATAGTACTACACTTCTTACCTCTCCCTTCAAGTGCTTGATTTTGCCTTCATCTTATTCATTTATATGTTGTAGCCTACAATATGGAGATGCATACAAATATACATAAAATGGTATTGTTTGGCATTTTAGATACTTGCAATGTACTAGCAAATTTATATAGTGATGAGTTGACGGCTGTTATTTCAATTGATTATATTATCTCAATCTACATGATTTCCCTAATATGATTATTGTTAATGCATAATTTCTGCTATTTGTGAGAGAAATGATTTCAACGACACTTTTATTGCTTATGATGCATTGAGTTGTTGGATTATGATTATTTGAATACAATGATCATTGAGACATGCAGTACATTGACTCGGATAACTCATAATGAAATAATGGGAATGCACATATTGGATGTTGAAAAAGATTTATGTGATATTTTGACATCGGGAAAAAGATGGACTACAATTGATAAGATTGAGAATATTGAAAATTATGAAATAATAACAAGTATTGGATGTCAGCAAGTAGGGATTGTTCCTCTCTCAGGTGAAAAGCCCAAAATTGAATCTTGGCCAAGCGAAACACCAACTCATGAACTACATTATTCACAGCTAGTTTGAACCATTGAAACTATCATGGTATTTTATTTATGATCTACTTGCAAAAATGGCATCAAAATTTCACCAATCGTGCTATTTCATTTCAGTAACCACAAACATGCAATAGAAATTCAAGATTTTAAGAAATGTTAGATTGATAACAAAGACCAAATTCAACAAATTACCATCAGATAAAAATACAATTCATATCAAAATTCCAAATTCAATAATTTAGTAAAGACCAATTCTTAGGAGGGAGGAGGGGTTTCTTTATTTTTTTGCTAATGGGGGAGGAGGGGTTTCAGCAATAAGGAGGGTGAAGAGAGTCACAGTAGAGGTAAAGGGAGATGGAAGGGAAAAGGGAGTGAGATCGAAAGTGAGGGGAGAGGGAGTTTTTGGCATTGAGGGGAAGGGGGCAAAAGGGTTTTCATGGGGGAGTGAGTGAAAGAGGAGGAAGGGTGTTAGAGAAGGAGGGGGTTTCGGAGGTAAGTGGGGAGGGAGGAGAAGTGTGAGAGAGAGAGAAAGAGGGTCCATAACTATGATGTTCCAAAGCTCTGTTGTGAAGGCTTGCCCCAGCTTTGTTGATATAAATCTATGGAGTGGTGAAGAAGAAAACGTTGCACTGAAGTTGCCCTTTGCAGATCAGATGACCGTTCCAAGATAGCGAGCGATGAAGCCTCGCTATATTTGGTGAGTAAAAAATCAAATTGATAAAATGAAAAGCCGAATACAGAGCCTGTTGGACCAAAATTTTGGGTTTTCAGTCTGTAAAATAGCAAACAGAAAAGATATGCCGAGCTTGTTCGAGTCACTCTAAAGCATAAAAGTCTAGTCCAAATAATTTACATGTTACCCTTCAATACTCCAAAGATAAAACCAAGTTTACAATTAAAAAAATGACATAATTAGTTCTTTTTTTCTCCAATTTTATTTGGGTGTAGTGGAGGGGTGTCAGTTTTATCTCTCTCTCTCTCTCTCTCTCTCTCTCTCTCTAAGGTGTAGAGAGAAAAAAAAGGTAGAAAAGATGAACATTCACCCCCTGCCCCTCCTCTAACTCTTTGTATATGTAGCAAGGGGCAGGGGTTTTGACGGAAGATATAAAATCTGCATAATCCTAGTACTTTCCAAGATAAAAAGTTCATTATGGGATAAAACTTTAACTAGTACACAAGGAAATTGCTAAATCGATATCCATAGTGTGGATCAGCAATTATCGTTATTGCATTAAACAAATGAGATAATAAAAGGGCATCTTTGGATGCAAAGAGTGAAAAACAAGAAGAAAAAAGAAAAGAAAAGAACAAAAGTTTGAAAGGTTTGGTTCCATAGTATTTAGAAGGTGAAAATAAATTATCTTAATTTGAAGTTTTGCTTGAAATTTATTTCCACAATGATGATAAAAAAAATTGGATCAACAAGAATATGTTTTGAATTCATAGATATATAAAATGTTTAAAAAAATTAAGACAATATGCTCATCTCAAACTCCGCTGACCACACTAGGTAAGACATCCAAAAACACTTTTTTGAGTATGAATCTACCACCAAAAATTCAATGCATTAAAAAAAAAGGAAATTTTCTACGTTGTTGACCTTAAAAAACAGAAAACCTTACAACAAGCTGTGAAATATGTGATGTAGGCATTGCTGTTTCTTTAACTATTGGATACGTAGCTCAAGTACCGAACACTCCATGCAAATGAACCACATTTCAATAAATTATAGCTTCCTACTTTAGACAGATGCATGCTTAAGGTGATAACTGTTAAGGTCAAGCTGATACATGTTCCAATGTAAAAAAAAAACTGAAATTTCCTACGATGTTAACCATTAAAAAAATAAATAAATAAAACAGAAAACCATACAAGCAGCTGTGAAAATATTTGTAGGCATTCCTGTTTCTTTAACTATCGGATACGTAGTTCAAGTTCCAGAACGCTACATGCAAATGAAACACATTTCAATAAGTTATAGCACCCTACTTTAGACAGATGCATGCTTAATCATCACCTCCGAAAATAAAAATAAAAAAGGATTCTCACCTACTTCAGTGAAACAATTAGACGAGATCCCACAAATAAGTGGTCAGCACACTAATCGAACATGTAAAGATATTAGAGGCACAGTAAACTTTTAGACCCACAAAGGCAACAAGTAAGCTCCCCAAGGGCATGTAAAGGCCTAAGGCATACTGAAAGAGCATATCAATGATAGATCACCACTATTTCCGAAAGCTTAAGCTATTAAGTGAGGGATCCAACACTGCATATCAAAGCTACAACAACCACTCACATGCATGCCCATCTTGCATATGGAAATGTAAAGAAAAACATAGAGACAAGCATAATGCAAACTGGGAACAAATGCATTCGGAAAGACTTGTACCCAAGACCTTCTCCAACCTGAGCTCCGATACCACATTAGGTCACACTAGCTCCAAAAGCTTAAATTGTTAGGTATGGTATCAAAGTCTTTGACAATCAACCACCTAGACACTACAAATATAAGCATATAACATTGACATGAAACTTGTGGTTCAACATACTCTACAATCCTTACCAACTGTTTAAATATTATAGTTTTGGGTGTACCATATGAAGGATTACATTGCTTAATCTCAAGCATTCCATCAATCCTAAGGCTTTGGAATATAAACCACATTCATAACTATCAGCTCAGAAATTCTAATCAAATGATAGAATCGGCTAAAAGAACTAATAACGAGACATGCTGAAGGGAATTCCAAGACACTAGGCAGTAGGACCAACTTCTCATTAAGTGTTACATTGCTAGAACCAACAAAACATGGCTACAAAATATACATAGTCGGGATTAAAAGAGCAAGGGAAAATTACTTAACCACATAACATAGATGTTTTCATAAAAATAAATAAATACATAAATGATAATGTAGATATCTTGGTTTCAAAAACAATTACCAATAGGGAAAATAGAAGCGGTAAAGGCAAAGTGAAACATGACCCAAAAATATTATGAGAAACAAGAAACACTATCTGATGTAAAATTAAACATGACTTTTATAAGAAAATTTATTAAGAATCTTAAAAATAGCAATACAATGTATTAGAATACTTTCATGATCAATTAAAATAGTAATGTACCAAATATCTATAGAAACTTATAGTAACAAGTATATATTATTGTTAAAAAATTAAGATTTGAGCAAATAAAAACTACTAGAAATTATGAGAAACACGTTTCTAAAGAGTTTCCACAACCTTTTCTTTTTTAAATTTCATGAGAGTTTCATCTCCGTGCTAGAGATTAGTTCCTAGGGAACAAGACTCTCCTAAAAAACAGGACGAGCATAAAAACCGTTTTTAGCTTTTATGCTGATGGATAGTTAGCATTACACCAAGAACCAACAAGCAAATAAATTTTCTCAATTGTCTAAGCAAAGGAAGTTGATTGCAACCAGGTCAACCCTTCTTATGAAGCAATAGTGGAGCCCCTGCGCATTCCAACTCACTAATCAATGACAAGGGGATTTCTAAAAGTGATGATGATGATTTGATCTACTTATCCATTTGATTAGATACATCCTTCCCTCTTCACCTTTTTGAACCTTCTTTGGGAAAAAGATTGTAAATAACTTAGAATTTCTAAATGAGTTACCTTAGCATATTTTGAATGCTTGAAAGCCGCATTAACTGAAAGTGATTTGGAAAGATTCTACTCTATCATGATCATTATTCATTAGTAGTGGTATCTATAGCTTAGGTTCTTTTCCAACAAAATCCTAATTTCACTTTGCTTCTCTTGGAAAAAGAAAAAAAATAAAGGTATGCCTTCTTATCCAAGCAAGTATAGAATGGCCAAGAGCAAGGCCCCTATGAGTATCGACCCGAAAAAAAAAAAAAAACAATAAAAAGTTTGAAGCCTTGTAGAGTCCAAAGTTGATAGACTTTTTGTTGGACCAAGCTCCTTTAAACAATGGATTTGACCATTGGATGGCACCATGCATCAACATTTGATGAAGGGTAGTTTTAGAAAACTTGGACAAAGGACACTTCTATTTAGACCAAAAATTCTTTTTGTAGGTCGTTCAAGCCATAGACTTTGTTTTAGGCATTCAAAATGAATATCCTCGTCTAACTTGACTGTTGTTGTCACGTCAAATCATATAAACCCACAACCATAGGAGTAATAATAGTGTCTTTCAATAGCATTGTTGGTTGCTGTGTAGTCAACCATAGGATGTGAATAATTCTTGTTGTGCAAAGAGGATTATACTTGTTTTTGCTTGCTATTAGTGGACCAAAACCACAACCCATGTCTACCAATTGTAAATTTTACCGAACTATTATTGACTCTTAGAGCATAAGAAAACATAAAGAAAAGTAATTATCAATAGAATAGCTTTATGTAATCTAAAATTACAACTCTAAACGCTACCAAGGACACTTATGTTTAGACCAAAAATTCTTTTTGCAGGCTATAGAGGCCATAGGTTTTGTTTTAGATATTCAAGTGAATATCCTCACCCAAGCTGAGTGTTGTTTCCACATCAAATCATATCAACAACCTTAGGAGTGATCAAAGTGTCTTAAAGTAGCGTTATGATGCAGGACGGGATGGAAAGTAACCTAAATAAGATCAAACACAAAGAAATGGCTGTTTTGAAGCTGTGAATAGTGGGCATGAATAGTAATTTGAAAGGAGATAAAGGTTAGAGAGGGATAAATCTAGGCCTCACCTAGGTTACCAAAGGCATCACACCTAAGGCCTCTTTAGCATCACACCAAAGAGTGGGATTGCACACCAAATAATGGGAATGCGTCACACAATCATAAAAGATTAAAGCTCTTGTAATTTTCATTCATTCAATCATAATTTACAATAAGGCTTACAATATTATTTATACCAGTTTCAGCTTGACTCTAAAACTTCCAAAATAACCCTGAACTAACTTTTGGACTCCCAAAGACACATTGAATATAGGCTCTATTGATGACATTGAAAACCCAAATAACTTTTAGATCAACTAATGGACATTAAAGACTTTGACTAGAAATTAAATAGACATTTGACTTGACTAGAACCCAAAAGACACTTCTAAGAATCCAGCGCATTTCTAGCCAATATCCCAAGTAGGCTCCATATCATCCAACGTATGCCAAATTAAGGCTTGGTCCTTAGAACCATCCAATCCATCCTTTTATAGACTTTATTGGGTGCTTCCATTTTTCATCAATTCCCCCCAGCTTGAGAGAACTCGACCCCAACAAGTTAACAGCATGGAACCATTCATGAAGGTCAGGGTTGAGGCAGTGAAACTCCTCATTGGTAATCCAAGTATAATCTGAAAGTGAACACCCCTTCCACTTAATGAGATACTTTTGATAACCTCCATGTCTAGAAGAAACAATTTGATGATCAACTACGTCTTCGATTTCATCCTCGAAACGTTTGGCTTCTAGGAGAGATGCCATAGGATCAGCCTTGGTACTTTCCTCAACATGCCCAGAATATTGAGTCAGATCTTCAATATTGAACACGTTACTTTTACCCATATCATTAGGTAATTCAAGCACATATGCATTAGACCTAATTTTCTTGAGAACTTTAAATAGACCAGCACTCTTCAAATGAAGTTTCTTATAAGCCCGTTTAGGATACCGTTTTGGTTTGACTCGAACCATAACCATGTTGTCTTCATCAAATTCAGCAAACCCCTGTCTCAAATCAGCATGTTTTTTGTAGCTCTCATCACTTATGGCAATCTTTCGCCGCACATCATCATGGATACCACGGATGTGTTGACTAAAAGTTTCAACCTCAGCACTTGGGGGAGCCTGAATAGGTAGAGGAACCAAATCAATTAGTTTCCTAAGAAGCAACCCTATAACAATTTCGAAAAGGTTGCGACCTGTAGATCTATTCACAGAGCTATTGTATGCAAACTCAGCCATAGAAAGTACCTGATCCCAGCTGCCAACGTGATCACCAATAAGGCAGCGAAGCAGATTTCCCAAACTATGGTTAAAACCCTCCGTTTGACCATAAGTTCGTGGATGAAAAGCCAAAGAAAATTTCAGCATTGTATTCAACAACTTCCATAGCGTTCGCCAAAAGTAACTCAAAAACTTCGCATCATGGTCAGAGACCATAGTCTTTGGCAATCCATGAAGTCTAACAAATTCTTGAAGAAGAGCTTAGCGATGTGGACAGCATCCAATGTCTTTGAACAAGGAATAAAGTGTGCCATTTTGGAGAAGCGATCCACAACCACAAAGATGGAGTCAAGTTTTCGAATGGATTTTGGTAATCCAAGGACAAAATCCATACTTAAATCCTGTCAAGCCTCGTGGGGCACAAGTAGCGGTGTATATACACCTATATTCTTCTTTCTTCCCTTTGAAAGTTGGCAAGTACATCATTGTGAAACGACTTGCCCACATCTCGCTTCAGTTTTAACCAATAAAAGTGATCTTCAGCCATTACAATTATCTTATCTCTTTCAAAATGACAATCAAGGTGAGCAAACGGTAGAACAACATGCAAATCCCCTTCAAAGGCAGCAATTTAAGGCTGGCCAAGGTCAAGGAATGTGACAAAATTTCACATCTGATTGGACCCAAGATTTGTTACAAAGAAACCAATACGAGACCTATGATACAGCAAGAGATATCGCTAAGAAGATTAAAATGGAGGTTCCAAATTTTGAAGGTAAGGTCAATACTACTTTGTTTCATGATTGGCTTGCTTCTATCGAAGCGTACTTTGACTGGTACGATATGACGGACGATCTGCGAGTGAGGTTTGCTAAGATGAAGCATGTTAGATTAGCAAAAATCTGGTGGATGGGTGTTGAAGGTGATATTTGAAGGTTAGGGCAACCACCAATTGGTACTTGGAAAGAGATGAAGGCTAAGTTAAGGAAAAAGTACATGCCATCAAATTACCATGAGAAGTTCTGTGAACTCCTCATCGAATTAAAGCAAAACCACATGTCGGTGGATGAATATATAAAGAAATTTGATGAGCTGAAGATGAGGAGTCAAGTGACAAAAGATTAAAGTCAAACTCTTGCTCAATTCAAGGCTGGTTTGAGACCAGACACAAAGAGGGAGTTGCTTTACTGACCCTTATACAGTCTTGAACATGCCTTCTAGGTTGCCTTGGATATGGAGGAGTATTTGAAATACCCAATTCCTAAAGGGTACAATGATGCAGGTTGTTTCCAACCTAGTGCTTCTAAGCAAACTTTTATCAATACGGTTGATCCAAAAGGCAAGAATTACATAGCCAACAAAGGAAACGGAAAGGAAAACAGGTGCTTTACATGTGGTGAAACTGTTCACATGGCATATCAATGTACGAAGAGGAGTTTACACATAGGAATCGAGCAAGAAACTGAATTTTACCAACAAAATAATGATGATAATGATGATTCCTTTGACGTTGGGGTATTAAATACAGATGACTTAGAAGAAGAGGTGGTGGACAATTCGTTGCTTTCTGTTGTTAGACCTATCCTTGCAGCACCTAAAGTTGAAAAAGAAGACTGCAGGCGTACTTCTATTTTCAAATGCTGGTTCACTGTGGAAACTAAGCCCAGAAGCTCATTATTGATGGTGGGAGTTCCATGAATATAGTATTAACAGCCATGGTGGAGCATCTCAAGCCTCCTGTTTAACCACATCCTCATCCGTATAAGCTAGCTTGGATCAATAACACTTCAATTTCGGTAACTCAGCACTGCCTAGTTTCTTTCTCTTATGGTTCTTATAGTGATTTTATCTGCGCGACGTAATTCCCATGAATGTCACACATCCTTCTAGGACGACCATGGCTTTATGATAGAGATGTGCAACATTGTGGGAAAGAGAACACATATGCTTTCTCATTCAAGAACAAGGAGATCATTTTGAAGCCAATGACTACAACTAAAATGAAAAAATACAAGGAAAAGAAGCCAAAGGATGTTGAAAATAAGCCTAAATCTCTTCACATTCTCACTAAAAAGTGTTTTCAAGTTGAGAGCATGGAATTGGGAGACATATATGCCGTGGTGGTGAAAGAAGTATCAGAATTAGTTGCTGCATCAGCTTCTGTACCACCATCAGAAGTGGCTGAGTTGCTGTCCCATTTCTCTGATGTTACCCCCAAAGAACTCCCAAATGAATTACCTCCCATATGCAATGTCCAGCATGCAATAGATCTCATTCCGGGTTCGCAATTGCCTGATCTTCTAGCCTGTTGCATGAATCCAAGGGAACATGCATAACTTAAAAAGCAGGTAAATGAACTACTATCCAAGGGGTTCATTCGTGAAAGTTTAAGCCCTTGTGCTGTTCCGACTTTGCTTACACCAAAGAAAGATGGTCGTTGGTGCATGTGCATAGATAATCGTGCTATAAACAAGATTACAATCAAGTATCGTTTTCCTATTCTGAGGCCTGATGATTTGTCAAATATGTTGGTTAGATCTTGTCTATTCTCAAAGATTGATTTGAAAAGTGCCTACCATCAACTACACATAAGGCTAGGAGACGAATGGAAGACAATTTTCAAGACCAAGGATGGCCTCTATGAATGGGTCATGCCATTTGGTCTCATAAATGCCCCAAGCACATTCATGCGCTTTATGACGCATGTATTACAACCTTACAATGGTCACTTCTTGGTTATTTATTTTGATGATATTCGAATATATAGCAAGACCAAGGAGGAGCCTATCTTTCATCTACAACAAGTTTTGAGGACTTTCCGTCAAGAGAAGCTCTACATGAGTTTAAAGAAGTGTTCTTTCATGAACCCAAGGGTTGTTTTTTTGGGTTTCATTGTGTCATGTAAAGGTGTGGAGGTCGACCCAAGTAAAGTGAAAGCCATCCTAGAGTGGCCTATTCCACTTCCTTGCATAAAGTACGCAGTTTTCACGGGTTGGCGACTTTTTATCGTCGATTTATTAGAAATTTCAACACGGTAATGGCACCTAACACTAACTATATGAAAGGGGGATAATTTGTTTGAACTAAAACAGTAACAAAAGCTTTCAAAGACATAAAGAAAATGATGATTGAGGCTCCTGTTCCACGCCTTCCTGACTTCTTAAAGGTATTTGAAGTGGCATGCGATGTATCACATGTGGGTACTGGAGGTGTGCTTAGTCAAGAAGGGCACCCAGTTGCATATTTTAGTGAAAAACTCAATGAAGTCAAGCAAAAGTATTCCACCTACGACAGAATTTTATGCAGTGATTCAAGCATTTCGCCATTGGCGACACAACCTTCTTTTTAAGGAGTTTGTGTTATTCTCCGACCATGAAGCACTCAATTACATCAACTCTCAAAAGAAACTAAATCATCGACATGGTAAATGGGTTTCATTTCTGCAGGAATATTCTTTCGTCATCAAACATAAGGCTGGTTCAAAGAATAAGGTTGCTGATGCCCTTTGCCGAGCGGTGTATGTTCTCTCTGCCATGGCTATACAAGTGGTGGGTTTTAACTTGCTCAAGAGAGACTATCCTTCTTGTAAGGATTTCAACTCTATACATGCTCAGTTGCTAGTTGGACAACAAGAAGGATATAGTAATTTTTCTTTGCATGATGGTTACAGTTGCTAGTTGCTAGTTCGACTTTGCTTACCCAACACATCACTCTGTGAAGAAATGATTTGGGAATTGCATTCCGAAGGGGCAGCAGGTCATTTTGGAAGCAATAAGACAATTGCAAAGGGCGAAGATCGCTTTTATTGGCCAAAACTGAAATGAGAATTGGGAAAGGTCATTTCGCAATGCCGTACTAACCAACTTTCAAAGGGAAGAAAGAATAATACAGGTTTACATATGCCACTACTTGTGCCCTGCAAGCCTTGGCAGGATTTTAGTTTGGATTTTGTCCTTGGATTACAAAAATCCCCTCGGAAACATGACTCCATCTTTTTGGTTGTGGATCACTTTTTCAAAATGACCCACTTTATTCCTTGTTCAAAGATATCGGATGTTGTCCACATCACAAAGCTCTTCTTTCAAGAAGTTGTTAGGTGCTGCCATTTTCCATCATGTGTTTGGTTGTTTTGGAGTATTTGGGCACTAGTCCACCTTTATAGGATGTGAATACTTCTTGTTTTGCTTAGTGGATTGCACCAATATTTTCTTGCTACTATCTTATCCGTGATGTAAAGGTGGTTTCTTTACAAGAGATATCTATCTAACTATATATACTAGTGGTTTGGCATGTGCCTCGACTACACATTATTTTATAAATACACGTAAGGAGGAGAATTCAAAAAGAAAAAAAAATTCAAGATTCATCTTGTTTATTATCAATTTCTACTCTATTGACAGTGTAAAATTTATTTACACCACATGCAACAATTCTTTTAATATAAGAGTGTACGTTATGAAAATCAATACTCCTAACGACATTATGCATTTTACTATTTGTTTGTGTAAATAAATCTACACCATCAATGGATAAAAATTAATTCTTTTCTAAATATTTTTATAGCTTGATATTAATGTCCTTTTTGCAAGCAGGTTGTCAAGCTAGTTGCTCCTTTACCATTTCTAGGAGAAAAAAAAAAGTACGGTGGCACAATGTATTTAACAACTAAAAACTTTTGGCAAATAAGTCTTATGGTATTTCAATTGATAAAGAAATCTTACGATACTACACTTCTTGCCTCTCCCTTCAGGTGCTTGATTTCAGCTTCAACTTATTCATTTATATGTTGTAGCCTACAATATGGAGATGCATACATATATACATAAACTGGTATTTTTTGGCATTTTAGATACTTGCAATGTACTAGAAAAATTTACATAGTGATGAGTTGATGGCTATTATTTCACTAGTTATGAAGATTGATTATATTATCTCAATCTACATGATTTCCCTAGTATGATTATTGTTGTTTATGATTAAAATGTCATGTAATGCATAATTTCTGCTATTTGTGAGAGAAATGATTTCAATGGCACTTTTATTGCTTCTGATGCATTGAGTTGTTGGATTATGATTATTTTGACTACAATGATCATTGAGACATGCATTACATTGACTCGGATAACTCATAATGAAATAATAGGGATATACATATTGGATGTTGAAAAATATTTATGTGATATTGTGACATCGGGAAAAAGATGGACCACAATTGATAAGATTGAGAATATTGAAAATTATGAAATAATAAGTATCGAGATGCAAGCAAGTAGGGATTGTTCCTACCTCAGGTGAAAAGCCCAGAATTGAGTCTTGGCCAAGCGAAACACCAACACATGAACTACATTATTCACACCTAGTTTGAACCATTGAAACTGTCATGGTATTTTATTTATGATCTACTTGCAGATATGGCATCAAAATTTCACCAGTCGTGCTATTTCATCTAAAAAACACAACCATGCAATAGAAATTCAAGATTTTAAGATATGCTCTGCTACTAACAAACACCAAATTCAACAAATTACCATCAGATAAAAACATAATTCATATCGAAATTCCAAATTCAATAGTTTAGTAAAGACCAATTCTTTGGAGGGAGGAGGGGTTTCAGCAACAGGGAGGGAGGAGAGAGTGAGAGGGGAGGTAAAGGGAGATGGGAGGGAAGAGGGAGTGAGATCGAAAGTGAGGGGAGAAGGAGTTTTCGGCATTGAGGGGAAGGCGCAAAGGGGTTTTCATGGGGGAGTGAGTGAAAGGGGAGGAAGGGTATGGGAGAAGGAGGGTTTTGGAGGTGAGAGGGGAGGGAGGAGAAGTGTGAGAGAGAGAGAGAGAGAGAGAGAAAGAGAGGGGTCCATACCTGTGATGTTCCAAAGCTCTGTTGTGAAGGCTTGCCCTAGCTTTGTTGATATAGATCTATGGAGTTGTGAAGAAGAAAACGTTGCATTGAAGTTGCCCTTTCCAGATCAGATGACCATTGCGAGATAGCGAGCGGTGAAGCCTTGCTACATTTGGCAAATGAAAAATCAAATTGGTAAAATGAAAAGCGAAATACAGAGCCTGTTGGGGCAAAATTTTGGATTTTCACTCTATAAAATAGCGAACAGAAGAGATATACCGAGCTTGTTGGAGTTGCTCTAAAGCATAAAAATCTAGTCCAAATAATTTACATGTTACCCTTCAATACTCCAAAGATAAAACCAAGTTTACAATAAAGAAAAATGACGTAATTAATGCAAATAAGTTCTTTTTTCTTCCATTTTATTTGGGTGTAGTGGAGGGGTGTCAGTTATCTCTCTCTCTCTCTCTCTCTCTCTCTCTCTCTCTCTCTCTCTGAGGTTGAGAGAGGAAAAAAAAAAAGGTAGAAAAGATGAACATTCACCCCCCCGGCCCTCCCCTAACTCTCTGTATATGTAACAAGGGGCAGGGGTTTTCATGGAAGACCTAAAATCTGCATAATCCTAGTACTTTCTAAGATAAAAAGTTTATTGTGGGGTTAAAACTTTAACTAGTACACAAGGAAATTGCTAAATCGACATCCAAGCTGTGGATTCAGCAATTATCGTTATTGCATTATACAAATGACATAATAAAAGGGCATCTGTGGATGCAAAGAGTGAAAAACAAGAAGAAAAAAGAAAATAAAAGAACAAAAGTTTGAAAGGTTTGGTTCCATAGTATTTAGAAGGTGAAAATAAAATATCTTAATTTGAAGTTGCACTCGAAATTGATTTCCACAATGATGATAAAAAAATGGATCAACAAGAATATGTTTTGAATTCATAGATATATAAAATTTTTAAAAACATTAAGACAATATGCTCATTTCAAACTCCACTGACCACACTATGTAAGACATCCAAAAACACTTTTTTGAGTATGAATCTACCACCAAAAATTCAATGCATTAAAAAAAAAAAAGGGAATTTCCTATAATGTTGACCATAAAAAACAGAAAACCTTACAACAAGCTGTGAAATATTTGATGTAGGCATTGCTGTTTCTTTAACTATCGGATATGTAGCTCAAGTACCAAACACTCCATGCAAATGAACCACATTTCAATAAATTATAGCATCCTACTTTAGACAGATGCATGCTTATGGTGATAAATGTTAAGGTTAAGGTGATACATGTTCCAACTATAAAAAAAAACCGAAATTTCCTACGATGTTAACCATAAAAAAAATAAATAAATAAAACAGAAAACCATACAAGCAGCCTTGAAAATATTTGTAGGCATTCCTGTTTCTTTAACTATCAGATACGTAGTTCAAGTTCTAGAACGCTCCATGCAAATGAACCACATTTCAATAAATTATAGCATCCTACTTTAGACAGATGCATGCTTAATCATCACCTCCAAAAATAAAAATAAAAAAATTTCAGGGAAACAATGAGACGAGATCCCAAAAATAAGTGGTCAGCACACTAATCGTACATGTAAAGATATTAGAGGCACAGTAAACTTTTGGACCCACGAAGGCAACAAGTAAGCTCCCCAAGGGCATGTAAAGGCCTAAGGCATACTGGAAGAGCATATCAATGTTAAATCACCACTATTTCCAAAAGCTTAAGCTATTAAGTAAGGGGTCCAACATTGCATATCAAAGCTACAACAACCACTCACATGCAAGCCCGTCTTGCTTGTGGAAATGCAAAGAGAAACATAGAGACAAGCATAATGCAAACTTGGAACAAATGCATTCGGAGAGACTTGTACCCAAGGCCTTCTTCAACCTGAGCTCCGATACCACATTAGGTCACACTAGCCCGAAAAGCTTAAGTTGTTAGGTAAAGTATCAAAGTCTAGACAATCAACCGCCTAGACACTACAAATATAAGCATATAACATTGAAATGAAACTTGTGGTTCAACATACTCTACAATCCTTGCCAACTGTTTAAGTACTATAGTTTTGGTTTAATGTGGACGTATACATGAAGCAAATGGTTTAATGATTTTGTTTTCATTTTTATGATGTTGAAATTCTTCCTGTGGTTTCTTTAGTTTCTCACTTTTGATTTCAAATTATTTGTTTTCAGATACTTTGTTGACTTCTGTTGCCTAGGTTCCAAGCTGATTTGCATAACATTGCTTTTACTAGTTTTGCTCGTTTGTCGGGTTTAAGGCCTTGGCCCACCCATTTACCCAATAAAATAAAATAAAAAATCACACATATAAATCCATATGATTTATGTAAAAGAATCATTAGAGATATTGCTTAGTCAAAAATAAAAATAAGGAGATTATAAACTTTCCTTCTTTTTTTTTGTTGATAGGAAATTATGAATAGTTGATGGCGACAAAAATAAAAATAAAAATAAGAAAATTATGAACTTTCCTTTATAATGCATATTTTTTTGTTAAAAATAGTTGTTACCCTCTAGTATAGTTATATGTGTGATTTTTCTTGTGGTAAAAACTATACGATGAGAAGATATATTTTTTTGTCAATGGCTAATAATTTTGTTAATATCTAATACTCCCATCAACAAACAAATTTTGGGTCTCCCCAAGTTTTTTTTCATTATTCGAGCGTTGACCACAATTTTATGACCATCTTGCTCTCTTCGACATATTAAGATAGTTTTTCAGAAACAATTTAGGATTACCAGTTAGAGTTGGAATATCCTAATTTTATTTTGTTTCAAGGTTTCTTCCTTTTTTTTTATATTTTTAAGGATCATATTTGATTTTTCATTTTCAATTATATCCGTTTCTTCTTAGGTAATATTTTTTTTCTCATTGTCATTATGACCTCTATAAACTACTGCTAATGATTGTTTTTCTTCTCTTTTGGATATAATTGAGTGCTTTATTATTTGATTACACTATTGTCTAAATTTTTTTCTTCTTTAAATTTATGATAAACACTGAATCATATGTTCTTTGTTCACAAGTCTTCAGAAATTAGTGTATGATTTAAAATTTTAGGGCTATCTACAGTTTTGACATCCTTTGGGCTTCAAGTTAGATGCCATAAAAATTAGCTAAAGGGGCAATAGAATTGAATCCAAATTTTATTGTATTGAAAACCATTAATGTAAAATCAAATAGTATGACAAATTTTAAAAAATACTATGAAACAAGTGAAAAACTATGCTCATATCAATATCCATGAAATTGTCTAGCAAAATTTGGTCGAAAACTCACACTTGAAGCACTGTTAGATTTAAGCCTAAAAGGGTGGTATGAAAATTTTAGATTATAATGATGGGAAGAAATATTAGCCCTTGAAGCAACTTTAACAAATGCAATCACCAAACATTCCCTTACTACCAAAGCTATTTATAGGAAGGTCATTTTGCAAAGCTCATCATTTCAAAGACCTTCCCACCACAAAAAGCTACCCCCAAAACAAAGCCAAAAGTTATGCACAATTGCCCAAGCAAGGAGAGGACAGAAAAAAACGAGGGAAAGGGCAATCTATAGAGAGACTGCATCTTGATTGTGGTAATCTCAACTTTATTACTTTTGATCGATTGTATTAGATAGTCCTTCAATAAAAATAAAAATAAAAATAGATTCACCACTTCTATTGGACACACAAGAAATTGGCCATTTCCATGGCTTTTTGTCAAAATTTCTCATGGAGTAAAATTATCAATGCTAGTCCATGGAATGGTCCATTGGCCTGAAATATCCATATAAAAAAAAGGACAAGCATAAAAACCTTTTTTAGCTTTTCTGATGATGGAGAGTTAGCATTACACCAAGAACCAACAAGCAAATAAATTTTCTCAAATGTCTAAGCAAAGGAAGTTGATTGCAACCAATTCAACCCTTCTTATGAAGCAATTGTGGAGCCCCTGCGCATTCCAACTCACTGATCAATGACAAGGGGATTTCTAAAAGTGATGATGATGATTTCATCTGCTTATCCATTTGATTAGATACATCCTTCCCTCTTCACCTTTTTCAACCGATCTTCTTTGCGAAAAAGATTGTAGATAACTTAGATTTTCTAAATGAGTTACCTTAGCATATTTTGAATGCTTGAAAGCCTCATTAACCAAAAGTGATTTGGAAAGATTCTACTATATAATGATCATTATTCATTAGTAGTGGTATCTATAGCTTAGCTTCTTTTCCTACAAAATCCTAATTTCACTTTGCTTCTCTTGGAAAAAGGAAAAAAAAAAATAAAGGTATACCTTCTTATCCAAGTAAGTATAGAATGGCCAAGAGTAAGGCCCCTATGAGTATTGACCCGAAAAAAAAAAAAAAAGCAACAAAAAGTTTGAAGCCTTATAGAGTCCAAAGTTGATAGACTTTCTATGGGATCAAGCTCCTTTAAACAATGGATTTAACCATTGGATGGCACCATGCATCAACATTTGATGGAGGGTAGTTTTAGAAAACTTGGACTAAGGACAATTCTATTTAGACCAAAAATTCTTTTTGTAGGTCGTTCAAGCCATAGACTTTGTCTTAGGCATTCAAAATGAATATCCTCGTCTAACCTGACTATTGTTGTCACGTCAAATCATACAAACCCACAACCATAGGAGTAATCATAGTGTCTTTCAATAGCATTGTTGGTTGCTGTGTAGTCAACCATAGGGTGTGAATAATTCTTGTTGTGCAAAGAGGATTGTACTAGTTTTTGCTTGCTATTAGTGGACCAAAATCACAACCCATGTCTACCAATTGTAAATTTTACCAAACTATTATTGACTCTTAGAGCATAAGAAAACATAAAGAAAAGTAATTATCAATAGAATAGCTTTATGTAATCTAAGATTACAACTCTAAACACTACCAAGGACACTTACGTTTAGACCAAAAATTCTTTTTGTAGGCTATAGAGGCCATAGGTTTTGTTTTAGATATTCAAGTGAATATCCTTACCTAACCTGAGTGTTGTTTCCACATCAAATCATATCAACAACCTTAGGAGTGATCAAAGTGTCTTAAAGTAGTGTTGTTGGTTATTTTGGAGTATGTGGGCACTAGTTCACCTCTATAGGATTTGAATACTTCTTGTTTTGCTAAGTGGATTGCATCAAGAAGGAGAATTAGAAAAGGTGGTTTCTTTACCAAAGATATCTATCTAACTATATATACTAGTGGTTTGGCACGTGCTTCTACTACACATTATTTTATAAATACACAAAAGAAGGAGAATTAGAAAAGAAAAACAAATTCAAGATTCATCCTATTTATTATCAATTTCTGATTTATTGACAGTGTAAAATTTATTTACACCATATTCGACAATTCTTTTAATATAAGAGTGTAGGTTATGAAAATCAATACTCCAAACGGCATGATGCATTTTACTATTTTTTTGTGTAAATAAATCTACACCATCAATGGATAAAAATTAATTCTTTTCTAAATATTTTTATAGCTTGATATTCATGTCTTTTTTGCAAGTAGGTTGTCACGCTAGTCGCTCCTTTACCATTTCTCAAAGAAAAAAAAAAAGTGCAGTGGTACAATGTATTTAACAACTAAAAAATTTTGGCAAATAAGTCTTATGGTATTTCAATTGATAAAGAAGTCTTACGATACTGCACTTCTTACCTCTTGCTTCAGGTGCTTGATTTTGCCTTCAACTTATTCATTTATATGTTGTAGCCTACAATATGGAGATGCATACATATATACATAAAATGGTATTGTCTGGCATTTTAGATACTTGCAATGTACAGGAAATTTTATATAGTGATGAGTTGATGGCTATTATTTCACTGGTTATGAAAATTGATTATATTATCTCAATCTACATGATTTTCCTAATATGATTATTGTTGTTTACGATTAAAATTTCATATAATGCATAGTTTTTGCTATTTGTGAGAGATGATTTCAATGACGCTTTTATTGCTTATGATGCACTAAGTTCTTGGATAACGATTATTTTGAATACAATGATCATTGAGACATACATTACATTGAGTCGGATAACTCATAATGAAATAATTGGAATATACATATTGGTTGTTGAAAAAGATTTATGTGATATTGTGACATCGAGAAAAGATGGACTACAATTGATAAGATTGAGAATATTGGAAATTATGAAATAATAACAAGCATGAGGAAATAATAACATGGGGATATAAGCAAGTAGGAATTGATCCTCCCTCAGGTGAAAAGCCAAGAATTGAGTCTCGGCCAAATGAGTTTAGCATCCTCAGAGGCGTTTTGGTCCACTCGTACCACAAATTGAAGTTCTAAAAATGGAGTTAGTGGATGGAACCATGGATTAAAGCTCCGAAAGCCATTGTTTTCCCCAAAGAATTAATAAATGATAGTGAGTAAGAAAATATGAATCTAGGCAAGATGTAAAAGATGATGAGATTGCATGGTATTTAACAGAACAAATGATTAGGAACCTGAATAAAGGAATAAGAAGAATCTCAGAATGAGATTATCATATGCATTCCATTCATATTGCATTGCTGGTATATTTTGTTTACATGCCTATATATTGGTTATATGTTGTGTTATATGTTGGATGTTTTGGATTACTGGGTATAAGCTCACACCTCACCAGACCTTGCAAGTATAGGTTTGATCACGAAGACAAATATTTTTGACAAGCTGGATGTTAGTCGGGCTTTTACTGTTATATATTATGTTAGCATTATGAGTAATCTTATATTTTATTCAGTATTCTAGTTGTATTTGGGACATGGTGATCAGAGGAATTATTAATTATGAGAGACGTGTAGAGCTCTGTTGTAACCTTCTTGTACAATTTTAAATTAGACATTATTATTTTAAAATAGTTAGAAATTTAGCTTTATTTTTTAAACTTACTTTATTTTCATTAAAATTCACCTCCAAATTTTGGGGGGTGACAACTTGTATCAGAGCATAGGTATAGGAACCCCTTGGAACTGCGGGTAGTGTAATGAGTTAACCTATATATGTTATTAGTGTATAAAAAGAAACTTGTTTCTAATCAGAATGACTAGGTAGCATATTTGGCTTATCTATATTTATAGCTAGATAATGTTTTGTTAATCAAAGTATGCAGCAGAAGCTGAATATTGACTACTTGATGATTGTTTATCAAATTTATGAATTTTGAGAATGAAATTCTCTAAAGGTAAGGAGTTTGTAAAATCTCATATATTCTTTGGTGTGTTGATTTATGTTAAGACTTAGGAAACAAAAAGGAACGGCAGAGAAAGAGTGGTTTCAAGCTTTAAGAAAAAAAGTGAGGTGTAGAGAAAGAAGTGGGTCGGCTGATTCAGGTTTGTCCAAGTCTCCAAGCTGACTTAGTGTATTTTATTCGGTGTGGTTAAGTACAAATATAATTCCATACACCATGAGAACTAGGGCCTAATCAAGTAGGTTCTGAATTTGGAAACACACTATCCTAAGTTTTTCGATGCACCGGATTCATTTGTGAAGCTAATTTGATCAAATTTTAACCATGGTGATCTAGAATTGGTAGAGAATGACCAGTCAAATGACTGTTGTGAGAATTCAACGATCAAACGTGATTGGATTGCTATTTGTGAGAGAAATGATTTCAATGACGCTTTTATTACTTATGATACACTAAGTTATTGGATTATGATTATTTTGAATACAATGATCATTGAGACATGCATTATATTGACTCGGATAACTCATAACGAAATAATGAGAATATACATATTGGATGTTGAAAGAGATTTACATGATATTGTGACATCGGGAAAAGATGGACTACAATTGATAAGATTGAGAATATTGGGAATTATAAAATAATAACAAGTATGAATATGTAAATAACTAGGGATTGTTCCTCCCTCCGGTGAAAACCCCAAAATTGAGTCTTGGCCAAGCAAGTTTAGCGTCCTCAGAGGCATGTTAGTCCACTCGTACCACAGATGAAAGTTCTAGAAACGGGAATGGTGGATGGCACTAAGGATTAGAGCTTCGAAAGCCATTGTTTTCCCTTAAGAATTAATATATGACAGTGAGTGATTACACTCCAAAAGTGTAATCCAATTGCCCAATTTAGTTCGTTGTTAGCCCTAGATTAGGTTTAATATTGTTTTATTAGTTAGATTTATTCCTAAAGCTGTTTTATCAAACCTTGTGCAGGAAATGAAGCTTAAAAGGGTCAAATTGAGCAAATTTCATGAGGAGCATTCGAACAGAGGTTTTCATTGTGCGAACAGGTGTTCGAATGCCCAGCCCCTCCATTCGAACAATCCCAGTGTTCGAATGGCCATTCGAATGGTAGATGAAGATTCAGACAGCTCATTTCCTCATTCTAATCAGGTTCGATTGTCTGCGATAGAAATGGGGAGATTCAGAGAGGTTGATTTTGTGACACCCCAGACCTTCGCATTCTATTTTATGCATTTGATTATGTGTTATATGTGTTTAATATGCTTAGGTTATAATTAACTATGTCTTAATTGCTAGCTGAGTTGAAATTGCATAAGGGCATATATATTTGATGAGGGATTTTTCATAACCGGCTAGAATTGGATTTTGATATACTATAGACATGTTCAAATACTCTAATTAAAAAGCTTAATTAGCTTCATTTAATGTTAATTGTAGTCTAGTACATTTTTGTAAAAAGTGATTTTTTTATTAATAAAACTTAATTGTGATTAATTAGTCTAATTGAAGATTAGTAAGCTTAAGCATAATTAACTTAAGTAAAGATTAATTAGTTTAAACCTTGATTAATTAGTTCTTACTCATGTTTAATTAGAAGAATGAGTGTTAGCTTGAGAGAGTGACACCACATTAGGTGGGACCTCCTCTCTACTTATGCAAGGGACATATGTTCCTTCTAGCCAAGTTATCTTGTAAATTGCAAGACATGTGTGTATGTTTGTATGTGTGTGTATGTAGGTGTGTCATGTTTCTAACATAAGTGACATAGAGATAGAAGGAGCTGCTTGTGCAGAATTTATGTTTGGAGAGAAGGAAAGTGAGAGAAAGAGAAAGAAAATTAGAAGTAAAAGAGGAAAAGGAGAAAATCAAAGGGAAATCACATTAGACTCAAAACTAAGGTATAATCTCTTATTATAAAATTGATTTCTTCATTTTAGTTAGAAGAAAACATAGCTAAGAAAATATTTGCATGTAGCTTTGATGAAAATTTGCGAAAAATCTAAGAGTAGTAAACCTTATTTGAATGACTTGTCATGATGTTATTGAGAGACTTAGGTGAGCAAGATTAGTACTTTTAGAGGCTTCGCATGAGACCTCCTAAGACTCTAATGTAAAGCTTTGGACCTAAATAAGTTGTCTAGTGTGGCTTTTATGCAAGATTGAACTAATAATCTAAAATTCAGAATTGAGCGGCTTGTACTATTCTAGCCATATCTCTTTCAATACTTCAGATTTTGTAATGGAACAAAAATCATTAAAAACTAAACTTCTATACCTTTCCAATGATAGGTTGTGGACTAAAATCCAAGTCTGTATGAGAAAGATATGCCCATTTGAAATTGGGTCACAGAATCTGCCTAGGTTAAATTAGTGCATTTGAATCAAGTTAAATGCAACCCAACTATTGTATACTCGAAAATAAGCCTTAGAAGTAATAATGGTGCATTAATTTGTGATGTTTGATTGCATTGTATAGGACTAACATAAAAAGAGGGATTCTAAGCGTTAAAGACTTGAGGTGAGTGTTGTGGATACTTAGAGCTATTCATTTCAACTTGATTTACCTACAAATGCTTATTTTGGCATATTGGACTACAAATGATATGCTTTTGTTTGAAATGCTATATTTTGTAATGAAATTTGAATTTCATGGACTCTTTTGCTTATGAAATGCTTAAAGATGTATTTTAAATGTGTTATGTCCACGCTCAGGGGTCCTAACTCATGGGGACTTAAAATAAGCATATTTGGTGAGACGTCGCCTGAGGGCCATATGGTTCATTGTAGTTCTTCACATGTGAGAATCAAATTATAGGCTTCGGCTTATTGTGCCCAAGAAGTGTGAATACATGATAAGTTTTAAAGCTTATTTTGAAGTATGAAAAGCTATTATTCTTATATTTTGCTTTTTGAGTAGCAATGTTTTATAAATTGTCTATAGTTTAACTGGGAATATTCCTTGTATCTACATCTTTCAGTAGGCTTTGGCTCATAATGTTGGTTAACATTTTAGGAAATGAGGAATAGGACCATGCATGGAGATGATTTTGAAAGGATGCTTGAATATGATATCGTGAAGACCAATACTTTGTTTTGTGAATAAAAGCCTTCTATATTTCAAGCTACTGACTTTATGTGCATAGTTAAGAACAAAGTCTTGTATATATTTGTTTTGTATAGCCTTGGTCTAGGCCTAATGGTTTGTATAAACCTATGTGTATGGTTTTAACTTAAGATGTGTTGGAAACTTAGGCACTTGCTCTGAAACTGGTTTGAATGCACAAGAACCATTTTGTGCTATCGTTATCATCAATGTTATGGATGAATTCACAAGTAATCAACCTATTTCATGTTTTAGGCCTTTGGTAACTACACTACTGGCCGGTTATGGCCCTTAATCCACATAGGATGGGGTTGAGGTCGTGACAAAAGTGGTATCAGAGCAACAGGTTGACACCTTAGGATTTAGTGTTGTCTAGATAGAAGTCTTATATGACTTGCATGACTTTATATATGTGCTAAAGTGCTTCTCTTTTGTAAAAGTATGTGTATTTACATAATACTATGTGTACATTTGTATAGTATACCATGCTAATTGATGCATACACATGAGAATACTATAAGTATTTGAGTAATTTGTTTGCATACATATAGTTGAGAAATGGTGAAGTGTAAAGCAGGGAATCTACAAAGCACATTGAAAGAATAAAAAGGGCTCTTTAAGGGTTGATTCATGTAGTAGAAGAAGTTCAACAGAATAACAACAACGTCGAATATAACCCACATGTACCACCTGTGCAATGGGAAGAAAGAAGGGCAACAACTATTAAACAGTTTTAGCAACTGAAACCTGCATCCTTCATGGGGAGACTAGATCCTATTATAGTTGAGGCTTAGGTTATGGAAATGGAAAAGATTTTCAACGTCTTACCTTGCACTGATGAACAGAAAGTCAATTTTGCTACATTTACATTCTAAGGTGAGGCACGAATGTGGTGGCAAACAGAGGAAGCAAAAGAACCTCATATGACATGGGAGTGGTTTCTTACAATCTTTAATGATCAATACTTCCCTAATTCAACGAAAGATAAGAAGACTATAGAGTTCATAACGCTAATTCAGGGCAATATGACTATAACAGAATATGAGGCAAAATTTGTACAGTTGTCAAGATTTACTCCACACGTGGTATCTTCTTAGGCAAGAAAGGAAAGAAAATTTGATAGTGGTTTGAAATGAAACATTCAAAACCGCGTTGACATCTTAAGGCTTCCTACATACTTGGAAGTGGTGGAACAAGCCAAAATTGCTTAGAGTTCTAATGAAGAAATGATGAAAAGTGGAGACAAATTTCAAAAAAGACAAAGCAATGATCAAAGGCAAAACTCAAATTTGAAAAGGCAAAATACCGGAACAATGTGAGTTCTAATCCACGAGGAGGTGGAATGAGTCAAGCAAGCTGAGGAAGTAATGATATTTCCCAGTGTTCTAGTTGTCAAAAATGGCATAAGAGTCCTTGTTATCGTGCAACCAGAGCTTGTTTTGGGTGTGGTCAAATGAGACATCAAGTGAAGGACTGCCCAAGTATTTCAAAAAGTTCAACACCAAGTACTTCAGCTTTGGCATCTGTCCAAAAACCTGCACCTAGGAAAGAAGAACCAAAGAGATAAAGTTGACCATTTGCACTTATTCTAGGAGATATCCCAACTACTAACTCTGTAGTGTCAGGTACACTTCCAATTTGTGGTCATTCTGCCCGTATTCTTATTGATTTCAGTTCTACTCATTCGTTTGTCTCATATCTCTTTGTGCATAGCTTGCATAAACTTCCTGAACCATTGAACTATGCCATATCCGTGTCTTTACCGTCTGAAGATTCTATGATTTGTGATATGGTGTATAAATCTTATGACGTTCTTGTAAATGGTGTGCCATTGATGGTTGACCTTATGCTTCTTAACATGCACGGGTTTGATGTCATTCTAGAAATGGATTGGTTGTCTTCTTATTGTGCTACCATTAATTGTGTACTTAAGAAAGTCCTATTCTTAATTCCCAATCATCCTAGACTTATCTTTGCGGGAGTTGGTGTGGTACCTCTTCCATATCTCATCTCCTTTATGCAAGCACAACACTTGCTAAGGAAAGAAAATCATGGCTTCTTATGTAATGTCATTGATACACAAGTTTCCTCTCCATCCTTGGAAGATATTCCAATTATTAGAGATTTTCTTGATGTATTTCCTGAAGAGTTGCCTAGTTCATTAGTGAACCGGGAGATTAAGTTTACCATTGATGTCTATCCAGATACACAACCCATCTCCAAAACTCCTTATCGTATGTCTTCACTTGAGTTGAAAGAGTTAAAAGTTCAACTTCAAGACTTGTTAGACAAAGGCTTTATTCGACTTAGTGTCTCACCATGGGGTGCTTCTGTTCTATTTGTGAAAAAGAAAGATGGAACTATGAGACTTTGTATTGACTACCGGGAAGTAAATAAGGTGACTATCAAGAACAAATATCCATTGCCAAGGAATGATGATTTGTTTGACCAACTTCAAGGTGCACAAGTATTATCCAAAATTGATTTGAGATCGAGTTACCACCAACTAAAAGTTAGAGCCGATGATGAAAAAAAAACAGCCTTTAGAACTAGATATGGTCACTATGAATTCTTGATAATGCCATTTGGAGTCACAAATGCACCAGCAGCATTTATGGACATGATAAATCGAGTGTTCAAACCATAATTAAATGAGTTCATTATTGTCTTCATTGATGATATACTTGTGTATTCTAAGAGTTTTGTAGAACATGAACAACACTTGAGAATTGCTCTACAAACTTTATGGGAGAAATAGCTTTATGCCAAGTTGAAAAAATGTGAATTCTGGTTGTCAAGCATATCCTTTTTGGGCTATATTATTAGTAATGAAGAAGTATCTATTAATCCTTGTAAGATTGAAGCAATTATGGAATGGCCAAGACCAATTAATGTTTTAAAAGTTCATAGTTTCTAGGCTTGGCAGGTTATTACCAAAGATTTGTGAAGGACTTCTCAAAGATTGCTACCCCATTGACACAATTGACTCAAAAGAATACACCATTTAAATGGACTAAGAAAAGAGAGCAAAGTTTTCAGGAATTGAAGAATCGATTGGTGTCTACACCTATCCTAGCTCTTCCAACTAGAATTGAAGGCTTTATTATCTATAGTGATGCTTCACATAAAGGCTTAGGATGCATACAAATGCAACATGGAATGGTGATTGCTTATGCCTCTAGACAACTAAGACTGCAAAAGAAAAATTACCCAACACATGATTTGGAGTTAGCTACGGTAGTATTTGCATTAAAAATTTGACATCATTACTTATATGGAGTGACTTGTGAAATCTACACAAACCACAAGAGTTTGAAGTATCTCTTTACACAAAAGGAACTGAACATGTGACAAAGGAGATGGCTCGAGTTAATAAAAAACTATGATGTGTTGATTCAATACCATCCAAGCAAAGCTAATGTGGTGGCTGATACTTTAATTAGGAAGTCAACTGCAAATCTGGTAACTTTGATCACTACATAACAAGTTTTGCTTAAAGAACTGGACAATATGAAGATTGAGATTGTATCATCTGATTTCAACACTATCCTTGCTACCTTAATTGCTCAAGCTACCATGTTCGAATTCGTGAGGCAACAACAACAAGATGACTCCTATCTCACGAAGATTTGTGAAGATATAAATGCAACACCAAAACCTAACTTTGCAATATAAGATGGAGTTCTCAAGTTCAAAAATAGAATGTGTTCCTAAAGTGCCAGAAGTAAGGAGGCAAGTTTTAGAAGAAGCTCACAAATCCAAGTTTGCAATCCATTCGGGAAACACCAAAATGTACCGAGACCTCAAGAAATTCTTTTGGTGGCCAGGAATGAAGAAGGACATTGCAGAATTTATATCTCATTGCTTACATTATCAACAAGTGAAAGTGGAACATCCAATGCCAACCGAATTATTGCAACCCTTACTGATACCTGAATGGAAATGGGAGCATATTACGATGGACTTCATCATCGGATTGCTATGTTCTCCTCGAGGTAATAATGCTATATGGGTAATTGTTGATAGGTTAACTAAATCTGCTCACTTCTTAGCAATGAAGACTACCCATTCTTTAGCCAAGCTTACAACACTTTATATCAAGGAGATTATCATATTACATGGTGCGTTAGTTTCTATTGTTTTGGATAGAGAACCTATATTTGTATCCAGATTTTGGGAAAGTTTACAAAAGGCTATGGGAATAGAATTGAAATTCAACACAGCTTTTCATCCTCAAACTGATGGATAATTAGAAAGAACAATACAAATTTTAAAAGACATGTTGAGACTTAGTATCCTTGATTTCCAAGGGAGTTGGGAAGATCACTTGCCATAAATCGAGTTAACCTACAACAACAGTTTTCAGACAAGCATTGGTATGGCACCGTACAAGGTGCTCTATGGAAGAAAATGTAGATCTCCAGTTTGTTGGATAGAGGTTGGAGAAACAAAGCTTTTGGGACCCGAAATTATACAATTGACAACAGAGAAGATCAAGTTGATTCAACAAAGACTCCAAACTGCCCAAAGTCGCCAAAAGAGCTACATGGATGTTTGAAGAAGAGAATTGAGATTTGATGAAGGTGATCATGTTCTCCTAAAAGTTTCTCCTTCTAAAGGAGTCATCTGTTTTGGCAAGAAAGGAAAGTTGAGTCCAAGGTACATTAGACCTTTTAAGGTGTTACAAAGAATTGGTCTCATTGCTTATCATTTGGCACTCCTACCAGAACTTTCACATATTCATGATGTGTTCCACGTTTCCATGCTACAGTACTATGTACATGATCCTACACACATAATCAACTACTACCCTTTGGATGTAGGGAAAGATTTGGTTACATTGAGCAACCAGATCTTAAATCACCGAGTCCATGAGTTGAGGAAGAAGAGTATTCCTCTTGTAGAAGTTTTGTGCCATAATCATTCTGTAGAAGAAGCCACTTGGGAGAGAGAGGATGAGATTAAAAAGAAATACCCTCACCTATTCCATATACAAGGTATGCCAAGTTTGGAGGAGCAAACTTTTTTTTTAGGAGGGGAGGATGTGACACCCCAGACCTTCGCATTCTATTTTGTGCATTTGATTATGTGTTATATGTGTTTAATATGCTTAGGTTATGATTAACTATGTCTTGATTGCTAGTTGAGTTGAAATTGCATAAGTGCATATATATTTGATGAGGGATTTTTCATAACCGACTAGAATTGGATTTTGATATACTATAGACATGTTCAAATACTCTAATTAAAAAGCTTAATTAGCTTCATTTAATGTTAATTGTCTTCTAGTACATTTTTGTAAGTGATTTTTTTATTAATAAAACTTAATTGTGATTAATTAGTCTAATTGAAGATTAGTAAGCTTAAGCATAATTAACTTAAGTAAAGATTAATTAGTTTAAACCTTGATAAATTAGTCCTTACTCATGTTTAATTAGAAGAATGAGTGTTAACTTGAGAGAGTGACACCACATTAGGTGGGACCTCCTCTCTACTTATGCAAGGGACATGTGTCCCTTCTAGCGAGGTTGTCTTGCAATTTGCAAGACGTGAGTGTATGTTTGTATGTGAGTGTATGTAGGTGTGTCATGTTTCTAACATAAGACAAATAGAGATAAAGATAGAAGGAGTTGCTTGTGTAGAATTTGTGTTTGGGGAGAAGGAAAGTGAGAGAAAGTGAAAGAAAATAAAAAGGAAAAGAGGAGAAAAGGCAAAAATCAAAGGGAAATCGCATTAGACTCAAAACTAAGGTATAATCTCTTATTATAAACTTGATTTCTTCATTTCAGTTATAAGAAAACACAGCTAAGAAAATATTTGCATGTAGCTATGATGAAAAATGAGAAAAACCTAAGAGTAGTAAACCTTATTTGGATGACTTGTCATGATGTTATTGAGAGACTTATGTGAGTAAGATTATTGCTTTTAGAGGCTTCACATGAGACCTCCTAAGACTTTAATGTAAACCTTAAGACCTAAATTAGTTGCCTAGTGTGGCTTTTATGCAAAATTGAACTAATAATCTAAAATTTAGAATTAAGCGGCTTGTACTATTCTAGCCATATCTCTTTCAATACTTCGAATTTTGCAATGGAACCAAAATCATTAAAAAATAAACTTCTATACCTTTCTAATGATAGGTTGTGGACTAAAATCCAAGTCTGTATGAGAAAGATATGCCCATTTGAAATTGGGTCACCGAATCTACCTAGGTTGAATTAGTGCATTTGAATCAAGTTAAATGTAACCCAATTATTGTATACTCGAAAATAAGCCTAAGAAGTAATAATGGTGCATTAATGTGTTGTTTGATTACATTGTGTAGGACGAATATAAAAAGAGGGATTCTATGCGTTAAAGACTTGAGGTGAGTGTTGTGGATACTTAGAGCTATTCATTTCAACTTGATTTACTTACAAATGCTTATTTTGGCATATTGAACTACAAATAATATGTTTTTGATTGAAATGCTATATTTTGTAATGAAATTTGAATTTCATGGACTCTTTTGCTTATGAAATGCTTAAAGATGTGTTTTAAATGTGTTATGTCCACGCTTGGGGGTCCTAACTCAGGGAGACTTAAAATAAGCCATTGTACATATTTGGTGAGACATCCCCTAAGGGCCATATGATTCTTTGTGGATTCTACACGTGTGAGAATCAAATTATGGGCTTTGACTCGTTGTGCCCAAGGAGTGTGAATACATGATAAGTTGTGAAGCTTATTTGAAGTATGGAAAGCTATTATTCTTATATTTTGCTTTTTCAGTAGCAATGTTTTATAAATTGTCCATGGTTTAACTGAAAATATTCCTTGTATCTACATCCTTCACTGAGGTTTAGTTCATACTGTTGGTTAACATTTCAGAAAATGATGAATAGGAACATGCATGGAGATGTTTTTGAAAGGATGCTTGAATATGATATCGTGAAGACCAATACTTTGTTTTTTGAAGAAAAGCCTTCTATATTTCAAGCTACTGACTTTATATAGATAGTTGAGAGACAAAGTCTTGTATATATTTGTTTTGTATGCCTTGGGTTAGGCCTAATGGTTTGTATAAACCTACGTGTATGGTTTTAACTTAAGATATGTTGGAAACTTAGGCACTTGCTCTGAAACTGGTTTGAATGCACAAGAACCATTTTACGCTACCAATATTATCAATGTTATGGATGAATTCATAGGTAATCAACCTATTTAATGTGCTAAGCCTTTGGTAGCTACGCTACTGGCCTATTATGGCCCTTAATCCGCATAGGATGGGGTTTGGGTCGTGACAAATTTCCCGTTCGATAGCCGTTCACTGGCATGCAAATGGCCGTTCAAACGGTCGACTAGGTGTTCGAATGGTTGACATCTACAACTATTTAAAGAAAATTTCTGCATTTTTGTAAGGAGTTCTAGCAATTTTTGGGTTTACATAGCTCGATTTTAGGGTTTAAGCAAGCTTTGTATAGGACTAGAGAGTATATTCATTGTATTTTTCTGGCTTTTCTTGTAATCAAACCTTAGATTTTCATTTCAATGCAAGTTTCTTTCATTTTCATACACTTTTTCTTGAATTTTAGTAGCTAAACTCCATCTTGGATACAAATGTTGCCTAGGGTTTCAAGCTTTCATGGAGGTATAATGCTTTTCATCGAGTCTATTCTATATTTCTTGTATTCAGTACAATAGAAACCTAGATTGGTTAGAAAGCTTACATTCAAAATTTTGTTTGCTAATTTCCATGCACAATCTTAGGGTTGGTATAGAGATTGCACAAACCAATGAATTGAATCTATGGAACTTTAATTAGTTGCAAATCAAGAGTCCATTGCTAACGACTCTTAATTTTCATGGTCAAAATCTTTTGAATCAAAAGTCCTCGGAGAGACCTTTGATTTGAGTAATATTTATGCCTCCATTGAAATCTTGTAGGGTCTTGGCCAATTGGAACATTTTTATTCAAGCCCCTTTCCATTTTAACAATCACATTGAATTGAATTACTTATTAATTGCGTTCAAGTAGCTTAATTAAACCAATTTTCCAAAACCCTAAAAGATTTTTGATCCTTTTGTCACTTAGTTTCAATTCACACAATTATAATTCCATCCAAAGTTGCATAGAGCTTAGGTTGAGTGCCCATAGCCTATATTGGGCTTGGTCTTCGAAAGAATCGACATCCAGACTCCTGGATTAAACTACAAACGTGATTGTACGCTTGCGGTATTTTCATTGCACATCTACGGAGCAAACCAGTGAGTAAGGAAATGTGAATATGGGAAAGATGTAACGAATGATGAGATTACATGGCATTAAACAGAATAAATGGTTAAGAACCCAAATAAAGGAATAAGAAGAATGTTAGAATGAGATTATCATATGCATTGCATTCATGTTGTATTGCTCATATGTTTTGTTCACATGCCTATATACTGCTTATATGCTATGTGTTGTATGTTAAATGTTTCGGACTACTGGGCGTAAACTCACACCTCACCAGACCTTGCATTCTTAGGTTTGATCACGAAGACAAATATTTTTGACAAGCTGGATGTTAGCCAAGCTTTTACTGTTATATATTATGTTAGCGTTATGAGTAATCTTGTATTTTATTATGTATTCTAGTTCTATTTGGGACATTGGGATCAGATGTATTATTAGTTATGAGAGACTTGTAGAGCTCTACTGTAACCTTCATGGCCTATTTAAATTAAACATTATTATTTTAAAACAATTGAAAATTTAGCTTTATTTTTTCAAAATTACTTTATTTTCATTAAAATTCACCCCTAGATTTTGGGGTGTGACATTACCCTTCACCTGTTTTATTTATTTCGACCATATCCAATCGCCAAATAAATCTTCTCACAGAAGATGCCAAATTAATATGGAACACTACATAAAAAAAATTAGTTGTCGACCTCTTACCGTTGGAAAGCCTTGTTTTTTACCACCATAACATGTTTTGCTCATTGCTTTTGGCTACCAGCCTAAATTGCTAAACTTATTGCTCTAGCACAACTCTAAGAGACTTCACCGATTGATTCTGCCTGAGATTGCTTGTCCTGCCGGTTGAAGTCTCACACACCCAAATCACCTATATATGCATCGATGTTGTGGATTAAGGTACAATGAGGAGGGGTGGCAGGATGCATGTCAGATCCCAAAGATTCTCAATTCATTGTTCTTTGTCAAATGGATCTTCATTACCAAGAATTCTTCTTGACAGTATTTTTCAGCCTCTCAGTCCTATAATAAATTTTCATTAAGGATAACCTTCCTCAATTTGTTGTTTAATGCAATTACATTGAAGTTTGTTCAATTTGGATTGGATGTGTGTGTAAATATTTAAGTTTCTACATGCCTATGTGGATTCATTGCTCTTGTATGTCACATATTCGCTGAAATGTTCAATACAAGAAAATACATACATCCTACATGCCTACGTGGATTTGTTGCATTTTTAGATCACATATTCACTAAAAAGTTTAACATAAGAAAATACATACACATTTCAAAATCAAACGTATTTGGCACAGTTTAGATGCTACGTGGTTGCTTTTGAAAGTTCAAGAAAACTTTAAAATTCTAGATGCCATATAAAAAAACATTTCAAAGTTGGCTCTTCAACAAGGGTGGAAACATATAGACCTAGTTCATTCCCACTGGAATGTTCTTAAATACCGTCTAAAATATATATTATACAAACAACACTGCTTTTTATTGTGCTAGGGCAAGGTTCAGTTAAACCCAAATGATTTCGCTGTAGAATTTTGGTAACTTTTTGTCATGCTGTTGTGTTCATTAGAAGAGGCGATAAGAACGACACATGTACTGTTTTCAGTAGAAAATGAGTCTTTTCCCTTCAAAGAGTTTTTTCATTTAGAAAGAAAATATTTTCTAGGGTAGTTGATATTGGTGCCTTCAATGTGAAGAATAGTAGGTCATTAGGGAGTTTAGTAGCATTTGATATATGCATGTGACTGTGGACTTGGACCATATGTTTGACATTGTTCAAGTGATAGATGGTAAGTGTAATTGAATCTTAGTCAGAGATGTGAGGATGAGCTATTTAATGAGTTAACAAATCATCTATATAATTTCTATTATAATGGTGATGTTTTTGCCTTTGGAACATAAATTACTTTGAAGTTTGCTCATTTCATCAAACATCTAGAGAATCCATAGGTTGATCAAATTCACGATGTCTTTCTCAGTTTGAAAAACTATGAGTCTTAAACATGGTCCAAACATGTTGGTAAGTTTTAATTTGCACATTTAAGTTAAAAAAAAAAACACCAAAAATAAAGTTCTAAGTTAAAAAGAAAAAAGAGCATACCATCAATCACTAATGGTCATGGAGAATTAGAAAACAACAACAATAGGTATAGAAAGCAATATGTGTTAACATCTTTATGGCTAAAAACACCATAAATGAAGTTCTTAATTAAAAGAAAAATGAGCATACCAGCAATCACTAATGGTCATGGAGAATTAGAAAAGGGTTAATTACGCTTTGCGTCCATTCACTTTACACCAAATCCCACTTTAAGACTTTCACTTTCAATTGTAATAATTAAGCCCTCACAATACACTTCTAATTTGTTGTAATGTCAAACTTCTACTAACTTCGATTTAGAAAATAGATGAAATTTTTGCATATGACAAGCATATTGCCTTTTCAAGGGGCAAATAAGTAAAATCATGCTTCTTCTTAATAATCTAGCACAAATTCCTCTCAAATCACTCAAAAATCATTAGTGTAATCAACTTTGTGATATAGATAATGTAATTAGGGTTCTTGTAAAAACTCTCAATTCAACTCACGTGCGATACGTGTGTCTTTAGAACGAAAAAGGGTTGGACTTTATATATTTTTCTCTTGAAAAATGCCATATTTTTATCACATTAGAATTTTCTGTCCATTTCTCAAATAGAAGGTTGACATTGTAACAAATTAAAAGTGCAGGGACTTAATTATTACAATTAAATGTGAATATTTTGAAGTGAAATTTGGAGTAAAGTGTAAGGGTGTAAAGTCTAATTAACCGATTAGAAGACTACACAATTGGTATAACAAAGCAAATGAGTTATGTCAAAAAAGTGTTCAAGAAAATTGATGGCAAGAAAAAAAATATACGAATACTCGACTACTATAGTCTGGCAATCATTATGAGGGGAAATGATGAAATAATGAAATAATGAAAGACAACATAGCTAAAGTGATGACATAGAAAATATAACGTATTGTTATGGACTTCTCATTTTTGTTTTAAAGTTTTTGTGCATTGGCAATTTGAATTTTTGTAATTGTCTGTCCTCTCCTTTTCTCGGTGTATATTTATCGAAGTTAAGTGGACATACCAAACCACTAGCATATATACATATAATAGGTAAAAAGGGGGTATCACCCAAGTACACTATAAGGGGATAAAAATGACCAATACCCTCGATACAATAAGAATTACTCAATAGTTCTAAAACTCCAAAAATTAGTTCAAAAGGGTGATGAAAACCCAAGAACCAACTCTGTATTGCCTAATTGCTTGGACTTGGTTGTATCCCTTTCTTTTTGGTAAGAGATCATTTATCAAACTTCCCCCAATCCTCTTCACCCCCCAACAACCAAACTCAACCACACAAAAAGATAATATGACTAAGGCAATAGACCACTAGTTATAACCCAAAAGTGGTATGTGCTTTCTTTGTTTAGACCACTTATTAGTCTTGTTAATCAGAACTCAAAAAGAAGAGGTGTCGTCAAGATCACCATCAAAGCAGATGTAGTCATAATTATCAGAACCGGACCGAATCAATCGATTCAACGGGTTAAACCGAGAACTGGACCCTAAACCGATTGGGTTCACTTTATTTATCAAAAATGCATATGAACCGGGTTGAACCGAAAAAATTAGTCTATTTTTTAAAAAAACTTAAGTGAACTGGTCAGTATTTACGAACCGGATGATTTTTTAGAAAAAGCCAAAATGGTACAAATTGCACATAATTTAAAACCATTTGTTTTTCTTTTTTTTTGGAAACATGTCTTTTGTGGTTTTTTGATGAAAAATATAATTTAAAAGTAAAAACTTTAAACTAAAACCAAAAAAGAAATAAAATAAACTTAGAAAGAGGAGGATTACAAAAAAGATGAGGTAAATAATGCACATTTCTCTCTTTCTTATCTTGCATTATTTTCTCATTTCAAATTTATTTTTCTAGATTTTTTTGAAATTATAATTAGATATATCAATATGTGTATTATAAAAAATAACTAAAACGTAGAAACTGTAAACTAAAATCAAAAGCATAAAAATAAAGATGAAGAAAGAGAAGGATATAGGAAGAAAGAAAAAAAAAAGACTAGCCAAATAATGCACATTGGTCTTGAGTTTTACGCCATTGCTGTTAAAAATAAAAGTACCAATGAGTATTAGATAAAAATAAATATATAAAAAATGAGAGAAAAAGAAGTCCTCTTGAATGTTTTATAATTATTTTTTGTAGTTTTTCTTATAAGTATTTATCACTTATACTTATTTTGAGTACACAAAATATGCAAAAAGTAATTGTTCAACCTATTTTTTTATAAGTGATTTGTGTTATTCTCAAAAAGACTTCAAAAGGGGTGTCACCTTTGTACATAAGTTTTATCCAAAATTAGGTCCCCTCCCCACAATTTAGATCACTTATAAAGTTTATTAAAGAAAAGAAATATTCTAAAGTGAATTATAGTGACCTCCCTTAATGTATTTGATAACTTCATACAGTTCCCTCCAGGTTTCGAAAATGACAATGAACTCCCTTGCTTTATTTGACACTATGCAAAAACCATAACAACTGCTTTGCATCTCTGGTGGACTTTTCCAGTTTGACTTCGCTGCAATATCCTTGGAGCAGAGGAAGGGAGATCATAGGAAGATAATTCACTTTAGTTAGTCAAAATCGTTCGTAAACCATGCCTCCTAGCCATCGCTTTTAGTCTATCTGTAGGAATGCGTCAAGAAAACTGCCCTTCCATATAGATCGTCATGGCATCCTTAACTAAACATTAAAGAATGGATGGAAAATGATGATGTCATCAGTCTAAAATTTTTAAAAGTCAAGATTGCCCTCTATTCAATTAATACAATTTAAAATTATTTACATAAGTTTTGTTTAAAATAATACTAAATAAATATTCATATTTTTATGTTCCAATCATTTCATGCCATATCATTCCTCTCCATGGACACCACCACATTTGATCGCAATTTCTTTTTCTCCACCTAAATACACGCCATTATCACCAATTCACCACTGTCATAGCAACTGTAACAACCCACCATCGTTGTATAACTTGTATGTTGCGACAAAAAAAAAAAAAAAAAAAGAAAGCAAAGCCACCATTTTTTATTCTCTCTTCCTCAATCTCTTAGTCATGCAACCACCAATTGAGTTTTTTTTTTTTTTTTTCAGACCCATTTTCTATTACATTCTCTTTCTATCCCTCGTTTCTCTCTACCAAGGCATAAAGATAATACATACATATATACACACACGCATACATAAGCATCTCTTTGTGCCATAATGAAGTACCATAATAGCCTCTCCCCTTTTAGGTCTCTCTCTCTACCCTTTGTTTCTCTATCTACAAAACACACATAGATACATACACTTGTATCTACCCTTTGTTTCTCTATCTACAAACCACACATAGATACATACACCTGCATATACACACACATATATCCATCGATTTCAAAAGCAACAAAAGTTATAGACTCTATTATTTGATCCTTCTCAATTTGAACTTCTAGGGAAAATCTGAAGCCACCAACCAGCAGGACAATGATGGTGACAATGTGTTTGTCTCACTCGAAGGCCTATCTCTCTCTATATATTAGCATATATATCCATGGGAATAGATTGATTGTGTCAATATTGTATATATTGTACATATAAACACATACATACATATAGTGTATTTATCAACACATATATGGGGGCTTTGCTATGAATTTGTGATTAGCTTTTGTTGGTGATAAGGTTAGGTCAGTGGTGGTGCTCATGTGCAGGACTAAGGTTTGGTTTCTCTTAACTGGGCTTTTATATTCAATTTTGATGGGGTGGTTTGATAATGGTTGATTGGAAGACAACCAACTATTGGGTAAGGTAGCGGTTGTTGGCGGTGCTGGGTGTGTTGGTGGTAAGAGGAGGGGAAGGGAGCATGCGGTGGTGGTGGGTTGTGCAATGGTGGAAGGAGTGGGGGTGGAAGGGAGGCTAGAGGAGGTGGGTGGGTGTGTTCCGATGAGGGTGGTTCAATAATAGAGGGGTTGGGCAGTGGTTGTGATGGGCTGGGCAACAAAGTGTTGTGCCATCGGAGGAGATGGATATGTGTGGTCTAAAGATGGATTGCTTTAGGTGAACCAGTTGGTTTTTGGAGAGAGAAAAAATGTTATATTGAGAAAATACAATTTACATTTAAGGGCAAAAGTGTAAAATAGTTTATTCCGTTAACGTTTACCCGACAACACTGACAGGGGAAGTCAATGTCATTTCAGAAACCTCAAGTGCATTGTCTGAAATCATTCAATAACTCAAGAGAGGTCACTATAATTTACCCAATATTCTATTAAGTGGCATAGTAATCTCCTTGAATGTCCTATGATTGTGTTCTCCACGAATGTCCTAGGATTATTTTAATCAAAGAAAACAAAAAAATTGTAAGATAACACTAATTAAAATTAGATACCATGTATTCCATAGCTCCACACAATGAAGTATATAATCCACTAACTCTCCCACCCTCCTGAACATACAACATAGTTTGGGACCATCTTGTCCCTTTTGCCAAATTATCCAACATATTAATGGCATCCAAAATTGTAGTCCACACAGAAAAAGCCATTTTTGACGAGGCACCCACTTTCTAAATGTTGTGCCAAGGGAAGGATTTGTTAGCACCCTTTCTAAGAGATCATAATAGGATTTAATCGAAAAGTCTAATTCTCATCCATCCAGTCCTCCTCCTGCAACCAACCTTCGTAGTATAAAGCGCCTCAAAAAACTCCCCAACCTCTTCCAATTCCCAATCTTGGAATCCCCTGTCAAATAATAGTTCCCAAACAATTTTTGAACCCGAAATCAAGGTTGTTAGCCACAAACGCATCTTTGTTATTGGTAATTGTAAAAGAATTCGGTAAGGCAGCAAAATGAGGGACATCCTTGCACAGCAACTCATGCTCAATTAGCATCAAACCCTCCTCCTACCTTCTATGGCAAAGCTAATGTTAATAAAAAAGTCTTGCCAACAATCTATAATCCCTTTCCACAAACTCACTCTATAACAATTTCTAGAAACCCTAAAAGACCAACTATTCTCCCCTACTGCATATTTAAAATGGATCACCACGTTCCAGTGGCTACTCTACAAATTTTTATTGATAGGGTCATGCAAAAACTAAACGTTAATTCTTCATATTTTGAAATCATTGCGTAAAAATGTTATTATTGATATTGTCAAATAGGTCATTTTCAATATCTGTTAGCAAACAACCATTCATTCACTAATCTCCTATTTGGTTACACAATTGATTCTCATAAATTGATTATCAAAAAAACTAATTAATTACTAATCCAACAAATGCTCGATTGTGCAAATGTATCACCAATCCAACAAATTTCACAAATTTATCACTAATCCAAGAATATTAAAAAATAGCACTAACTCAATTTTAAAACCTAAATTTTGTTTTAACCATTTTGGATAACTTAATAGTGAAGATGCCTTCTTCTATGACAAACCTCCACAACCATTTTCCCAAGAAAACTTTATTGACACAACCAGAACTGTTGAATGTCAAGCCCATATTCTGAGAGGAAGGCAAATTATGTCCCAATCCATAAGATGATACTCGAATTCTTCTCCCAAACCTCCCAAGGAAAAGTATATTTTTTTGCAGCTTCTCCAACCTTTCTGCCATCGATTCAAGAATAGTGAAGATAAACATGAAATCAATGGGGAAGTTAGACAATGTGCTCATCAAAGTAAGCTTCTCCGACCTTTGTGCTTGTCATTTGATCCCCTAATCCTCTCTTATGATGGTGATTTCATTTTACCTCACGTTTACCTTAAGGCTTGAGACTACCTCAAACCATATAAGAACACTTTGGAGATGTTGACATGCTCCCAATATGTGCAATGTCGATTTCGAAGATCGAGCCAAATATAGGCTATAAACACTTGACAAACACAACTTACCCAAGATTGAATCACAATTTAAAGAGAATTGAACCTAAAATTAGACCAAAAATCCTTTCGTGTTAAGGGATGGTGATTACTACACTACTTCAACAATTAAAATGAAATTTGAAGGTATTATAAAAGATCTTGAATACAATTTATTTAGCCAACCAAGCTCATCAAACATTCAATAGAGATTTGTAAAACTCAAATCAAGGATTACACCACAAATCCTTGACCCGAAAGATTTTGAACACAGAAATAGAAATTCATTGTAACTCGACTCTAGAATTGAATTCAATTTGAGAATCATGTGACCCTACCATCAACTTGTGCAATCTCTATACCAAACTTAAGAATATGCATAGAAATTACCAAATCTATTTAAGAACACAAGTTTTCCAATACATCGAAACAGTACAAATACAATGAATTGAACCAATAGAAGATAAATCATTAGAATCCAAGTTACCTCCATTGAAAGCTTGAGAAACTTAGGTTGATCTTCACAATTGCCTTCAAGAGAGGGTTTAGCTACTAGATTCCATAATAAAATGCCTTGAATCAACAAGAACTAGCATTAAATTAAAGTTTAAAGTGCTTGATTAGAAGGAAAATCAACTATTTCAATGAAATCTAAACCATATATCACTACAATGCTCTCTCAAAACTCTATATCTAAATCTAGAAATGTATAGAATGAAGGCTAGATCCCCAAATTTGGTAAAAGTTGCCTTATATAGCTGTGTAAAAACAAGGGCACCGTCAGGCGTTCGAATGCCTAGTGGGCCTTTCAAACTAGCGAACGGATTTTTGACCTCTCTGAATCTTCCTATTTCTATTGAACATGATTCGAATGGTGATCTGAGCTCTCTGAATCTCGATGTGCGTTCGAACGGTCATTCGAACGCTGAGTCCATTCTAATGGATTGGCTAGGCATTCAAACGCTCCTTGCAAATTTTGCTCAATTTAATCCTTTTAAACTTTATTTCTTGAAAAAAGTTCATTAAGGCAGATTAGGGACTATTTATAGATAACAAAGCGATATATCTCCTATTTATAGCTAACAATCCACTAATTAAGGAATTGAGATTGCACTTTTGGAGTGTAATCAGATGTCCGAGATGTTCCACATCCCCATCATATAAAATAATTATTTCATTTGCAAGTAGGAAATGGGAAACCATCACTCTAAAGCCCCCTGAACCACTGATCTAAGAGGTCCCAATCACACCTTCCTGAATTGCTATCTATAACATCCTCTGCTTAAAGGCTTCAATCACAATGATGAATAGGTAAGGGAAAATTTAAAAACCTTGCTAGATCCCCGAAAGCTATTAAAAAATCATGTTAGACAGCCATTTTCTCCAATACAGAGTATCTAACAATGGAAATACAAAATCAGATCCACTTCTTTCATCTAGCACCAAACGCCTTCCTCTCCAATAAATAGAATAGAAAGTACCACAACAGACATTGGCATAGGCTTTCTCAATCCGAGCTTGCGCCTAAACCGGGATAGCTTCTACTCATGGGTCCAAATCCTTCAACTCCTTACTCCCTCTATTGTTAGGAATTAGAACAATAAATGTAGCATTGACATTGGTTACGGACCTTCTCAATTATCGAAATAATTAAACATAGTAAGCACTTCACAAGAAAGCTTACCCTTCCTATATTGACATTGGTTAGGGACCTTGAACCCTAAGAAATGTTGTGTTAAGCTATGGAAAAACAATGATTTGAAGGTAGAGAAGTATAAAGTGTAGACTGTAGATGTAAAGGGAGCACTATTGTTGAGTTCCTCCAAAAAATGAAAGATAATAAATATAGAAATAGAATAACAAGACACAATAATCACAAAGAAGCACAAGGCATAACTGGTCATGTTTCTTAGATCCATATTGGAACTCAAGCTTTGTGCAAAGAAGCAGGCAAATCTTAATTGTGGTACTATACACCATTTTTTTTTATCTTCTATCACTTTTCGTGCATGCGTGGCAGGTAGGGATGTTTGTTTCTTGTATTTGGTACAGCATTGATATCAACCGATAGTGAGTGGATTATTTAGAGAAAGGCTAGAAATCTTTCCTTCAACACTTCTTATTGGCCTGCCCAAATGCATGTTGAGATGAAAGAGCATTTAATAATTGTTAAAGTAAAGAGGTTTATACCAGGTGTAGAACTCTATAAAGACATGCACAAGAAAGGTAATAAATGATTGAATGATATTTAACCAAAATAAAAGAAAATAATTCATCCCAAGGCATAAACAAAATAGCATGTTAAAATGAAATTCACTTAAAAGAAGGAAGAAAAGGCATGTGACCACTAACCGTCATAAGAAGATGAAGTGCAGAAAGCAGTGTCAGTGAAGAAAAATCCAAAAACCTATCAGATATGTGGAAGAAACCAAAAAATAAATAAATAAATAAATTTTGTCATAAACTCTTCATAACATGAACTATTTTGTATATGATATCTATAGTGAATAAATTTTATTTTAGCAACTATTCAACTTAGTGTGACAAACAGTTTACTTGTGATAATATTTGATTGAGTTCGTAAATTAAATTAGGACGATCGCATAACATAATAATATAGGAAAGTACATTTTCATATTTTTGATTTCACTGTAATCTCAAAACTTGGTGCTTAAATTCTAAAGTAATATCACATTACCATAAATTTAAACAAAAAAGATGCTCCCCAATGTGGCAAAGGTAAACTAAGAGCAATTATACACCCACCCCCCCCCCCCTTCCCCTTCCCCTTCCCCCTTCCTTCACCCCCAAAATACACACCAGAGAAAAAGAAAGAGAAAAGAAATATTAGCGTTTACAACTAATCAAATAAAGTAATACTCTATGGCATACACCTAGCTCACAACCCCCAACTCTTTACTTGGAGAAGATTTAATGAGGTTTCTACATGGAAAACCAACTACTCCTAGTGGATTTTATTTATGAATCCAATCAAGTATTTGACCAGATGCACCTAATACCTAAATTAGTTCAAACCCATTACGAAAAGTAAGTCCAGCTTCCTTACACAGGCACAAATTAAAGCCCGAGGGAATGCAAATGTAACATCTTTGGCCAATAAGCAATAGCAGACAGACAAACAATGATTTGGCTGTTGGTATCTGCATAATTCATCTTGGTTTCTTGATGGAAAAATTTTACAACCCCAGTCCAAAAATTAAATGCATGGATTAGATGGTATGCAAAACTATAGTGAAGCCTACCTTTGATGGTATTCACTATATTCTACCACCTCAATTAAGCAACATTTGAAGCCTACCTTTGAGTTAATGGCTTGTCCCATGGACACAATATGATATTATTATGGACAGTGCTATATGATAGTGGTTCAATACAAGGTTCATTTCATATATTACAAGACAGCTCACCTCCATGTTTCCTACTCCTAAGGAGCAATTTTAATATAATAAATTTTCCCCATAAACATCCCAACTCAAACTCTGAAGACAGCAAAACAGTTTTTTACTCGAGATGCGTGTGTCTAGCAAAAAACATCCCTTTGTGGATTGCCATAGTTTGTATGACCTCTAATGAGCATATTATTTGATTATTCACTACAATGGGCTACCAATTATTAGCAGGTGACATAAGACCAATCAAAAGCAACTTTTTACCACAAAAAACCCTAATCACCCAATCCATAAAGACCCTGATTGAACATGTTTCTATAACCATCATTCTAAAGGTTTTTAATTTTAGTGTACCATAAGATTTACATATAGCAAAGATAGCACATATCCAATAGATATTTCTATTTGCAGAAACAAGCAAATATACCAAATCTTATGTAAGTGCGTATATGATGTAATATTTGATCATCAATCTGCAAGTACAAACTACCAAAATAGCATGAAAGGGAAAAGGGACATAAGTATATAGCACAGAAGACCAAATTATATACATAAGAGGCTAAGACGTGTCAAAGCCAACAACCCAAATTGGATGTCTAGACAAGAGAACATCCAGTATCTTAAACCTTCTGCAATGACTTGATCTAGCATTCCTCAATATCCCTTTGCCCCAACAAAATTAAAAGGGAAAAAAAAAAATTGTCATTCAAAAACAGAAACAATCACATATAGTTAAGGCAGCAAATTTCATTATACCTGGATGATTAGGTGCATGCAAAAGAATTTGTGTACTGTTCCCCCAAGCACCAAGCAATAATTGCTGCCAAAACAATTTAAAACACAACTACTAAAAATAAAATAATTGGAAGGGCCCTTGGCAAAGAAAAAAGTTCTTGTAAAGGGCAATAAATACTACTTTGAAGAACCTGCGGATCTGAAGAATTCCTCTTTAATCATGGCCATGATTTGATACATATCAGCCCAAAAGTGGACACATCGAAATCACCCATATTTGGCCTGCATGTTAACTATATAGTGCCAGAAGGGTATTCTTGCTTTCCTTCCACAAAGAATCCAACAACCATGAAAAGAGAGAGAATAATGAATGAAATATTCAAGAAATTAACAAATTGGAGAGATTGGAGATATATATACACCTACACACACTCACAAACAGATTTCTTTCCTTTTCACTTCCTTGAAAATCAGTTTTGAATTGGATATAGATATAGAAATACATAAATGAGTTGTAACCAGTCTTGCAATCAGAAATAGGAAACCAGAAACCCATTGTTATCCCGGAAAATCAGGCCAATTTCCTTGCTGATAAGAGAGGAACCAGAAGAAAGAGAGAGGGAAAAAGAGGGAAAGAAACCAAGCTAAAAAGATGGAACAGTATAAATATAGATACCCATTCCATATATTCCCATAAAAGGAAGAAAACAAAGAAAAAAAAAAAAAAGTTCATTTCTAGTAAAATCAGAACGGTAAACGGCGTACCAACAAAGCCCACTTCGTTGTCTCCACCATAGATGCTTTAAAAGTCACGCTTCCATTGCAAATATTATATATATATATATATATGCATATAGGGGTGTGTGTGTGTGTGTTTGTCGATGTGGATAAGAAAGAGAGAGAAACCAAATATTGAACTGAGCATGCGCTTCAATTACCTCCGATTTTTTTCTTCTTCTGCTGCTGCTGCTGCTTCTTCTTCTTCCTCTTCTTCTTGCATTTGCAATTCCCATTATCCCCATATATCATAGCATAAGATATAGAACATAGAGAGAGGTATGTATAAAACTGAACTGTCTAGTGGGTGTGTAGCAATTGTAGCCTGGCAGCTTTATGTGCCATATTCAAGTCTCTTCCTCTACGTAGGCCCTTCATCTTCTTTTGCATTTTCTAGAGCGATGAATTTAGCCTAGCCATACAAATGTATTTCTATATATATACATATACACAGAGAGAGAGAGAGAGAGAGAGAGAGAGAGAGAGAGAAGGAAGTTTTGGGGAGGGGGGAAATGAAAAGGCAATAATGGTGAGGGAATCACATGCGGTAGGGCAGTGGTGGGGGAACAATAAAAAATAAGAAAGAAAGAAAAAAAAAAAAAAGAAAAGGTAATTAAGCAGAAGGAGGATCTCTCATAGGATAGGAAGCTCACAGAAGAGAAGTGAGCACACGCACCCCACAAAGGTATACTATTTTATACAATTGCCTGTGGTGTGCTCACTCTCTTCTGTCAGTCACTCCCTCTGATTCCATACAAAAATCACTCTTTATCTCTACTCGGCCCCAAAAACACATCCTCCCATATACACAACACTCTTCCTAGAAAGAAAAAAAATATATATATATTATATCTATATATATGTATGTATATGAGTATAGGTGTGTAAAAATCCCTACCACGCATATCAATGAGTCAGATCTGAAACCACAGACCAACCCATTTATAGAAAGAACATTCAAAAACCCGCAGCCTCTCCATTACACCCCTCATATCAATTCATACCCTTTCGAGTAAAAGAACAGACACCCCAGGGTAATAAAGAATTAGGGTTGATATCTAATCACCCAAACAGACCCCAACCCTCATCTTCCTTCCTTTCTTTTTTCCTTCTCGTTTTCTTTTTCCACTCTCTCTCTCTCTCTCTCTCTCTCTCTCTGTGTACACCACTATTGTCTTCATGCAGTTCAATCCCATGTCAATTGCCAAATTTCAACGCCGGCGATGAGAGAGGGAAAGGAAGTTTTAGAGAGAGAAGAGAGCACTTTCCCACCACTCCTTTTTTTTTTTAGGTTTGTTAACGAGGACGGAAGGGTTGAAAGCAAGGACAAAAAAACACTCGGGCTGGGCGGGGCGTGGTATTTCAGGGTTAAGGGGAGAGACTTTTAGAGAGAGAAAATGGGGCTGTTAGACAGAGAGAGGGAGGGAGGAGCTGTCTTAGTACGATTGGTTGGTGGGAAGTGTTTTGCCTACGTGGAGAGAGAGTGTGGAGGGGAATGACTTGTAGGTGAAAGTGTTCGATAGAAATAGAATTTTCTTATTATCTGAGATTTGACTGCTGAAGAGGAATCTTGGCCGTTCGATTAGGGTTGCTGATGAAGCGGTCCACTTGTCTTTGGCATGGGTAATGGGAAAGTTGAGAAAATGGTACTGCGTCAAACTTGGGGGACAACATTAGGAATGGGGGCCGGAATTGGGTCGGAGCCCTATTATATCCCTCTCCCTGACACGTGTCTCTTTACCCGTTTCAGTATGCCTTTTATCGGTGATCAATTATTTTATTTTTTTACCTTTCATCAAAAAAATTTATTTTTTTACCTTATGGTTTTTAGGTTTTCACCAAAAATTCAATGTTTAGAGAAATAGACATACACTACCTAAATAATTATAAGTTAGTTTATAAGCTTATCCAAACCACTTTGAAAACTAAAATGTAGTTTTACATTTTTAAAGTGAAAATTTCTCCCAACAAACTTCATGAATAATTTGCAAAAAAAATTTTATAAGTATTTTTTTTGGGTATCATGGGCCAAGGCCCATGGAAATGGAGGTGAGTTGAAATTTGAACTATAACCTCAATTATTGATGGGGACATCGTTGTTATTACAAAGCTAACTCCTCTCTTCTAATAGTGTTATGAAAGGTACATGTTCGTGTAATTTTTGGTAAAGATTTTTGTTAAAGAAAATCTTCACTATTATCAAGCTCCTTTTTTTGCAATATACGTTAAGTTTGGATAAGTTTATTTATTAGTTCATTTAACTATCTTTTTTATTCTTTACTATCTTTTTTTCAAAACAAAAGTTATTTTTTTACATATTTTACTAGCTTTTAAGTTTTGCATTTAACTTTACCATAACCAAAAGAAAGTTGGTAAAAACTTCATAAACTACTCAAATAAACTACCTTATAAGCTGATTCAAACCACCATGACATATTTTATGATATTTTCTATGGCTCTTCTTAAAAAAGTTGTCGTTTTAGGTTGACATCTTATGACTTTCATATTAAAATCAAATGATTAGGGCCTATTTAGTACAAATTTTTTCAAGTTTATTTAGTTTGCCTTTTTTGGCTTATAAACAAAGAAAAATTTTTGAATTTTTTTCAGCTTTTTTACTCTTTTTTTTTTCTTTTCTGCTTGTCTTAATTTATAACTGATTACATCCTAAAAGTGTAATCATAGGCTCTTAATCCGCACTTTATTAGATTTATATTAGTGTTAATTTTCTTATTTTAGTTAGATATTTATTTGATTATGTTTTGTGTGTGCTTTGTAGGTTATATAAGCTAATAAAGGCAAAAAGAAAGCAAGAATAATCAAAACGGGTTCAAGGCGAATAATTTGTTCATGAAAATTCAGACTTGTCTCGGTATTTGGGCCATATCTTTTTACTCCGATGTCCGATTGAGCTGATTTTTGTGCCATTGGAAAGAAGACTTCAATAGCTACAATTTGTCCTTTAATGTGCATCGGCTGAATCGGCCTCTAAAGTGGTCAAAATCAAGCTTTAAGGTGGAGGAATGAATAGTAACCGATCGAATGGCTTGGCAAACTTCAGAGAGGGTGATTTACCGATCGATCGGGTGAACAGTAACCCGATCGATTGGTGAACAGTGACCGATCAATCGGCCAATCGATCGGTGAACAGTAACCCGATCGATCGGTGAACAGTGCCTGTGAACAGTAAAAACAGTTTTTTTACCGATCGAACGCTCCAATTGCCGATCGATCGGTGAACAGTGCCGATCGATCGGTCGATATAGATCTGGAGCTTAAAAGCTTTGTGGTCCAAAAAAATGGGTGGGAGGAAGATTTTTTGGGTTTGTAGCAGCCAAGGAGGTGGTGTGAAAAGCTCCTCCAAGGTTGGTTTTTATGTTTTTGTGTATTTTAGCTTAGATTTATGTTTGTAATGTTAATGTAGGAGTAGAAATTGTAACTTTATTACATTGTAATTTATTTTCCTTCACTTTCTTGCCATTTTCTCTCACTTTCTTAGCAACCAAACACTAGTTTTACTTAGTTTAATGTTAGATTTACCTTCATTTATGCTTGTTATTATGGATTCTAGTAGCTAAACACCTCTTGGGTGTGATTGTGAAGATCCACCAAGGATTTTCAAGTATTTCAATGGGGATTCATCAACTTCAAAGTTTTATTCATAGATTTGTATAGTTCTATTTGGTTGGGTGTTGGATTTATTCGAAAACTTAGATTTATAACCCATTTGGTAATGTTTATGCACAATTCAACAATTGGTATAAATCTTGCACATTTTTAAGGTTTGCTTCTAGGGTTCTATTAATAGGTTTAATCCCTACACTCAACTAAATATGAATTCAAGGTTTTATGGTCAAAATATTCCGAATCAAGAATCCACGGTGTGATTCTTGATTTGAGTTAAAAAAATCTTCTATTGAAATTCTTGTTGTGAATTGGTGGATTGAATCAATCATATCCAAGCTTTCCATTTTAATTGCTTTACATTTAAATCAATTGCCTAGTTAATTTCATTAATTTTCATTGCACTAGTTTAGTAAATCAAAACCCCATAAAAAACTTAAAGATTTTCGGTCATTTTATTTTTCCTTTTATTTTAGATCCAATTCCTCACATAATTGCAATTCGATCCTAGGCTAGATTAGTGTGAGTTGAGTGCTAGAGCCTATATTTGGCTAGGTCCCTTGGGAGAGAACGATACCGAATTACCGGTTTATACTTCATCGCGACCCCCGTACTCTTGCGGGGTACTAACTCCATTTTGTAGTTTTCGGAGCGAGTCAATAACAGCAAAAAATTTGAAAATTCGTATTTTTTTTTTTTTTGCTTATAAGTTCAAAACTAAAATAAAAAAAGTTATAAAAAAATTTGTACCAAACGGATCCTAAATTGTGTAATTTGAGTTTTTAGAAAGAGTTTAATTTTGGTATGCTTGCAATGTAAAATTTATTTACTAGCTTATTTATCTATAATTCTTTCTTTTTTTTTATCTTTACTAGCTTTTTTTTAACTAAAATTTAATTTTTTTATATTTTTTAAGAAAAAATTAGTAAAAAAAAACTTGAATTACATGAATAAATCAACTTATAAGATGATCTTAGCAAAGTGGCTTATTTTATAATATCTTTCATGGGTCTTCCTTGAAGTAGTTGTCGTTTCTTGTTGACATTTTCTAAGCTTCAATATTCGCGTTGTATGATTAAAGATTTAAAACATGTGATTTGAGCTTTTAAGGATAGTTTAATTGAGATTCAATTACAGTATAAAAGTTATTTACACGTGGGTAGCAAAGGCGACACATCGCATAAGGCTTGTAATTACAAGAGCTTCTATGCTTTATATATATACACACGAAGTAACCTTTTCACATATTAAATAAACTAATATAAAAATCATGAAAATAACAATTTGTTTACATATTATTAAATAAAACTAATATACAAAAAAGAAAAGTAATACTACTTGCGATTGAATGAAAGTTCTCCATTTTAAAAAAAAAATACGTACCTATTATGATAATTTTTAATTATAAAAATTTTATCACCATATCTTTTTAGTAAAATTTTCTAAACAAATATTTTGAAAAATAGTATTTTTCATGCAAAAAATTATACATGCATTACATTATAGAAAATATAACTAAATATTTGTTAAAAGATAATAGAAGTGTTCATTGCATTGGCATTCCCACTAAAAAGAATAGTACAACTGTACATGCACTACTTTTGAAGGTTAAGTACCCTAGATTCCAAGTACCTATTATTAGTGGACCTGCAGAAGAAACACAGATCAATAATTGGAGATTATGTCTCCAAAAAGACAATTAGCACCGGATAGTCCAACAATGTACTATTTTATCTCTTGCTAATATATACTCTTTAAGGTCCGCTTATTTGTGTAGGTTGAGTAGACGAGAATAAGTAATACTGTAATATTAAGATGATAATAGATAATAAGTAATATTTGATGTATTAGGAGATTACTTATACTATATTTGATTAGGATAAAATTATAATGAGATAAGTAATATTATTTTATTAAAATATTACATTAAAAATATAAAAAATTTACAAAAAACTTAATTTTAAATTATAACATAACTACTTAATATTATATTAATCTATTATAATAATAAAAGAAAAATAAAAATATCATTTTGAGCTTATCTTAAGGGAGGGGATAAGTAATACTATGGGAGACATGATATTGCTTATCTTTTATTTTAGGAGATTAATAGGCCGAAATGATTACATCTCCTCCATATTTTTTTGTTTCCAAATATGAGATTAGATGGGACTCACATCTAACATAACTAATCCCTTGCTCTAATCTTTAAACAAACATGGCCTTAGGATACATTTTAAGTTTGTTTGGTGTGGCAGTACAAGGCATTAGAAATTATATTTGCAGTATTAAAAATTGTGAGAATACATTTTTCAATAACTTATATAATTAGATAAAGCATACTTAAATAAAATATGCTCTACGAGCACATGTGAGCATTATTGTATTAATAATGTTCTTTCTGGTACAAAGCAAGAGTCAATCAGCCTCCCATTTTCGATTAGACTCTGCATGTTATGTTACTGTATGAATTTTGAAGCCCAATCAATTTACAAACAAACCCTAGACTTTGCTTTCACATAATTAAAAGCTGCCTCAGGTATTTGTTGGGGGAAGGACATGAAGGGCCCTTTTGGGACAGTTTCTTTTAACTTTTTGGGCTTATAAATAAAAAAAATTAAATTTCTTATTTATTTATTTATTTATTTATTTTGCTAGTCTTGGCTTACAATAGCCAAAAAATTGAAAAAAATTAGTTTTTTTTTTCTTATAAGCAAAAAAAGTAAAATAAAAAAAGTTAAAATAAAAACTATACAAAACAGGCCCTAAGTTGACATTTGAAATAAGAGGTATATGAGGATTAATTGTCAAGAGAATACTTACACATATAAATATACATATATATATATATATATATATCAATTTGGTTTTCTAAATTGTTTGGCTGGCATGATATTAGCATAGTTACCAATATATATCTCAATTTGGTTTTACAAAAATAAATGGGGAAACGAAAATCGAGACAGTTGAAAAACTTAATAAAAATCTTACTAAGAAGTTTTCGTGAAACTCAAATGAGATCTTTAAAAAATTTTAGTGAAGATATTTAAAAAACTTAGTAGAAATGAACATGAATAATTTTATAGATACCTAATTAGAATTTAAGGAAAAGAAATATAAAAATTAATATTTCAAGTTCCTGAAGTGTTTTTTCCCTAAGTCTTTCAAGAGTTTCCGTTAAGTATCCCAAGAGTTTCCTAAATATATTTTCAAAATTTTCAAACAAGTTTCGTACCCGTACACACGCTTCCCTTTCCAAATGAGTTTCTCGAGAACTATGGGTATTAGAGATGGGATAATATGGATCCTATGCATTTAATTTAGTTAAATAAAGTATCAAAATAATTTCACTCACTAAATATGGAAAATGCTATTCTTATCAAAAAAAAAAAAATTGTACAAAAATTTTTACCAGAATGATGTGGCAATGGCAGCAGTGACAGTGACAATTTTATAATTAAAAGTCAATATAGTTGGTGCTCCATTTTGAAAATGTTGTATGAAAATTCAAACTAAATATATAGTGACTTTTATTATATATGAATTTTTTATTTGTATAGCATTACCTAATAGTTATATATATATATATATATACACTACATACATGGTACATATTGTCTCATCTGCATACGTTGTATAGGCTAGGAGTGTGCATAGGTCAGGTTGTGTTGGGTCCGTGCTAGACCCAAAACCAACGTGAACTTGATTAGTTCCAGATTTTTGGACTCAGATTCAAACCGAACCAACCCGACTTGGTTCGGACTGGTTCGGTTCGGTTTCATACCTCCGGTTGGGTCAATCTATATCAGGACAGGTCGGGTTTACTTTTATGTATATTATTTGATTTATTTATTCAAAAAAATAAAATAATAGAATTGGTTTTGCATTCTTAATTTTTCAAAAAAATTAAAAAATGACATACAAACACAAATCAATAAATATTTAAGTACAAATAACAATGATATAATGATATATACAAAATATATATAGATTTTTATGGTATATAAAGATCAAGTCTCAATTTGATTCTTGGGTCAGTTCTCGATTCGGTTTGCGTCCAGAAAATATAAAATCGAGAACCAAACTGAACATACCGGTTTGTTAATTTTTAAAGCCACAACCGAACTGAACCCCTCATAGATCCGAACCAAATCGATTCAAAGAGGCCGGATTAGTTTGATTTTCAGTTCTTTTGTGCAACCCTAGTATAGGCTACGTGAGCGCCATTATATCCCCTGAAACAAATGTGCACCAAAGGACTGGGCAGAGGGACGTAGGGCTAGAGGGGGCAAATGCCCCCTTCAAATTTTGAGAAACTTTATTTTTGCCCAAAATTTTAAAATTTTCTTTCAATTTGCATCCTCTGAAAGTTTATAAATGTCCCCTCTATTTTTGAAAACTCTATTTTGACCTTTCATTGTAGAAATGTCTCTTAGTTTACCTTCCCCTTAAATAATTAATTTGCGTTATAAAAGCTTACATATATTATACAGGTATTTGGAAGTCAAGTTTCCTATTACTGATTATGAAGAAAGGAAAACTCCATTTTTGTAGAATTTTTCAAATAAAAAACTTCACTAAAATAATGTGGTAAACTAGTAATAGCACTTTAAAATTTTTGAGGCAAAATAGTGGGTTTTTTTTTTATAAATAAAAGTACCATAAACAGTCATATCATTCTATGAAAATTTTGTGTAAAAATTTTGATTGTATAACATAACCCTAAAAAATTTATGAGTTGAAAGTAATTGCTGTCCCTCCTATATAAATTTTATGGCTCCGCACAGGTACACGAAAATTAAATGAAAAAATTCATTTGTTGCTCAAATTGGAAGTGAGAAATCGTAACAAAACATAGTTATGTGACCAACATTTTTAAATATATACTATCATTGAAACTATCCATTTCACTTCGTTTTTTTTTTTCAAAAATGCGATGTGCATTTATCTTTTATCTTCATTTTTCCACACTTCTTTTTTTCTTTTTTTTCTCTGCTGACTTTAAGAATGTGACAGTGGGGTGGTTATTTCTTTCACCTGATGCAATTCACTGAAGTAAATATGCATGCAAGTGGCAAAGGCGAGTAGTACAATGCTAAAGAAGTAAATGGGTGGTAGAGTTGTCTCTTTCAATGCTCATAATTCCCACTAGTAGGCCCATCAAGAAGATGAACTTCACTACTTTTAGGACTATTGTATCAATAAAAGCATGGAAAAAGGACAATGAATGGTCCCAAGCACTTCATAAGTTCATAACATAGCCTTTTACTTCTGGCAGAATTGAAAGGAATGGTGATACTTATGCCCTAATGATGTCTGATGACTCATTGATTTGAGTATAACCCTAATTACCGTGAATGACATGTGTGCAGTGCCCAACTTTGGTTTAGCATTGTAGTTGCCGGAACGATTGCAAAAACGAAAACCAATATAGGAAACGAAAGTGTGAAACATAGCTTAAAAAATATGAGAAACAAAAAATGCTAAGTAATATAAAATTAAGTAAGATAATTATACATAAAATATATTAAAAATCCTAAAAAAAGCAATATAAAATATTTAGAATAATTTTATGATAAAATAAAATACTAATATTACACATTATCTATAGAGTTTTGTTAAAAAAATCATATTATTTTTAAATACTAAGATTTGATAGCGTAAAAAATATTAAAAATTATGATATGCGAGTTTTTAGGGAATTTTTACTTTATTTTTTAAAGGTTCCTGAAATTTTTCTTTAAATTATGTTAGAGCTTCAGAAATGTTTCGAAATCATTTTCTAAAAGGTTCCTTTAAAATTTCATAAAAGTTCATCTCTGTTTGGGAAGCGGATTTCCCCTCTCAAGAAAAGTCTTCTAATAACTATGTTTGAATACCAATACATAACTCTTAGTCGTTGGATTGGCGTTTTGGCCACTCTTAACCCTTGAATTGTTCCAAACACTTATTTTTTGAGGGGTAATATTCGAGTCACATTCTTGGTAACTGTAGTTTTCGTAGATGAGATTTTTCGTGTACTAGAATTGCATAGCGAATCTTGAAGATGAAGATTAGAGAGCATACAAGAACAGACGAAGTGAGAATGTCTCAACCTCCTTGAGATTGAAACCAATTCGAAAATTAAGTCAAACAAACTTAATGAAAGATAATAAAGAAAAGTATATTCTAGCTCTCCTTGTTCTATGCTACCTTGCCTATCTATAAGCATTGAGAGGTCCTACTCCTTCTAGGAGTGGCCCTTGATCCCTTTTTTTTTTTTTTTTTGCGTTAATCTTTCTTTGGTCCATTGTGGAATAGGATTACCCATTTTAGGACCCTTGTTCTAGTCGAACTGTGCTTTTTTGGTCTTGGGGCCTTTTATGGTTCTTGGGCTTGTTTTTATTATAGTGGTCCTGCTTTCTTGTAGGTTGGGCCAGTCTTTCGTGGCTGCCCCTTTACATTGTGGAATTCGGGCCTCGATGCCCATAGTATTAATTTTCGTAACTATAGACCACATTCTACGTAATTGCTTTTTCACCAAAATCACATAAAATCCAATACCTATTTTGCAAACATTTTCCTTCAACCATTGTTTGGTGATGAAATTAGTGGCTTGGCACAGCAATTGGGTTGATAGATTTGAATGAAGAAATTTGATAAAAATTCATTAAAGATATTTGAAAAAAAAAAGTTTGTACAACTAAAATTTTCATATGATTTGTATCGAGATTGCTAAATTCACAGTCCTTACTCTGTGAATACAACCTAAAGATTGTAGATTTAATAATTTCCTTTTATTTTCAGGTATGACAATTGAACATTTTCCTAAAAACTTACTTCTTTTAATTCAAACATTTATACAACTTTAAATCCAAATCTATGTTAAATCCTTAAACAGTCATGTCCATATGAAATTCATTTTATAGCCATTGATCAAGATGCAACCTTAAGTAGTTTCATATCCCAAAGTATATACATATATGCATATATATATATATATATATATATAGAGAGAGAGAGAGAGAGAGAGAGAGAGAGAGAGAGAGAGAAGTGCAATGGTAAGACGAGATCCATGCCATGGCCTAATAACATATGTAATCCTTTGAGGCCTCACAAATTGGTAATCTAAACATTTGAAATCGAAGCCCCAATGTTGTCTCTATCTTAAATATAATAGAAGGCTGTCATGTGCAATTGGGTAAACTGTGAAGTAAAATTCGTTAAAGTAGTGCTAATTGTTAAAAATTGTTGGTTTTTTTAGACCCAAAAAAAAAAATAAAAAAATAAAAAAGCAGACTAGAATCAAGTTGGTTTACGATAATAGTATAGATTGTGCCACTGTTTCAAGTTCTAAAAACGTATAAGAATGTTAAAATAGGAATCGAGGAATTCTCTTAAATTTAGATTTCTATATTAACATAAATGCGAAGAAAACTTGAAAAATAAAATTCTTTAATGTTATTGATTGAAAAAAAATTGATTTTAAAAAAAGGGATTCACGAAAAGGGTTATGAGCTTTACATAATTGTGCACATAGTAGGCTTAGGATATTTGATGAGTTTATGTGAATCCCTTTTAATTAATAAAATAGAATATATCATCAACATGTCTTTATTTTCTTAGTGGCGGAAAAATTGTTGTTAACATTTACTTCATGTTTGGATCTTAGATTTGTCAGGAAAAAAAATATAAATAACAAAATTACTTGTCCATATTTATCTAATAGCTGACTAAAACAGGATTTTATTTTTTATTTTTTATTTTTACAAAACTCTATTCATTTTCCTAACCCAAAAAAAAAAATTTAACTTCTTTCACTTCATTTTCATTTTCTCTCTTCTTCTTTCCTTTTCTCATCTCTTCACAAATCTGATATTCAAGCATAGGCTTAAGAAAAGGTAAAAAGGAATGTAGACTAGATTGCTCAACGTTCATCCAACAACAACAAGAGATAAATTTTCAATGGTAAAGTAGTACCAGCTACTACCATCTAGATTTAAACACTACAGTATAGGACCCACCACTACATTGAGAGTCTAAAATTATAACGGAAATAATACCCTCAAAAACATGAATGCTATCTATCTTCTCATTTTTTTTTTTCCAACCATGCCATGTTTGGTGTAAATTGTGTAAGTCCTATTGTTGGGCTTGGGTTTGGCATTCAACTCAACAAGACTACGTAAGTTGTAGCCAATACCTACAAGCCCATACCATTTCTTTTGGGTCTGATCGCAAGCCCATAGCTGCCCAGTTTGGTTTAAGATCATTCTGGAAAGCTTCAAACAAACCCAAATATTAGAATCATCAATTGTAGCAAAAAATATTGGACAATAGAAAAAAAAGTTATTTCTATTTACGAATGATGTAAACTCCTCTAACACGAGACTGGATTGGATTGGGCCTAGGTTAGCAACAATTTGACTCGAGGATTAGGGTTAAAACCTCAAAGAAAATTTAAAACTTTGATATTATATGCAAACATTCCTCATGCTGTAGTTATACATCTCTAAGCTAAAGATCGATCATTTGGGTTACTCCGCATCAAACGGGCCCGGAAAATGACGGGCTTAAGTTATATTGGGTTACTTCACCTGAGGCCATAATATTAACCTAGAGAGAGGCCCATCATCAACTATTCAAGGATACTAATGTGGGTCATGCTCAAGTTCAATGGCCCAAACTCAACCATCTACACATAACTATATATATATGTGTGAATGTGTGTCCTCATTAGTATTAAATAAATGCCTAGCAAATCATCCCAAGTCAACTCTAGATCTCTAGCAACACTTAAAGCTTATGTATGCACCAATTTATAAAATTAGCAATATTATGTTATTTTCAAAATTACTATGTTCAAAGCCTTCTAGAAATTAAAAAAAAAAAAGGCGATGGGCCTAAGCTAAGCATGTTAATACGGTAAGGACCACATTGGGCCCAAGAGTAGTTTTCTGATCCTGAAGAAGAGATCGCAATGTATTCAATTCAGCATGGCCCATCAGATCTTTAGATTATGAAATAATTCATCAACTGGGCTCAAAATAAAATGTGTATCAGATATCATGTGTTTCAAAATGTCTTCAATCCTTTTCATTTATCTTTTGAGTTGATTTTAAATATGATTCAATCGAGCGGATATAAAGTAGCTAAGTTTAGCTTGTGCATTCTTGTAGAGCATATAACTTTATTAAGTTGAGTCTAAACTTAGGTAAAAGAATTAATAAATTTTAAAATGTATTTAAATTTAAATTATTAATTGAAAGAGTCAATCTCAAAAAAATTTTTAAGTTCCGTTTAGAACCAACAATTTTCGTGGGAAAGAATCCTAAATTCTAGGAAAAAGTGTTTTTCTATGTTTGGAAGTAACGGAAAAGTATAAGGAAAGGAAAATTGAGACAAAAGTTATAAAAGGGGAGGATTATCATTTTCCTCATAAAATGCAAGGGAAAAGGACAGGAAGAGTTTTATCGGGCAAAACTTCTACTCGCTTCATAGCTCTTGCTCTCCACTCAGTAATGGCTTCGAATCAGCGACCACCGTCAAACTCTGCTAATCATCAACCATCGTCAGGTTCTTGGTCATTGTCTTCCAATTTCAAGAGACAACCACCATCTACCACCAATTTTCGTCAACCTCTGAGTTCCAACTAGCAAACTCTAGGTTCCAATCGGGGGCTTCCACCATTGATCTCTCAATGGCGAGCATTGATGTCAAATTTTCAAGCTTCATCTGATTCAACAAATCATAATCACGAATCTGAAAACAGAGAACATGTAGGTATCTTAACCTTTCAATTTATTGTTTTAATTTACTATTTTCGATTTGTCATTGAATTTTTACATGTTTATTTCTCTTTCATCCTTTGCACTGCTATTATATTTTGCATTTGAAGTGCCTTCTTGTGTCCCTTATTGCTGTTATAATTTGCATTTGAGTTGTTTGATGAAATGCCTAGTAGATTCATTCCATGCCCAGCAGGATATTTATTGGGTGAGGCACAACTATGTAACTTTTCCTGTTTATCCCTTGTGGGATATTAAGATAGGTAGTTTTTGGATCCCTAGGCTTGTTTATATTGGTTCTGATGTGAAGTTTAGTTGAAGTTTCATTTGGGCTGTTCTAATTCAAATGTTTTAGTGAATTGAAAGTGTTTCGGATCATGAAGCAAATTGCAGTTCCTTATATTTGCAAGACTGATGGCTTTTGAATGTGAATGGAGAAAACTATTAAAAGGGTTCAACTAAAAAACTATGGAACTGCTTCTTTCTCATAGTTCCCAGGTTTCATGTCTCTAGAAGTGCATAACTTCTTTCTCATTATGCTTAAGGAATTGCTTCTATTAATATTCTTGTCCTGAACTTTGCACTTACATGTGAAATATAATTGTTTCTAAGTGCAGTTATGATGCAGCTTTGTCTATTTTATAACCCTGTTGCCAAGTTTCATGTAATTCTCAACAGGTGGAAGAAGAAGAGCAAGAAGATTTAATGCCAAATGACAAGAAGAACTTGACATGGAAGAATGACATGGACGAAACCGTTTGAAGACAGTCAAAAAGAATTACAATGGATTTGGTTATAATTCTTCAACACAAATGATTGAGGCAGCAGCAGGTGTATGGGATGCTTATCTCAAGGCAAAGCCAAAAGCATCTCAGTTGCGTTATGCACCTGTTCAAATTTATGAAAAATTATGTGAACTTTTTTGGAAGAGATTGTGCAACTGGAAGTCACGCTCTAGGCCCAAAAGAAAGGCAGCTTCGTTGTGCCAGGGAACCAAATCCCATGGATGTTGACAATAATGATTGCCACAACTCATGAGCATGACATCGATACTAATTGGCAGGAGGATGTTGCTGGAATTGGAGTGAACCAGTTGAGCCTAACACTGACGCTTCCTCGTCTTCTGGAGCCATCCCTTCCTTAACATTCAAGCCTACTAAAGAATCAAAGAAGCAGAAGACAACACTCACAAAGATTGCAAGCGAGGAGTTTATGTCAATAAAGTCTGGGTTGGATGCCGTTGCAGCAGCTCTTGTTCGTGGTAATGCTCGTAACTATGATGATGGAAAATTGTTTGATGAAATTGAGAAAGTTGATGGCATGAGTGAAACATCTCAAATGAAGGTCTACCAAGCACTCGCTTATGCTGTGGGTGGAGCTCGAGCATTCCTTGCTTGCCCATTGAGAGGCATTAACTTTGGTTGCGAGTGAGATATGTGCCTTCTATGTTTGAGAATGACCAGATTTAGTTAAGGGTCAGATTCATCAATAGCGACCTTCTATTTTTGTTGCTTTGGACACTGTCTGGTGTTGCCACAAAAGCTTATGGAGCTGATTCGACTACATATGCCGCCTTAGTTTTGCTTCTTTTGCTTGTATTTTACTATTAAAGGAAAAAAATATTAGGTCTGGCGTTATTTGGTTGCTTAGTTGTGGACTTTGATTACCTTGGTTAGATGAAAGAAACACTACAAATCTATCAGACCTGCTTTGATTGCCCTACTTACTGTAGAGGAAGGACCTCGATTATGTGTATAAATTTTGCATATATATGGTTTGTATAACATATTTCGGTTTTTTTAACTATCTATTAACTGTGGCAAAACAAAAAAGACATATTGAATGTATTTTGAGTTTTGACTGTAAAATGAATTCACAAGATTACATTCGTTGTCCACTATAGATTGACACACTTTTTTTTAGTTTAGCTACTGCATTTCAAATAAAAAAAAAATGAATTATAGTTGTGGTGATTTTTATTTATCGTTTTCATATCAATTTTCCCAAGCAACGAAATGTAAAAAAATGTTTTCCTTAGAAATGCATTTTCTTTTCCTTGAAGTTTTCCTAAACAACCAAACAAGAAAAGGAATCCTGTTTTCCTTTCAAGAATCTTGTATTCCTTTCATTTTCTTTTCTTTTTATTTTCTTATTGAAATCCGGTTCCAAAAACAGAGAGTTAACAAGCCAAACTCGAGTACCGCTGAAGTATCACTAGTGCAGTAAATGAACCCTAATTGAGATCAACAAGCAAGTTTCAGGCCGAAAAGTGAAATGGGCCAATAAGCTGTAAATGGCCGCTTCAGCCCAATTAAGAGGCCCAGTTCATCAAAGCCTCCACTTTTCACTCGTCACAAAACTTACGCTCCAAGAAATAGAGTTTTTCAGAACAGAGCTCTCTCTCTCTCTCTCTCTCTCTCTCTCTCTCTCGCTGTGATGGCACTAGAAGCCTACGCATCACGAAACCCTGAAAAAGTCCACACCGACGTCCTCTCAGAAGCAAGACAGGCTTGCTACAAGGTAATTCACTCTCCATTTTTTTTTTGGGTAATAATTTTTCTTCAACATTTCAGTGCATATATATGTCTTTATGTATATAGGCATGTGTGTGTATGTGTATATCTCAAACAAACTTTAGAAACTTAATAATCTTTGAATGCTCCAAACTAGGCTCGTGATGCATTCTATGCATGCTTGGAGAGGGAATCGAACAAGAAACCAACCGAAATCGCTTCAGTCGGACTACTATACCCGGTTGAATGCAAGAAATCTAGGAATCAATTCGTGAAACAGTGTCGACCGACATGGGTAAATTCTTTTAAGTTCAAGTAATAGATGTGAGTTTGCATTTCTGTTTCATTATTGTAATGTTGGATTTTAATTTTGAGAGAGTGGTGTTCGTTTGTTTTGAATTTGTGTTTGTATAGGTGAAGCATTTTGATAGACAGTACGCTTCGAAGAAGAGGCTTCGGAGGCTTTTGGATGACAGTGAGTCCAGAAAAGGTCCGTTGTCACTTCCACAGCCTTACACTTTCAAGCCTACTAGTTGATTTTCAGATTTCCATGAATGTATATATAAACATGAGTCATCTTGAAATTTTGTTTTTTGGTTGGGGGAATTGATGAGTTTGCAATCGTAAAATGACATTAGTTTGGTGTCAAGAACTCTGGGCTGTATGGGTCATCTTGCAACGGAAATTTCATTGCCTCCCATACTGAGTAGAGTAATTATGGTTTCATCTGTAGAAGGTTAAAGAAATTGTGGGTTTTATATCTCTAAACTCATCATTATGCAAATATAAGATTTGAATTTGAACAGTCGTGATGATTAATTATTTTTGTATTGTGATTGCTCTTACAATTTCAACTCCAAATGAATGTCTGGAGAAATTTTCTGGTAGAATGTTACCCTTTGATTTCTGATTTTTTTTTTTTTTTTTTTGGGAGTACTTAAGTAAACCGTGGCCTCACTGCAGTGGGTTGATCCATTTTGGCAGGGGTGTGAAGCTTGGCCCCTGTAGAAGAGGGAAGTGGGAAGCAAAATCTTTTTATTTTTTATCCTCGTAACTTTTTCTGCGACTCTTTTTTGAACCTCTTACGGTCTTTGGGTGAGAGCAAAGAGTTATTATGTGATTCAGGCTGTGGCATAAGGCAATTTACTTATTCCATAGATTCTGTTACTTTTGCATTTTTTTTAGATCGATTTCAGGGTATTTGGCCTTGATAAAATATAATTCCAGAATGAGCATAATTTTAACCCTGATGGAGTTGTGCTTACTTGAATGATCAAGTTGTTGTTTTGCTATGCGTGTCCTCTTTTTCTTTTTTTTTTTCCTTCCACTATCAAAAGATGAAGGATTAGCATGTTGGATACTTGTGCTAGACTAATATCTTGTACCCATACCCATACCCATGTCATTTCGTCTTGATACGATTATTTTTTTCTTTCTTTTTCTTTTTCTTTTTATTTTTATGTGGGGTGCCCCCGGGCTCGGGGGGGGGGGGGGGGGAGGTGGGGGGAGTCCATGTAGCACAGCCCTTTTAGTGTACGAGAGAGATTTCTAGCTTTGAATATATTCACATGCTCAGTGTTACTGTTTTGAGACCAAAATCATAGTTCTTGAAGTTATTGTAATGGTTGAGCATCTGTAGTCATGCAACATGTTCCCCAATAATGATATCTTCTAGATTCTAGAAAGGATAAAGAAGTTCCTGGATGTCACATGAAATACAAGATTAAAGTCAAATGAGCAATCTAATGGTATGTGCAAAGTCGAAATTATCACAGGGTACCTTGAAAAACATTGAGATATGGGAATAGGTTTGTCTTGCAAGTGAAGGTGGTGGGAAAGATGCTGGTTGTATAGAAGCTACAGGTCTTTCATTACTTACACACGGGTGGCTCCCCCATGGTGCCCTTCTCTTTAAGAGATACATTCTTAATTATCAAGAAAAAAGATGGTGGTGGGAAAGATGAGAAGATATGACAAAAAGGAAAAAGGGAGGTGGATCACTTGATGAGTTTTCATTCAATACCATTTTTGAAAGTGAAACTTATAGCCTCATTATAGCCTAACTGCTGAGGTTACTGAGAGTGGAATACATAAGAGTGAAGTAATTTGTAGATGATAAATCACCACCTATATATGAGGTTAGAGATAGCCAAGTACTTCAATATCAAGAAACTGGAATTGCCACCATACATGTAAATCAGAAGGGAAAAAGGATGTAAGATATATGCTAACCCAAATCCAACTATAATACTTTAATTAAGCAAATTATTGACCAAAATATCATAAATCTTCACAGCGATTCAGCTCCCCTCAGATTACTGCCTTGAAGTCGAACTAACTTTCCAATTCTTGGTAAAAACGTTTTCTTGGAGCGTTTTCAAATTTCTCTCTCTCTCTCTCTCTCTCTCTCTCTCTCTCTCTCTCTCTCTCTCTCTCTCTCTCTCTCTCTCTCTCCAGGGGCGGACCGACCAAGCTTCAAGGGTAGGCGGCCGCCCCCCCTGAAATCTAGAAAAATTTTTTTTTTTTAACCCGATCTATTTTATACTTTGCTCTGAGTTTTATCTTAATGATTTTTCTCTACTTGAGCTTATGGTACTTGATAATTAACTTGAGACCTATATTCTAAATGTAAGCTCTAATGAACATTTTTCAGAAGTGATAGGGAATTGTGAGTTTGCTCAAAAGTTAGTTCAGACGAAAAGGATAGTGTTTACTTATTAATCTATTTACTTGTAAAGTTAGTATTGATCTTACCGGTTAAAACTGCATCGGTTGATAGAGCTTTTTTGCATTGAAGATTATCAAAACTCCATTATGTAATTGCATGGGAGATAAGTGGATGAATGATTGTTTGGTGTCATACATCAAAAGGAACATATTCAAAATCGTAGACAATGAAGCTATTTTGCAAAGATTTCAAAATATGAAACAATGAATAGTATTGTTGTAATTTGTCATTTACTTTTATTTGAACGTTGTTTTGTGTAAGAAACATTTGATATTATTATATAGAATTTTGAAAATTATCGTATTCGTTGCATTATCCTAGAATTAATCATCTTACTTATGAAAACTCCATCTTAAGTTTTAAAGTGTGATTATAAAATTATGTAGTTCCAAATTTTATCTGTGATTTGAATTTAAAGTCTGGATTTTATCTGCATTCAACCTGCTGAACTGTAATAAGGACTTCAGGTTTTTTTTGTGTGCTCGAAGAATATTGAAGAAATTTGAATAACATTAGTACATGAAACCATTTTAAATTGGATGGTGAAAAAGATCCAGATGTTATTGGCTGCTACATGGTTGAATTCTGGCTGAACTTTTAAGGGTGGATGAGAATGGATCAGTTCATATTGATGGTAAGAAGTAAAGTTAATTACCTTGTTAGTGATCATACATGAAGAATAGGAGAATGAAAATTCCCTACGATTTGCTTCCAAGTTGATTGGCGACTCAAGCCAAAGAATGTGGCATAAATGATGCTTGCTTCAGACAAGAAAATATCCAAAGTGGTTTATGGGACTTCATATTGAAGATTTTGTACAGAATTGCAAGGGGTAGTATTCTATGGATTTAAGGGGACTAGATAGAAAACTGCAGGGTTCTCTTCTTTCCATGAGAGAAAATTGTGTAGTAAATCCAAGGGCTATTGGTATTGAATCTGAGAGAAACTGCATGCTCTACTTAGAATCTCCTATCTGGTGTTACCATGTCACTGCCCCTCTAAGACAGATCTGTTCAACAGAGTCTAACAGAGTCAGTTTTAGCATTAAAACATAAGCGCATGAAACCATTCCTGAAAAGCCTTTGGATAGAGGAGTTGTGTTTGGCTCTGACTTTTTTGTACATATACAAATTACAGTTGCATGAAGCTTCAGTTTTAACAATAACAATTTGGTTCTTTACTTTCAAATTTTTTTCTTTATGAGCAATATGTTGGCTTGGTAAGATTTCCACTATTTGTGAATATGCAATCACTTTCTTGCTCATTTCCCTATTTGATTGATGAAATGCATAATTTGCTTACATTTCCTTTATATTTTTTTGTGTGTATAAAGATATACTATCTGCTTGCTCAAAAATTGCATTGATGATGCTTTGTTGAGTTGACCAGTTCTTTTTATATGACACACAGTAGTGCACTTCATGTCTCTTAATCCCATGTGCCTATGTACACGTGTATGGTTATGCTTCATACCAGTGGCATTTGGTAAGATCTTTTGAGCATGATAATTTTTCTTTTATTTTTTGAATCCAATTCATTTAGTTGAGTCAGAGCATGCTCTGTGTTTATAAACATTTTGAAAGTAGTGTTCAGGACGTGCTGTCTCAAGATCAACACAGATATCTTCTAGGAACTTGATGTCTTAAACTTCTTACCTACCATCAACTTAAACTATCCTTGGATTTGGATGCTGTCATCTGTTCTATTTTAGCCATGAATATTCCTTTACGTTGTGTTTGAATCCCGGATTTTTGGAGGAAAAAAAATATGAAATTACATCTTACGTTTGGTTGTGAGAGAATGTAGAGAGTAAAAAAACATAAAAACGAAAGAAGTAAGAATTTAGAATCATCCATTATTTCCTTCTCTTTTTCTTTTTACTTTTCTTTTTCCTTAATAAATTTAGGATCCAAACATAGCATTAGGTTCTCTATTCTATTTTAGCCATGAATATCACTTCTTATTAGATGTGCTCGGTAGATTACGTGCCCTATGTGCTTGTCTTTTGAACATTGTTTGCTGAAGAAAAGATTATCACCATATTATGCTTACTTTGCTGCTAGCTAACCATTCACTGTTTGAGAGGTTGTGTAAAGCTTTGTAATGGCATATCAACACAAAGCGTCAAGCCCTCTCACCAAGTTCATTTTCTACCTCTTGCTTGGATTGTTTTCTCACGAGAAATGCTTATAACCTCGGGGCTGGGTCTAGTTTTGAATTCCTTGCTTGTCCCTTTGGTAAAGGATGGGGATTATCCCTCCTTGTTTCTGCTCTCATTATAGTTTTGTTGGGTTTGAAGCAGTAGGATATTGACGAGTTCTGCAGTTACAAGTTATGCGAGGAATTGTAGAAGGTAAACTGGATGCATAATTAACCTTCTGAGATTTTTTTTTTTCCTTCCTTCCTTCTCTCTCTCTCTCTCTCTCTAACTTTTTGGGTACAAGGATTTGCATTTCGTAATAATATTGTATAAAGAGGGTTGGCTTTAGCGCAACCAGGTGAGTTTGCATACAATTGACCCTCCGACTCTGGTGGAAACCGGCTACGAATGGAGCAAAAACATAAAGGAGGTCTTCACTGGTGAGATGAGGGACTTATTTGCCCTTCTATTTAAACACCATAGGCTTCTAGGTTTTGATTTTAGTACAAAATGTGGTTGGCAATTGCTTTTTATAAGCAAAGAAGAAAGAATTTTTTGGGTGCAAACAAGGGATGTCATGTGGAACATAATGTGGTAGGAAGGTTTAAATCAAGATGCTTTGACTGAACTTTGAGCTAAACCATTATAGCTACACGCCCACCTTTTCTCCTTAGTTGCTACCCACTCATCATTCTCTATCCTCTTCTCCCAAATCTTTCCCCATCTCTAGTATTATATGCATCTTCACCTAACAATAAGGATAAAATATTAATAACAAAAGGGAGGAAATTAGCCACTAAGTACATTTTTCCAATAAAATAAATTGGTGAAATAATACAAAAAGGATTCGTTTTCATGTTGGCTTTCTTTTTGCTTCTTACAACAAATAAGCACTTGCCAAAACTCAACTATTGCAGGTAAGGACCTTTTCTTTAATTAAGCCTAGAAACTCCACGTGTGCAAAATGTTAGGATAAAATACACTTTGCACATTTATCCTTTACGTTGAATCTTACTTCATGATTTGTATTTTTAATTATAATAATTAAGTCTATATACTTTTAATTCGTTTGCAATGTTACCCTCCTGAAGTGAAATTCGATATGAAGTGCAAAAGTGCAAAGTGCATATTATCCCAACACTTATTTTTGCAAGAGGTGGAGTCTTTAAGTTAACTGAGTTAGTGTATCTAACTTTACATGGTTACCCTTTCGGTGAATAAAGGAGAATTGATGTCAATAGTGCAATTTTTTTTGAAAATTACAAATATTACAGGCTTCATCAAATTAGGGCGTTGCCTTGTAATAATAGTATAGACATGATATTGTGTGGACTATCTTCTCTTTTTCTACAAAACATTGTGTGCTAGTTTGCTTTTGCTTTGGATGTGCAAGTTGAAGTGTGGTCAAAGCTGTCTTTGGGGGGCACATTTCATCCATCATATTATTAAAAACAGCCACACCACTCACTCATTGTCAATTGCGTTAAAGCTGTTGACTTAGCGAGCAACCCCATGATGTGATATCCAGTAAAAGTAGTTCTGTCTGAGCAAGTCCAGGTGTATAACCTCACTCTTATAAGTAGGAATTGTTTTTATGTTTCAAACTTATAAGTCGCTCAAATAACAATGAAATAATCTTACCAATATATATATACATACTATATGCAAGCATTTAGGTTGGGGTTATTACAAGAGGGGTGACAGTTTGGTGATATGTTACTGGGTTAACGTGGAGACTTATGTATCTTAATGTGTATTAATTTATTGCCATTGTATTCGAAATGGGAAGCGTAGAGGTGGGAGGTAAAACCGAATTGATCAATATATGAAATCGAACCAATCCAAACTGGAAAGACTCCGGTTTGTTTAGCTTGACGCACAATTTTTATTTGCATCATGTAAGATTTGACAAGTTATTTGGCCTTTAAAAAAAATAATGGTGTTGTGTTTTCACTTAACTTTTTCACCAAATCCTATTCTGAATTAATATATATTGTATATATATATGTTAGTTTTGGACATCCACTTGATTTTTTTTTTTTTTTTATCGACATCCATTTGAATTTAAGTTACTCCATTCACATTTTGGTATATCCCTGCGTTGAAAACACATTCAAAAAGAAAAATGAAAACCATCTCAGCAACTAATAAAAAACTTCAAATCAGGGTAATGATATACATATATTTTATACAAAAAAAAATATACAGATTTTTGGCTGAGTTATGGACCTTCCTAATACTTTAAATAAAAAAAATTCACCAAGATATTTTTAATTATAAAACCGCCTCTACATATCATTATAAATTTAAGAAGAATAACATTTTTGTAAATCCTATCATTTCGAGATGACTTAGCTTTGGCATTGTTTTCTTGAATAATCCCATTTTAGGTGGAGTTTGCACACACAAAAAAATGCTATTTATACAAAACATCCAACGAAAATCTTCATTAACAATAATTATATACCAAGCTATGCACAATTATCATATAAGCATTTTCAAAGTCTCCAATCTCCATCCGTTTTTTTTTTTTTCCCCTCTTTCATTTTTGTGATTGCTGAATTAGTGAAGTAAGCAAAAGCTTCGGTTGACCATTGTCTGGCCACTAGTTGACTTTAAATGGCTGCTGAGTTGGTGAAAACCTTCAGTTGACTCCACGAGTGGTTGACTATAACAATAAAATTGACTTATTTTGTGGAACCAAATCGACTTGAACTACCAGCAACATGTCATTCGAGAGGCTGAGCCAGAATTTCACTCAACATTTCAACAACGGGGTCTAGTGGGGCTGAGGTAATTAATACTAGCATTTCTCTTCGCTTATACACAAAATATCATAGTTATTAAGACCGGACCAGTTGAATCAGAATTGAACACTGATGCAGTTCAATTAATTTATAAGAAATGCAAATATTAGTGGACCGTGTTGAACTGAAAATATTAGTGAACCAATTGGCCAATTTTTTTTAAAAAACCTTTGATTAGCTTTCACTTTATAAGCCTCTTCAAAAAATTTGTAGCTTCCAAGAGTTGATTACCATTACTTCACTTGATTCTTTCTGTTTTACTTTACAATATAAATTATATTTAATGTAAAACATATATGAATAAATAAAATATATTTAATTTATAATACTGGTTGAACCAATTGAACTGTTGAACTGGTAGTTTCATTAATTTGATGTCCGATTCAATTCTGATAATTATGTAAAACATAAATTTTGCAGACACGTTCGAAACTATGTACAGGTGAAGGTGGCCAGGTTTTTGAACTTTTATTTTTTAGGTTTTTTTTAATGTTTATGAGAAGAAATAGTGTATTAGCTTAGCTCTCTTGGAATTCAGAAAATATTACCTTTGGCTCTCAAAAATTTTCATTTTTTTTCCTTGACCCACGTTAACAAAATTCTTAATTCCGTCGCTCATTAAAATTCTTCCATTTTGAATTAGAGATGTTGTAATGTATTCTTTCCCAAAAATTTCTCTTACCAGACCAAATTAAAAGCTTGTTATGGCCGAATCAACTTAGATGCAAGAGTTATTTTCATACTTATTTACCAAAGCTCAGTGTTTTTGACTTATTTACCAAACACAATTTATTCAAAAAATTATGTTTTAAAAATACGACTTTAAGCTTGATTCATTATCTATTAGTCTAATAGAAATACGACCTCTCTTAGATATACGGTTTATGCCGGAAAGGTACGAAGTTGGACTAATTTGGAAACATTGGGCAATTTACTTTATACCTACTATTCCGTCTGGTTTTTGGTTCCTAGTCTGATTTTATTAGTAGCCATGATTGGGGCTATAGTACTGACTATGCATAGGACTACTAAGGTGAAAAGACAAGATGTATTCCGACGAAATGCTATTGATTCTAGGAGGACTATAATGAGGAGGACGACAGACCTACTCGCGAGTTATGTTTTCAAAATAAGAATTGAAGTTTTAAGTTATGTCTTTAAAACATTACTTTAAAAGTTTAAAGTTTGTTTCAAATTATTATTTAAGCTGTGTTTTGAAAGTATAACTTTAGGTTTAAAGTTATGTTTTAAAAATACAGTTTTTTTATATAACATCGGTTTGGTAATTAAGATTAAATAATTTGTAATTAAAACATAAAATTTAAAATAATCCTTATTTGGGCATAATCTCTCAGTTTGTTGATTAAATACTTATTATGATTAATTTAATAAGTGCAATCTTTTTAAAGATCAATTTCGTGTTTTTTTTGTTCTTTTGCCCTATTTTCTGTTATGGGCCAACCCATGAAAAGAACTTATTATGTTCTCTTTTTATTTTTTATTTTTTTATGTGCAACCTTCCAAATTATAGAGCAACTAATTATGACCTTCAAACTCTAATTATTAGCCTGAAATATGATAAACAAAAAAGATTTGTGAACAATCACCCCTCGTGTATATATATATTGGCTTGCCATGTATATTGATATCAAAGAGAGTATCAGGCCCCAAAAGCTATACATTATGCCATTGTCCAAAAGCTATAGACAGAATTTTATATACAAAAGTTTATAGAATGATATAATTATTTTTGGTGTCTTCTCATTTTAAATAGAAATACTTACTGCTTATAATTTTAAAAATCACTGTCACATCATTTTTGGAGAAATTTCTCGTATGAAACTAAGTTTTCTTTTAACTTGTTTTTGCCCAAGGCAAAACAAAAGTTAACCCCAACCCGTTGACTCAAACTAATCCTCCGCTCATTAATTCTATCATATAATAACAATAATATTTTTAATATTCATATAATATGGTTCTTTTCTTTATGGAGTCAAAGGGCCACCCAAACCCAAATCAAAAGAAAAATGAAAGTTTAATATACAAATAACTATAAAAAAATTAAAAAAGAGAGCCAACCAAAGCAATGCAAAGCTGCCAACCCAAGACTATTATTATACATCTATTATTATAATTGCATAAATTATTTTGACTTATACTTACACAAAGTATGTTATACATATATTATTTGTATTCTATACTTACAGATAAATTATTTGGTGTTAATAATAATAATAATAATAACCTTAGTCATTTCATAATCGCATCATGACAAACAGCTCATCAACAAAGGTAAGCCCATCTCTAAGATGACATTAAAATTAAAAAACATAGAAAACAGAAATAATAATTCCTATTAGAGTGGGAAAAAAAAAAAAAAAACTTAAAAAGAGTTTTGCGTAGTAGATACGTTTGGTTAGCTGAAGCATTAAGCCAAGTCTACATAAATACGGCGTCGTTGTGTGCTTCCATAAGACCTAGAGAGACCCCTATTTTGGTAGACTTGGACGGGCGATGAAAGTTGAAAGCCCTCCATCTTCTCGTCGGATTATGCTGACTCACTTTTTTTTCCTACCAACCAAACGGAGTCATTCAGTAGTTGTGGAGTCAACGCCGTCATCACGGCTTGGAGACAGATGCGGCGTCTTTAACGGAAGCGTCTCCTCCGCCGTTACCCATCGTGGCGGACTGAACGGTCAACACGGACATGCTGGGGGAGGAGGGCCCACCAACATCGACTCCTCCTCCTCCGTTGGCTGCGAGAAGTGAGTGGTTGGCTGCTGCCATGGGATTCCTGGAGTGACAAGTGGCGGTGGAGATGGCGGTGGCGAGGGAGATGGGCATGAGGCAGAGCCCTTTCCCTTGCAGGTATTGCATGGCGGACCCCATGTCCTCCTCCATCAGCTTCGCCACCTGGTGCTCCGTCACCGTTATGCTGTCGTTATTGTTATTCGATGTCGACGCCGTTTGCGTTCCGTTACCGCCCCTCCCTCCTCCACTTGCCTGTATACAGTCACCACCTCCCTACAAGACAAAACCCGCATAAAAGATATATAGTTATAATATGCCAGTGCGTACAGTTTAGAGAGAGAGAGAAGCAAAGGCAAAGGAGCTTCCGTAGCTGAAAATTTTTTAGAGGAGAGAGAGGAAAGGGATTGGAATCTGGAAAGTGGGCACGCGTGCTTCTTTTTGTTTTGTCGTTCTGTGCTGATTGAGAATTTTGAAAACTTTGATGAGAGAGAGAGAGAGAGGGGTGATGTTTGCAAGCCTTGATTGGTTTCTTCAAGGATTGTTTTTTATGCTTTTACGTTTCTTTTGTTTCTGTTTCTTTTTCTGGATAGCTTAAGAGGTTGGCTTACGAGGAAAAAAAAGCATGGAGTAAAAAAAAAGGAGAAAAAAAAAAGCATGAAAATGGGTTTTCTTATTCAATCCCACACCTACAAATAAAATAAATATATATAATTTATAAACATGGAGGTATATATATATATATATATAGAGAGAGAGAGAGAGAGAGAGAGAGAGACGTAATTGACCTCAGAGGACATATCGGCAACAAGGGGGGCAACAGCTGTAGCGCCACCCAATCTGCTCATACTCAGAACCTGAACGCAGACAGAAGAGACGCAGTAATGGAATTTTAGAATCCCCAAAATAACAACTCAATTAGAAAATAAAAAAAAATTTTTTGCCCATAAAATTTGACAACCATTGGAATCATTTAAAATTTTTTATTATCACAGAATATTTTCTGTCTGTTCTATACCTATGCATTATATACATATATATATATATAGAGAGAGAGAGAGAGAGAGAGGATACTTTGACTTGGAGCTGGAGGAATTTCACATAGTCAATGATCTCATCAAGCATTGAAGCCTTATCAGTCTGCCATGCCAAACAAAACCCAAAAACAAGACGCTAATCAACATATAATGAAACAATTTCCACTAAACAAATTCAGGAAAAAGACTCAATTAGCCCTCGTATAATATCCAGCTGCCGGATCCTATTATGTGCTATCCAGCTTTTACTTTCAAGTACGCACGGAAAGATATACAAACAGATATATATACACAAATAAGTGGTCCACAACCTCAGATATTCGCTCCAATCTTCTGACACGTGTATTTACTCTGATATTCAAATCGACAAAAGTGCCCCAAGCAGTTTCATGAATTACGAATTTAGAACACTCCGGTGCACTCTGGCAGTTACAGATTCCCCGTCGGGATGAGAATTTTAATTGCTTTTTCTTTTCTTTTTTTTTAATTTTCTGGAGCTTATAGGAATTTTCAGAGGTATTATGAAATCTCAATTTCAACTGAAGCACATTAATAATTTCATAATTAAACTAATTAATAGATGATAAAATTATACCTTATTGGCATTGGGGACAAGTTCCTGAAGAGCTTTCATTCTCTCTGCAATTCTCTCTCTCCGTAACTGCAACAAAAAAAACCCATTTCAGAAGCACAAAAAACAAAAACATGTGTAAACAGATGACGAGGACAATTGGCGGCCGTACTCTTTCAGCGATGCTGTGAGGGTCAGTGGCCTGACCTCTCCGAGCCCTCACTCTCTGTCTCGGCTGTGACGGTGCTCCTCCCGCCGAGCCACTGGCTGCCGTTGCTTGGTTCATCAACCCCGCCGGCGCTCCATAGTTCTGCGCCTGCATCGTTCCCCCCTGTAAACGACCCACAATTAGACCCTAATCATGGTTACACTTATATAGATATTTTTGTATGTATATGTCACTGACCTGAGGATGGTGGAAATGCTGAGCTTGGTTAGAGGTCTGACCGGTACCATGCAGAGATCCGGCGAATCCATTGTACAGAGCATGAACTGAACCATCACCTCCCTGTAATTATCACGGTAGTTGATCACTATTCTATGCTTAGCGTATACAATCGAAGAATTCCACTCTTTCTAGCAGAGAACCTACCGGATTTGGAGATTTGAAGGAGGAACCGTCAACCACGTCGTCGCCACTACCGAGTAGCAGAGGCATCGGCAACAGTCCTGACTCGCCGGCGCCGGAACCTCCCGTAGGCGACCGCAAACCACCGCCCCTCGACTGCAACAGCAACTGCGGCTGAAACAACATCGACTTAGCCGCCGACGTAGAATTCGCTCGGCCGCCACTGATCTGGTGTTGCCGGAGCTTCGAGACCAGCGCCGCCGACTGATCATGGTCGAACTGAAACTGATGCTGCGAAACATTCTCCGGGTTCGACGGCCCCTGATCGTCGGACGACGCCGTGTCCCGGGATTTGTGCGAGCCAATCCCCGCAGCCATGGTGTTCGACGATAGGTCCCAGGGGGACTTAGGGTTCGCTCCGGCGAGGTCCGGCCACGAACACGAAGGCAGGGTCGAGAGCATTTGCTCAAAGAACTCGTCGTGGGACGACGTTGGATCGAAGTGTTGAATCTGGTTGTTGCCGATCTGTTGTTGGTGTTGACCGTTTTGAAGGTCTTGAAGAGACATTTGGGTTTGGTTTAAGATTGAGTTCATTGCTTGCATTTCTCTACTACAAGGCTGCATAACTTCAAAAAACCCAAAACAACAATTTTATCAAACACAGACAAATATATCCATGTATGTATACGTAGGGTTACTCTAGAGAGAGAGAGGGAGAGAGAGAAGGGCTGAGTCTGATGATTTCACAGCATACCTGATACCTGAGTCTTGGGTTTTAGAGAGAGAAACTTAGTATGGACTTATATGAAGAGTCTCTTTCCCTTCTCTTCTTCTGTATACGACTTTGATTCAATTATGGTGAATCTCATATATAGAGATAGAAACTTATGTTTCTTCATTTCGATTGCTTGTAAGCTCTCTCTCTCTCTCTCTCTCTCTCTCTCTCTCTCTCATGAAACGTGGGCCTATATTATTGGCTAGACTGAGCTAAATATTTGTAACATTCCACTCTCTTGATTGGCGCGTGACTTGCTTAAGGCACGTTTGGTTGTGTGAATTGGTTTGTTTAATATATTATGGCATGTTGTTTGCTTTTGTCTCTAAGGAATTAATAAAAATAAAAAGAACACAAAGTATGCTATTTCCCACTACTTGGCTGCCATGGAAAGGTGAGGAGAGAAAGGGAAAAAAAAACATGATATGAAATGAGTAATAAATTCATAATTTTAGATCCTTTTTAAAGTACTTTTAATTGTCATTTTATCTAGTTACCTTTGCAAGGGAAATGCCCGCTTCCTCCAATATTTTCAAACTAGAAATAGCAAGTAAGTGAAGATGAGAGAATATTTAAATGAGTAAATTCAAACTAGTAGTAAACCAAAGCTATGCACGAAAACTTAGAATAAAAAATAAATAAATAGTTTTAGAACATTTTTTTATGCATGTTAAAATAATAGTAGAAGAGAAAGAGAAAGAAAAAGAAAGAATTGGTGAGAATTATCTTTGTATTGAATTGAATGAATAAACTAAAGATAAGTACACTATACATATAGCACAATGAGGAGTGTTGACCAAGAAACCCTAAACTATGAAACTAAATCAAATCCCTATAACATCAAATCTCTACAATATGTATAATATATACTAAGATATTATATACACTAACACCTCCCTTCTCTCTCAAACTGAAAGTGGTATTGTAGAGACCAAATTGAATTTGAAAATTAGATCATAAAACAGTTCTAGAGGATGAGACTTGGTAAAGATATTAGCAATTGGATTAGCAGATGTCTCAGAGAAAAGATGAACAATGCCACGAATGACATGCTGATGAATGCAGTGACAATCAATCTCGATGTACTTAGTGTGATCATGAAACACATTATTGTGAGCAATCATAATATCACTACGATTGTCACAATAAAGAACAGTAACGCCAGAATGAGAGACACCTATGTCCTGAAATAACCACTGAAGCCAAAGAAGTTCTTGAGTGGTGTTAGCTAGTGCACGATATTCGACCTCAGTGCTAGACCGAACAGTAAGGGTTTGCTTTTTACTACAATAAGAAATGAGAGAATAGCTAAGAAAGAAGCAGAACCTAGTGGTAGAATGATGATCAGTAAGATCACTAGCCCAATCAGCATCAGAATAGGCATGGAGCTGTAGAGAAAAGTGACGAGAGTAATGTAGACCATGAAACAGAGGACCCTTAATATAGCGAAGAATACGAAAAACTGCAGCATAGTGAGTGGAACGAGGCGAGGACAAGAACTGACTAACAAAGTAAACAACATGAACAATATCAGGGTGAGTAACAGTTTTAGGGGGGGTGTTAGTGTACATAATATCGTAGTGTATATTATATATATTGTAGAGATTTGATATTGTAGGGATTTGATTTAGTTTCTTAGTTTAGGGTTTCTTGGACAGCATTCCACATTGTGCTATATATACAGTGTACTTATCTTTGGTTTATTCATTCAATTCAATACAGAGATAATTCTCTCCAATTCTCTCATTCTATTTCTTTTCTATTGTTATTCTAACATAGTGTCAGAGCTGGGTTCTAAATGACCTTCTCCTTTTCGAACCACTCAGTTCACGCTCTTACCTCACATTTATATGCTTCGCGTGAGGGAAGGTGTGAGTGAAATCCCACATCTTCTCACATCTTAAAACCACTCAGCTTATGCTCTTGCCTCACATCTCTAAGCTTCGCATGAGAGAGGATGCAAGTGAAGTCCCACATCACCTCAATACGAAGGCCTATAACTCCATATATGCTCTTAGGCAACCCTCACCTTGCAATCCAGTGGTAGAACGATGATCAATAAGATCACCAGCTCAATTAGTATCAGAATAGGCATGGAGCTATAGAGAAGAGTGACGAGAGTAATATAGACCATAAAACAAAATATCCTTAACATAGCGAAAAATACAAAGAGCCGCAGTATAGTGAGTGAAGCAAGGCGAAGATAAGAACTAACTGACAAGGTAAACAACATGGACAATATCAAGGCGAGTAACAGTTGGAGGGGGGGTGTTAGTGTATATTATAATATAGTAGAGATTTGATATTGTTGGGATTTGATTTAGTTTCCTAGTTTAGGGTTTTTTGGTCGGCACTCCTCATTATGCTATATATGCAGTGTACTTATCTTTGGTTTATTCATTCAATTCAATACATAGATAACTCTCTCCAATTCTTTCCTTCTATTTCTTTTCTATTGTTATTCTAACATAATATCAGAGCTGGGTTCTGAATGGTCTTCTCCTCTTGGGACTACTCAACTCAGGCTCTTATCTCATATCTCCACGCTTCGTGTAAAGAGGGTGTGAGTGAAATTCTACATCTTCTCACCTCTTAGGACCACTCAGCTCACGCTCTTACCTCACATCTCTATGCTTTGCGTGAGGGAGGGTATGAATGCAGTCCCACATTGCCTGAATACGAAAGCCTATAACTCCATATATGCTCTTGGGCAACTCTGACCTTGCAAGTTAATTTTCAAGACTAAGTTAAATCCATGAGTTCTTCAATAATGTACAAATATATAGTAAAGGAATCTTTTAGTGCATCATTTTGCTGGAATCAAAATATTTTCAAGATCGGAGTCACAATTTGTATCGATTAAACAAAATTTTAATAAATTCTTGAAGAGTTATATATTCTTTGTCCCTGACGCCGAGTCAACTCCTATGCTGCTAGCTATGCCTGCTTCGTTCCCCAGCACGGTCGACATTCTGTAGAGTCGGATCTTAGAACCTAATTGCCTTCTGAGAAAAAAATCTCAATTAGGTAGTGCATTTATTTTTTTTGTTGTTAGTCATATGTACCACTTGAATTCAAAATTTAGAACGGGTAGTCATGTAATAAGCGGAGAGTAAAAATCATAAAGAAGATATTATCTTAAAAATACAGATGCTACAAATTTTTTTAGTATATGTTCAAGTTGTGGCGGAGCTAGGAAATACATCCAGGGGGACAAGTATTAGTGGTAGAAAAATTTTTGTATAATTTTAGATGAGTTCCTAAACAAACTAATTATTTTAGGGACATTTTTAATGTTTCAAGGGGGTAAAGTGAAGAATATTTTTAAAATTGTAGGGTAAAAAAAAATTTCAAAAGTTGAGGGGCAGCTGCCCCCCCTGGGGCCACTATAGATCCGCCCCTATGTCCAACTTGAAAATTAATCTGAAGTTTAGTCCCAAGTATTATAGAAGTACTTGCCAAATGGCTAATTTACTTTGCGTGATTTTCACGCGCTGATATGCGCGGGGAGTGAAGTTTGTGTTAATCACTCTCACTTAGGTCGCTTGGTCGGCCAATCTCGTTAGGGTTCGTTTTCAACTCTCGAGGAATTGTCGAAATCACTATGGATTATGTGTCACGCGTTTTTTTCTGTTTTTTTTTTCTATATATTTTTTGAGAAAGTCTAGCGATTGTACAACAGTCGCCTGATGTTAAAATTCCTTTTTTTTATTAAGTGTATCGATCGAGACTTAAAAAAACTTAAAAAAGAAAGGTGGTGTCTGTTTCCTGAAATAAGATCATTTGGAATTGAATTAATACTTTTGTGATTGGTCTTTTTTCGTATTTAGGTGTGAAAAAGAAAAAATTATTTAGTGTTACATGAACACTACATCAATCTTACTCCACCACTCACATAGTAATACGATTCCCTTCAAATATCCTATTTAGTAGGTGCAGGATCAATGAGTGAAGGAGTGAGAGCAGTGGTGTTCTTGGAGTATTAAATAATTTTTAAAAAAAAAGAGTTAAGACAAACAATTGTAACATAATCATTTATTCAATATATATAGAATTATATGAGTTGAGAGAGGGTAAGGTAAATAGAGGCTAAATTATGAAATTACCATCCTAATCGAAAATATAATCTAAATGGTTATTTGTCACCTGTTGATCACCAAAAGCCGAAACATTATTAGGTCTTTTTGGAGAACCACGTAGCTGTCCTCATCTCAGGTATTACTTTTGTTCTATTTTTTTAATATTTGGTGAATTGGATGGATTCTTCACTATAAATCTTATAGTAAGAGTGACATAGAATATTTATCCAAATTAGAGAGTTGAAAATGACAATTGTACCTAATTAGGCTTTGAACCAGGCCAACTGCTAGGGTTATGAAACAGGGCTATATGTACCTCTACCGCATGGTTTGGTGATAAACTAGTCCTTTTAGTATTGTATTTGGTTGAACCTAGGTTGTTTATTTAGACCTAAGATTATGTAAAACCATGCCTAGCTTGATATGGCTAAGCTCATAGTTCAGTTTAAAATTTTAACTCAATCAGCACTCAGCAGATGTCATGACTAATAATTTTTAAAAAATGGTATTCTTCAATAAAATTTATATTAAAAATTTGATCAAATGATGTGATAATAATATTTTTATAATTAAAAGCCTTCACATAGGTGTTTTATTTTAAAGTGAAAATTCTCCCTCAACTATATCATTCTCTATAGAAAAAAAAAATTTTGATGGAAATTTTTTATTGTATAGCATTGCTCATAATTTTTTCAAAGTTTAATTTAGTATAGTTAAGAAAAATATTGAGCAATTATCCCAAAGGGTGTGACTATACTACTCCAATCTTCTCCTTTGGAAAATATGAGTGGGCTTAATGCATCGTATTTAGCACTTGCAATTTGGATCGACATAAAAATTATGGATGCCAAACTTGAAACAAAATATTCCAACAATAATATTAGTTTGTCCATGGTTATTAACTTCTTAAAAAAGAATAGTCGAGTGCATGAGACTTTCTGCTATTATAAAGTTTAAAAATGATCAGATATACACAGTCTTAGTCATATATAAAAAGAAGCTAGTTCCAGTTTTTTTTTATAAATATTTCTTACCATACCTTTTGTAAAATTGATGAACATTTTTTTTATTTTCTTAAGTTATTTTAAGCCCTTTTAGGAATCCATATGCAACTCATTATACTGTGTTGAGCTCATATGATATATTTCTCATCATAGAATGTGCATCACGTTAAATTTTAATCGATCTACTGATAATATTAAAAAAAATTATACAAATGAGCATTAAAATGCGACTAGTTGTCATGAAAAGTTATGAAAATAATACTCACAAAGACCATGCCCATTTAATACCTTGGAATCACACAAAATGCTTATTATTTTGTGATGTTTCAAACATTTGCTTTTCCAATGAGTACACTATTTGCAATATAGTATTCTCATCATTTTTAGTGTTCCAAAAGCACATACAAGAAATGAATTCTCCATTGCTCCTCTTACCAAGCCTTATGTAGAAAATAACATACACAGAGAGAGAGAGAGAGAGAGAGAGAGAGAGAGAGAGAGAGAGAGAGAGAGAGAGAGAGAGAGAGAGGTGATAATTAACAAATCAAGAACAAGAAGATACTGATTGCTCATGATCCAACATATATATAAATATATAAAACACTGCATGCAATACAAAACAGTGCAATACGCATATCCGTATATGGTATCATGAAATATCAACTGCATGCTCATTGCTCATGTTGGCTCTCTGTTTGTTAAAATCCGACCAAGAATGAACAAACCTTGATAATAATGCTGTTGATATTTGAATATCCATTAGCATGAGATCTAGGAACTACTATGCTAATCTCGAGCAATATCGTCATCATGTGATCAGATCAATCTGGAGATGATCTTAGTTGTTGTTCATGTCCATATTAACTGTACCAAATAAGATCTTAAAGACATAGAATCAAAAGAAAAACGAAAAAAAAAAAGTTAATAATATATAGGGATTCAATGATATTTTTCTACTGACATAGTTCATATTATATATACTAGAGGGTGAGCCACACGCAATAAGTCTGCAACTCTCTTATAGTAGTTATACAGACGTTAAGGAGTGGAAAAATTGACATTCAATTGCAGGAGGAATTTGAATGGTCAAAATTACCTTTAATTGCTTTAACTAATAAAGTAAAACAAGTCTGCAAAATTCAAACATTTTAAGGATATTTTTGACAAGTAAAACTTCTAGTGTCCTGCCTTAACATATTAGAATATATATATATATATACTTTAGAAGATACAAATAATTAAGCCTTTTTTTATGTTCAGGAGTCAAGGGTATCCAGGTCAAAATAGGCATTATTTTTTGTGATTGTATTAGAAAGATATTATCCCATCATTGATATGTTTTCATCGAGATTATGAAGCTAATTGAATTTTCAAGAGAGTTATCTTACTTAATACTATGTTTGAATCTTGAATTTGTGGAGAAAAAAGAAAAAGCGAAGGGAAATGATTGGAAAAGAATATGAAGTAAAGGAAGAAAATTTCTTTCTTTCATTCTTTGTTGGGTATAGATATTTGTGAAAAATATTTAATTTTTAGTTTTGTTAGTCGTAAAAAAAAAATAAATATATAAGTAATTTCGTTTCTCCTTCATGCTTAATCAAGCTTTTTCAATAAGTGATAGATCATAGCCATATGAGGCTAGAAGGCTTATGACAAGATTCATAATTTTATTTTCTGTTGAAGACAATTATAATGTTTGCAATGTTATAGGATTTAATGGATATCATTAACCCACCACAAGTTTCGTGATTACAAGAAAATTTATGCTTATTTAACTTTATACAAAGATTGATAAGACCTAGAAGATGATGAACGCATCTATCTAGGCATAGGATTACCTAAAATGTTTGTAAAAATGGATAAAGTGTTTGGTCACTCAGCTTCCTTTATTTGAACCAAGCATGCTAAAGACATGAGGCTATGTGCGTCTCCATATACAGTAAAAGAACATGAAATTGTTCATTGCATTGACAGACATAAATGTTATTGAGATTGATTAGGTAACAAGTCATGAATGTTATATTTGGATTTTGAATTTGTCAAGAGAGAAAAAAATGAAACGTAACATTTTAGGACCCGTTTGATAGGGTTTTTTTAGCTTAGTTCTTTTTTTAGCTTATAAGCAAAAAAAGCTATTGTTTTCACTTTTTTGCTTTTTATTTTTTGTTTTTTTTGCTTATCTTTAGTTTATAAAAGCAAAAAAAAAAAAAAATTAGTTTTTTTTCTTATAAGCCAAAAAAGCTAAAAAAAAATAAAAAATCTTTACCAAACAGGCTAACCTTTTATGAATAACTCCCTGAAAAATAGACTTTTTTATGAATACCTATTTATGTTCTTCTTATTTTCCTAGCACAACCAAAAAAAAAAAAAAATTCACTTTATTTTCTTTACCTATTTTTTATCTTTTCTTTCCACTTTACTCTACAAGTCCAAGATCTAAACACGACAAAAAAAGTTATACCAATAGAAATGCAAGAAAATGTCATAATTTATGTCAAAATAATGCTACTAATAATCCCATTCCTTATCATATTCTTTTACTCTTATTAGACACAAAGCTGTGGAATCCATATTAATGATACACATGAGACCCATTCACTTTTCTCTAAGAGTGAGAAAATGAAGTGCCAAATTTTTTGCACCATTTTCCTTTGAAGTCATTATAGAACCATGGATATATACAAGAGTTGCTATGGAAATAATTTGGATTCATGGAGTGAATGATGTTAGATGAGAATGAACTTGATAACACTAGAGCCACTAAGCATTGCTAGTGAATTGATAGGTGGCAATAGAGTGGAAAATGATGCATTCTAGGTGATTAAATGAGTCTTAACGTCCCATTTTGTTTTCTTCATAACCCTTTTGTTGATCAAGGAAGTGCTTGCATTAACTTTGAACATAAAGGATCCATTTGGTTGTGTAATTAATTATTTCACGTTGAATTAACTCAAAACATGAGTATTTATTAATTAGGTAACTTGAAATTTACCCTTGTTTTGTAATAGTTTCAAACTTTTCGTTTCATTTTACGTATTTTCAAAAATAAAAACAATAGGAACTTTGAAAATAGCATCATTTTCATCTTATTGCCATTTTCGTATGAAAATGGTTTTAAAAACTTAACAAATAAAACTTTTTTTGTTCCTAAAATTGAGTGTTTTTTAGAAAAAAATTCAAAAAATAGTTTTTGAAACCAATATACTAAACACGATTTCAATAACTTTCATAAAGTGAAAATAGAAAACAGGAACCGAGACCACAACCAAATACAGTTGAATACCTAAATTTTAAATTTGGTAAATTCATCTTCTAAAAGAAATTAACAAATTTAAATTTTTATACGTAAAATTTTTTTAGGCATTTATTTTCTATAACCAATCACATAAATTATCTAATTTATGAATGAACTAATTCTTACCGGCTCAAATTGAAATGAACAACCAGGTTAATTCATGCATGAATACAACTTTGGTAAGCTTTCAAATAATTTTCTTTTACGTTAGGTTCCAAAGTACTTTTGTTTTGATCTTCAATAGGATGAGAACCTATCTTGAAAAATCTAAGTCTATATATATTGGGAAAGATTAGGATAAACCTTTTTCTAACGCTAGGTATTAGGTAATAATCAAAGCCATATAACAATTAGACAGCAATGCTTCTGCTAGTAAATTTTTGTATGCTTGTAATTCATAGTGGTTTCACTTTTTTAGCTCACTAATCATGTTTACAGCTAAAGAAATTCAGAGAAAACTAATGACTAATGAGTTGTTGAATTTGGGCTAACTTAAATTCCTAGTTTCTTTCTCTCTTGACATGATTTGAGTCCATATGTGGGAGTATATCGATATATTGGTTACATGGATAATATTCCTAGAGAGAGAGAGAGAGTAGAGATAGCTTTAGCATAGGTCCTCGACAAGGCCAAAAGATGTAGGTATATGTCCTTGTCTTGTACCAATCACATCCCCACTTTGTTTTTAGGTGAGTAGGCCACCTTTACACCTCACTCCACCGATTACACTACACATATGCCATGCCAACCCTTAAACCATTTCATATGTATAATTATCTTGCTTGTTCAGTAAGGGTGGGGACATCTATTCTGCCTCTATGTATATTAATAAAGGGTAAAAGCTAATTTACTTGTATTTGTGCTTATTGTTATGTTAAGAGAAAAGTTAAATTCTTTAATTCTTAAATATTACAAGCCTTAAGAGAGGAAACATATCGAGTGCTAGCTTGTACATGGCTTTTTCAGATATAATTATAATAAACTAAGCTTTTTTGCTTTTTTATTTTGATTTTTGTTAAATTGGGCTCCTTTATAGCAAGTTGCTAATTCAAACGGCAATTAATCGTGCGATTGTCATATTGAAAATTGGTTCTTAGGTGATCTCATTTTTTTTTTTCACTTTTAAGTGTTTTCATTTTATTTTATTTTATTTTTGCTTGAAAGGCAACAAGAATTCATCAATTTCTCTTTTAGTCTTTTTCACATTCAAGGTTGAATTCATTTCCCATGAGGTCTCCCTAAGAGTTACTTTCTTTTTAACTTTAGGTCTCCCTAAAATATAAAAGTTTGCGTTTGTAATCTAGATTTGCAATTTTCAATTTCACATTCAACGTTAAATTTCATCTACTATTAATTGTGCCTCCTTTGAAGTAACATCTACATTTTATTATCGCCAAGAGCATGTCCTTCTTCCTCTATGATATGATTAATATCATTGATATTAGTCAGCTAGAACTTCAATAAAATCTAAAATCAAATAATAGCTGTGACAATCACTATAGCATAATGTAAATTCACACCCTTTTAATGATAGTGAATTAATTTTTGGAAAAAAGGTAAGAGTAACAAAAGTTTAACTATATCCTTTAAAAAAATAAAGGGATCTCATACATATAAAGAAGCTTATAAACAATTCATTGAGAATGTCAGAATCACACCAAGAATTCAAGCACCCTCAGCATATAGATCCAGAAACATCATACACACACACACACACATATATATATAAGGAGAGAGAGATATGCTTTTCACCATTAGAGATTCAATATTTTGGTCAACTCTTTTACAGCTTTCTTATATATTGATAGCTTTGAGATGCGTTATTAAAGAACAAAAGGATAACAGCAGAATTTTAAATGGTCTCTCACTACAAGTGCAGCATATTCTACCAAAGTACTAATTCCAATAATTGCTACAAGCTGTTAATTAATCAAATCTTTTCAGTAAAAAAAATAATAATTGCTACATGCTAAGGTCAACCGTTCAACCTATTAACAGTGTATTTTAATCACAAAATCAACTGCAAACTCATGGAAATGTAACACAAAATATATGTGAAATTTTTAGAAAATCTTGATTCAATACGCGAATCAAATTGACGAGTACGAACTATCTGCAAGAGAAGAAGATAATGAAAATGCGTCGACCCTCTTTGAGTCAAAGGCATCCGATGATTAAGTTAACAAATTTAATCACAGTGAATCGAATAAAGTATTAAGAGCTAGAACTCAAATGAACGTACCCTGCTCTTCTAGTGAAGGGAATATTTATAGATTTCAAAATGTCATGTCTCCTTTGGGAATTGGAGTCACTTTCCTCCTAGGGATCTCCCTTTCATAATCGGTTTAATGTATTGGACTTATCCTTTATTTGTCATAGTTCACTTAGAAATAGGATTTGTATTATGAACCTATTAGTCATTATATCTTTTTATTAGAATTCATGGGCTAGCCCATTTAGGTCCTAGCCTCTGATCGGCATGGGCCCAGCCTGCCAGGTTGGCAACATTGGGCCGATCTCCTTAAGCTGGTCTTCTCTCTGTCTTAGGCTTTGCTCTTATTCGGCCTACAATTGCCCCCAGTTCTTGCGCCCTGTTTAGACTGATAAGGGAAATAAGGGCTAAAATTTGTATTTATGACATGTCCCTTGATCTCCCGTCACTTCAAGAATTCATGCACCACGTGGTGGCTTTGTACTAGCCCTATGACTTAAGGGTTGCATCGCATCGACTATTGAGGTGACCGTTTGGTCTGTGCGAAGTGATGGCTGCCATTTCTAGACTTTTAAAGTGGCGGCATGGTCTTTTATAAAACGGGGGACTCCTTGCCCTATCCCTATCATTCTTGCTTAGCTTGAGATTTCTGGTGAGAGAGAGAACAGTCTTGCCTTAACATTGTAAGTTCCTCTAACCTTGTTCTCTCTTTTTCTACCCTCTTCTTTCGTGGTCATCCCTTGTTGGTGGCTCGCCTTAGGAAGCTTGTGGATAGCCAAGCAGCTATTGTTGCCTTTAAGATTAGATATGGGATTGCTGAGCAAGTCGACATTGAGTTAGTTGCCTCCGATGACTATAAGATGGAAGAGATCGAGAAAAGGATGCCATTCCCCGTGATCGCCATCGTAAAGAGCAGCGTTGGGTTTCCTTTACACCCTTTTTTAACAAAATTTCTCCATCACCATAATGTGTCTCCGTCCTAAGTGCACCCGAATGTATATAGGATTGTCACAGGGATGCTAGAGCTGAACCGAATCCTGAGTGTTAACTTAGGCCTCACAGAGCTTGACTTCTACTATACACTGTGTAAGGTCAGGGTTGATAGCTGGAAGGTTTATCTTGGGGCAACTGACAAGAGTAGAGAAATAATAAAATGCCACCCATCATCGGATAAAGGCGTAGACGACGTCAGAGTCTGGGTTTTTGGCCCCTGGGAATTTGGCAATCTTTTTGCCGACCAGATGTTGTGGTACAATACCGTAGAACCCATAGAGAATTAAGTTTGTGCCGACCTCTTACTTTTTGTGCATATAGATTTGTACACTTCTAATTTATTTCATTTTTTTGTTTTCAGAATCTGGTAAGAAGGATACGAAGAAGGTGACGTGGGGAGTCAATTTGAGCGACTTGCACAAGGTTTTGAACTACCGGGGCCAAGGTCGGCTTCGCGATATTGCAAAGTGATTACACTGTAAAAGTGTAATTATTGGCCTTTAATTCGCACTTTATTAGAGTTAAATTATTGTTAATTACTTTATTTTAGTTAGATATATGTTTTATTATGTTTTGTGTGTATTGTATAGGTTATAGAGCTAATAATGGCAAATAGATACAAAGAATGATCAAGATGCGTTCAAAGTGAACAAACCGATAATAAAAATTCAGACCTGTCTCGGTATTTTGGCCATAACTTTTTACTCCGATATCCAATTAAGCTGATTTTTGCGTCATTGGAAAGAAGACTTCAAGCTCTACAACTTTGCGTGTATTGGCTGAATCGAATTCTAGGGTGGCCAAATCAAGCTTCGAAGTTTCTACAGCTGAACAGTGTGAATAGTACCCGTCCGAACGGGTACTGTTTACCGTTCGGACGGTTACTGTTCACCGTCCGAACAGACTTCAAACGGGTGTCCAACGGACCGTTCGGACGGTTACTGTTCATCCAAATTGTGTTTTTTGCGTCCAAAGCGGCATTTTTTAGGGTTTTTTGTAAAGTTTTTTAGACTTAGGGTTAGTTTGAAGCAAGGGGCGGTGGGAGAGCTCCTCCAAGGTTGGGTTTTTCCAATTTTCTTCATTTTTAGCTTAGATTTAGCTTTGTAATTGTAGTATAGTGTAGAAACTTGTAATTTTCTTCATTGTATTGTATTTTCTTTCACTTTCTTGCATTTTCTCTCATTTTTCTTGTATCCAAACAGTCTTATTTTTGTAGTTAATTTTAGATTTAAATTTCTTTATGCTTCTCTTTTCATTTTTACAATTTTTTATGATGTATTCAAGTAGCTAGTAATTTAAATTGGGTTTAAATGTGAAAATCACCCAAATAATCCAAGGAATTCAATGGAGGTGTCTCATAAATTAATTGCCATATTTTCCTAGAATTCAAATTTCTAGTAATTAGATGTGGAATTTTAGAAAACTTGAATTATTGACTAAGTTTGGAAATTTTGATAACCCAAATCGATGGCATTAATTTAGGACCCTTGACTAGACAAAAACTTCACAATTTCTAGAAATTTATTCCCAACAATTGATTGAAGATGTCTTAGAAAACCTAGGTTATTGACTATGTTTGACTAATCAATGCACAAACCACAAATTTGGTATTGACTAAGTTGAATCGATGGTATTAACCTTTGATTCCCCATCGAACATGTATCTTATTTCAATTGCTTGAGAAAAATCGGTTTTTAAAGCTAAATTATCTTAATCAAACACACTTAAATATTGTGTTTGATTTGAGTTATAAACCCTATTGGAAACCTTGGATGAAATTGAGTGATTGGATCATTTGAGCCCAATTCCCCTTTAATTGCTTTAATTCTATTTTCATTTTGCTTTACTTTAATTGTCTAGTGTTAATTGTTTTTATTTTCATTGCAATAGGTTAGTAATTCAAAACCATCATAAAAACCTAAAATATTTTCGGTCTTTCTATTTTTCTTTTTTTATTTTAGATCTAATTCCCCATATAATTGCAAATCAATCCTAGGTTAGGTTAGTGTGAGTTGAGTGCTAGAACCTATATTTGGCTAGATCCCTTGGGAGAGAACGATACCGAATTACCGATTTATACTTCATCGCAACCCCCGTACTCTTGCGGGGTGCTAACTCCATTTGTAGGAATACCGCATTACGGAGGCGAGTCACAAAGGCCCCTCACATTTTGCTCAACTACCCACTCCGGGTTTCTTCCTTCACAGCTTCTTCTGGGATTCCGCCAGGCGTAATTGTTTAGCTAGCAGAAGAGGGTACAGCTGGTGACTATGTTGAAATTCTCATCGAGATCACGATCGAACAAGTACTTCTTAACGATCAGGTGCTTGTTACCGATCTACCTACTAATGCATTGCCACCAATTGAGGGTGCAGGGACTCAAGTTATTGAAGACGTTGTCCCAATTACCTCGAGGTTCACCTTTCCGAGTTGGGCGTCATTCGAGTTGCCCACAATTCCTATTGACGATCCTGTCGAAGACGTTATGCCTCAACTTTAGAGTTTTTTTTTTATTTTTTTCTGTTTTGTGCTTTTTGAGACACTTATATCTTATTTGTTTCTTCTAATAAAAGAAGATTTTTTTACTTTAATCAAACGGTTTCAGTCATAGTTATCAGAATGGACCAGACCAATAAGTTCAACGGGAAACTGGAGGGTTTGGCAGTTCGATTCACACACCTGTATCGTTTAAGCAATTAACTGGACACGTCAGCCACGTCAGAAGTAGTTGCAATGGTAACCTCCTTTAAGGAGTTAATTTTTAAAAAGTGAGGCTTGGGGAGTCAAACCTGGTACCCCCAAGTGGAAAACAACTTCCAATAACCACTAGGCTGTCTCACCATTGGTGTATCTTTCCTTCCACTTTTATTATATAAGGTAATAGCTATGAATAAGCAAAAACATATATTATTTTCTAACAACGGTTGAACCACCAGTTGAATCAATAAACCGTGAACCACTACTACCTTCATTGGTTCGATGTCCTACACGATTCTGATAACTATGGTTTCAGTTTCATTTATCTTCTTAATTATGGCCTTTATAGAATGTTTTTACTTCCTTGACTTTAGTAAAACTAGGTTATTTGTAATTAGATTTTTCATTCGTTTGGCCTTCATTGGTCAACCTGTCCAACTTGGGCAGGACCAAGCTTTCACATTTGGTTTCTTTTTACTAAGGCCTTCATTGGCCAACTTATCCAACTTGGGCAGAATCAAGGTTTCACCCCTAGTTTTTGTTAAGACCTTCACTTGGCCAAATTAAACAGGTCTAAGTTTTTCACACTTAGTTTTTGTTAAGACCTTTATTGGCCGACCTATCCAACTTGGGCAGGACTAAGTTTTTACACTTGGTTTTTTGGCCTTCATTAGCCGACCTGCACAACTTGGATCGAACCAAGATTTTACACTTGGTTTCTTGTTGTCTTCCTTAGTTCTTTACTTTTAGCATGGTTTTGAACATCAAAGGTGCTAAGTAATCATTAATTCATTGATCATGCACAACTTACACGAATAAAGAAAAACATCAAAATCAAATTTCTATTGATAAAATTTCTTGAGATTGTTCGCATTCCATGGTCGGGGTAGCTAGCGCCCTTCTTATATAGTTTCTAGCCGATATGCCCCCACACCGACTTGGGATGTAACTTTGTATAAACCTTACCACTTTGGACCGAGCTTTCCATTTGTTGGATTCTTCAGCTTCCATCACATTTCTAAGTACTAGGTCTCCAGGAATAAAAAGTTCTTGGCTGAACCCATTTGTTATAGGATCAGCTGAGCTGTTAATGATAACCAGTAAGCTTAAGTAGGGCCACCTCTCTCTTTTCTTCAATGAGGTCCAAGTCTCTTGCCAAGGTCTGATCATTAAACCTGGTGTCAAACACTACCGCTCTTATTGTTGGGAGTCCGACCTCCAAGGGTATAACCGCTTCAACCCCATACGCCATTGAGAATAGGGTTTCAACATTAGACCTCCTTGGAGTGGTTGGAGTGGTTTTGTAGGACCATAGGACACCCGGCAACTCTTCTACCCATTTTTCCTTAGCTTTTTCCAACCTCTTCTTGATTCAGTTTAGGATTGTTTTATTAGATATTTTTGCTTGTCTGTTGCACTGTGGATAGGCTGGTGTCGAATAATAATTTATGATCCCAAGTTCATCGCAGAATCCTCTAAACATATTTCTATTGAACTGGGTGCCGTTGTTCGAGACCAGTGCGCATGGTATGCCGAACCTTGTAATTATGTTCCTCTAAGCAAATCTCTTCGCATTTATTTCCTTGATCGTTGACAAGGGCTTTGCTTCTACCCACTTAGTGAAGTAGTCTATTGTGATGATGAGGAACTTCTTGTTTCTTGGAGCTCAGGGCAAAGAACCGACTATGTCCAATCCCTATTAGGCAAAAGGCCAAAGGCTAATGATAGTTGTAAGGTCCTCAACTAGTTGGTGGATTAATGGTAAGAACTTCTGACACTTCTCACATTTCAATACATATTATGCTGCATCCTTCTGTATGTAGGACCACCCATAACCCTGAGAAATAGCTCGGTGGGCTATAGATCTCCCACCGACATGGTTCCCACAGATCCTCTCGTGAATATCGAATAGAATATCTTGCACTTTGTCTAGACAAACGCAATGTAAGTAAGGGCCTGTAAAAGACTTTCTGTATAGTTCCTTACTAGGTGACAGCCAGTACTTTAAGGATTTTTTCTTTACTCTCCTGGCTTCATTCTTCTCCTCAGGCAATTCATGTCTGTCAAGATAGGTAATGATGGGATCCATCCAAGACAGTGCTAGTTCTTCTATGGTCAGTGCTTGCTCCTCTTCTTGAAAGATGCTTGGCTTAGCGAAGGTCTCTACATGGATTGTTCTCTTCGAGCCTGACCTTAATGCTACTACGAGTGTTGCCAGGGCATCAGCATGTGCATTACTATCACGGCCGATCTGATAGAGCTTATATTTGCTGAACTTCTTTAATAGTTCATGTGCCTTTGTCAGTTATTGTGTCATCCTATAGTTCTTTCCCATGTATTCACCCATGATCTGGTTTACCACTAGCTGCGAGTCTGAAAAGATGCTCATCTCAGCAATGTTTAGGTCTATAGCTCAGCGTAATCCGGCAAGCAAAGCCTTGTATTCTGACTCATTGTTTGAGGTGATAAACTCCAATTTGATAACCTGCTCTATTACTGTGCCATCTAGTGTGATTAGGACTATACCCGATCTTACCCCCCTGTCGTTAGATGCTCCATCTATGAAGAGTTTCCAATGATTAGCAGTATTTCATAGCTCTAATATGGGATCGCTTAGTAGTAGGTGTTGGATTGGCTTCCTATGGCAATTCAATAGAGAATGAAGCAATAAAATCAACAAGTACCTGGCCTTTTACTGTCGATCTGGGTTGATACTTGATGTCGAACTCGCCCAACTCCAATGCCCACTTTGCTATTCTGTCGGAGAAGTTTTCTCTTCGAATGAGTGGTTTTAACTGATGATCATTGAGGATAATGATAATATGGGCTCTGAAGTAGTGCACCAACTTACGTGATGCCATCACCAATGCAAGAGACAGTTTTTTCAGAGGTAAATATCTTGTTTCTGCCCCAAGAAGAGACTTATTGATATAGTAGAATGGCTTCCGTTGTCTGTTTTGCTACCGAAGTAGGACAGCGCTGATAGCATGCTCTGAAACAGCTAGGTATAGATAAAGTTCTTCGTGCTTGAATAGAGTGGATAGAAGTGGTGGCTCGGCCAGATATCTTTTTAGATCGATAGGGGCTTGATCACTGTCCAGTCCCTAGCTAAGCTGCTCTTGCTTCTTTAGGAGTTGAAAAAATGGTCAACACTTATCTGAAAATCAGCTGATGAACCAATTAAGAGCTGTTACCATCCTAGTCAACTTCTGAACTTTTTAGGGCCTGGATATTCTGGATTGCACTAATTTATTGTGGATCCGCTTCAATTTCTCGGTGCGTAACTAAGAATCCTAAGAATTTTTTCGAATTGACTCCGAACACGCATTTAGAGGCATTGAGCCTCATCTTGCACTTATTCAGAATGTCGAATACTCCTTTTAAGTTGTCAAGGTGAAGCCTACTAACCTTGATTTTGACCACCATATCATCGATGTAGACTTCGACTGTGCTATTAATGTGTTTTTTAAACATTTTTGTAACCAATCGTTGATAAGTAGCACCAGCATTCTTCAGCTCAAATGGCATGACTTTATAGCAAAAATACCCCTCGGGGTGATAAAGGCGGTCTTCTCTTGGTCATCTTCATGGAGTGGTATTTGATGATACACACGATAGGCATCGAGGAAGCTCATCCTTTCATGTCCTACTGTCACATCCACGAGTTGATCAATCATCAGTAGAAGGAAAGGGGTCATTGGGGCATGGCTTGTTTTGGTCCGTGAAGTCCACTCATACCTTCCACTTTCTGTTCTTCTTTTTCACCACAACTATGTTGGATAGCCAGCATGGGTAGAAGACTTCTCTAATTGCCCTTACTTCAAGGAGCCTTTCTACTTCCTTAATTACTGCATCTATGTGTTGTGTAACTGCCCTCCTTCCTTTCTGAACCACAGGTCAGCACTGTGGATCAACGTTGAGTTTATGGCAGGCTACCTCTGGGTCAATTCTCGACATATTATAAAGGGTCCAAGCAAAGATTTCAATGTAGCGCATCAGTGACTCGCTCCGAAAACTACAAAATGGAGTTAGTACCCCGCAAGAGTACGGGGGTCGCGATGAAGTATAAACCGGTAATCCGGTATCGTTCTCTCCCAAGAGACCTAGCCAAATATAGGCTCTAGCACTCAACTCACACTAATCTAGCCTATGATCAAATTGCAATTATATGGGGAATTGGATCTAAAATAAAAGGAAAAAGAAAAGGACCGAAAATCTTTAGGTTTTTTTATGGGGTTTTGATTTACTAAACTAGTGCAATGAAAATTAAAGCAATTAACTAGACAATTGATTTAAATATAAAGCAATTAAAATGGAAAGCTTGGATGTGATTGATTCAATCCACCAATTCACAAAAAGAATTTTAATAGAGGATTTTTATAACTCAAATAAAAAATCACACCGTGAATTCTTGATTCGGAATGCTTGACCGTAAAACCTTGAGTTCATATTTAGTTGAGTGTAGGGATTAAACAAATTAATAGAACCCTAGAAGCAAACCTTAAAAATGTGCAAGATTTATACCAATTGTTGAATTGTGCATAAACATTACCAAATGGGTTATGAATCTAAGTTTTCAAATAAATCCAACACCTAATCAAATAGAACTATACAAATCTATGAATAAAACTTTGAAGTTCATGAATCCCCATTGAAATACTTGAAAATCCTTGGTGAATCTTCACAATCACACCCAAAAGATGTTTACCTACTAGAATCCATAATAAAGAGCATAAATGAATGTAAATCTAACATTAAACTAAGTAAAACTAGTGTTTGGTTGCTAAGAAAGTGAGAGAAAATGGCAAGAAAGTGAAGGAAAATACATTACAATGAAAAAAAGTTACAATTTCTACTCCTACATTAACATTACAAACATAAATCTAAGTTAAAAATACACAAAAGCATAAAAACCAACCTTGGAGGAGCTTTTCACGGCACCCCCTTGGCTGCTACAAACCCAAAAAATCTTCCTCTGCCCTCATTTTTTCGAACAACAAAGCTTTTAAGCTCCAGATCTGTATCGACCGATCGATCGGCATTATTCACCGATCGATCGGTCGATCGAACGGTGATTGTAGTGTTCGATCTGTTAATTCACTATTTTTACTATTTACGGGTACTGTTCACCGATCGATCGGTCACTGTTAACCGATCGATCTGTAAAACACCCTCTCTGAAGTTTGCCAAACCAATCGATCTGGTACTATTCATCCCTCCACTTTGAAGCTTGATTTTGACCACCTTAGAGGCCGATTAAGCCGATGCACATTAGAGGACAAATTGTAGCTCTTGAAGTCTTCTTTCCAATGGAACAAAAATCAGCTAAATCAGATATCGGAGTAAAAAGATATGGCTCAAATACCGAGACAAGTCTGAATTTTCATGAACAAATTATTCGCCTTGAACCCACTTTGGTTATTCTTGCTTTCTTTTTGCCTTTATTAGCTTATATAACCTACAAAACACATAAAAAAAACATACTCAAACAAATATCTAACTAAAATAAGACAATTAATTATAATATAAGTCTAACAAAGTGCGAATTAAGAGCCTATGATTACCCTTTTAGGGTGTAATCAATCAGCAGTTCAATTAGCCACTTTTCTTCGTTTTTGGACAAGGATATGCCGATCACAAAATAATTCTCTTTGTCATACCGATTTATTTATATTCTCTTTAGATCTTCCATGGCCTTCTTTCCAGGTATTTACCCGATATCATCAATAGTGGGCGTGTCCTCATAGACCTCTATCATTTGGACCTTGCGCACTTTTTCTGTGGGGGTACAAGCAATCAGAAAACACTGCTTGGCCACCACTTGGTATCCTCGAATTTCCTTTATCCTTTCTGAGGATGAGAATCGAATCAGCTAGTGGTAGGTGGATGGTATGGCTTTCATGAGGTGCAACCATGTCTGACCCATGATTGCATTATAGGGGGATGACACATCAAAAACTAGGAACTTCGTCTGAAGTGTAAATCCTTCTGCGGCTATAAGTATCGTCACCTTTCCTAGTGGCCAGATCGAGTTTGAACTGAAGCCGATCAGAGGGTTAAAGCAAGGTTGTAAGTTAGAGTCCTTTAGCTCCAATTTCTTGAAAAGGTCATGGTACATGACTTTAGATGAGCTTCCTTGATCGATCAAAATTCTCTTGACATCACAATCCCCTAATCGTAATGTCACCACCAGTGCGTCATTATGGGGTGTCTGATGATTACACCCTAAAAGTGTAATCATAAGCCATTAATTCACACCTTGTTAGACTTAGATTGTAGTTAATTGTCTTAATTTAGTTTCATATTTGATTTATTATGTTTTTTGTGTGCTTTGTAGGTTTTAGGAGCTAATAAAAGCAAATAGACGCAAAAAATGATCAAGACGGGTTCAAAACGAACAAACCGGCGATGAGAAGTCAAACCTATTTCGGTATTTTGGCCATAACTTCTTACTCTAATGTCCGACTGAGCTGATTTTTATGTCATTGAAAAGAAGACTTCAAGCTCTACAACTTTGCCAATGTGCATTGGCTGAATCAAGCTCTAGGGTGGTCAAATCAAGCTTCGAAATTTCTGCGTCGAATAATGATGAATAGTACCCGTCTGAATGGTGTGTCTGGACGCACTTTAGACGATTGTCAGACGCACCGTTCGGATGGTTACTGTTCATCTAGATTGCATTTTTTGCATTTGAAGCGACATTTTTAAGGTTTTTTGTAGGATTTTTGTGTAGTTAGGGTTAATTTTAACAAGGGGGCGGCGGGAGAAGCTTCCTAGAGGTTGTTTTTCCATTTTTCTTCATTTTTAGCTTAGATTTAGCTTAAATTTAACTTTGTAATTGTAGTATAAATGTAAAACTTGTACTTTTATTTGATTGTATTGTATTTTTCTTCACTTTCTTGCACTTTTTTTGTAACCAAACACTTATATTGCTCAAGTAAAATTTAGATTTAATTCCTCATGCTTTTTCTTTATTTTCCTTATACCCAAACACTCTTTAATTTCAAGTAATTTTTACTTAAATCTTTACATGCTTTGTTTCCATTTTTCATGCTTTTATTATGAGTTTAATTAACTAGATTTTGGGTTGGGTTCAAATGTGAAGTCACCCAAATAATCCAAGGAATTCAATGGAGGTATCTTATGAATTAATTGTCATATTTTCCTAGAATTCAAATTTCTAGTAATTAGAGGTGGAATTTTAGAAAGCTTGAATTATTGACTAAGTTTTGGAGTTTTCATCGCCCAAATCGATGGTATTAATTTAGGACCCTTGACTAGACAAATACTCCACAATTGCTAGAAATTCATTCTCACAAATTGATTGAAGATGCCTTAGAAAACTTCGGTTATTGACTATATTTGGCTAATCAATGCACAAACCAAAAATTTGGTATTGACTAAGTTGAATTGATGGTATCAACCTTTGATTCCTCATTAAACATGTATCTAATTTCAATTGCTTGAGAATAATCGGTTTTCAAAGCTAAATCCCCCAAATCAAACACATTTAAATGTTATGTTTTATTTGAGTTATAAACCCCATTGGAAGTCTTAAATGAAATTGAGTGAATGGTGTTGGCCCAAGAAGGTAACCCAAGAGGGGGGGTGAATTAGGTTTTATAGAATTTATATCAACTAATGCAACTGAAAGGAGTTTATGTATTTTGACAATAATTAATCTAAGTATAAATCAATCAAGCAAATAATGAAACACAATGCAAGTAAGTATAGTAAGCAAATAAGCAAAACAGAGCAAGAAAAGAAGAGCACCAGGTTTATAGAGGTTCGGCCAACCTTACCTACGTCCTCTCTTCTTCGATCCTTTCGAAGGTATTCCACTATGTAAAGTCTCTTACACAGCTACTAGTTTTGCTACAAGTGCCCAGCTCACTCTTACAAGAGCTCTTCCCCAAGCTCTTACAACCCAAGAGATTTTATCCAAGCTTCTCTCAAACTTACAAGTAATTTTGTCCAAGCTTCACTCAAACTTACAAGTGTTTTTACCCAAGAACACTCAAACTCACAGGTTTACAAACCCACCCAAGTGAAATGAATAATGGTTATACAAAGAATAACTCTCCTAAAGAGTAGATGAACAAGAATAGCTCAATAGATAACCTTAATCACTCAGCAAAATATGTAGCAGTGAGAGCACAACAGATTTTCAGCTTCAAGATGTTGATTCAGCAAGTATAATCACTCTTTCTTATGTTTAGAAGCTGTAGAAGTCTTGTATTTATAGCCATGGATTGATTCTAGCCGTTGGTAATGGATAGGAGACCATTTGATACGAAAACGGCGAAGTGTAACGTTCAAAAATCCAGCCGTTGCCTTAAATGAGTTGACTCTTTTTAAGCAGGGGTCGACTCTTTTTGTGCTTTTGCAGATTTTTTAAGGTTCTGCCCAAATGAGTCAACTCTTTTGGTCTAAAACTGCACAATCAACTCTCTGTTGGAATAAGTCGACTCTTTTGTTTTGTGCTAGGGGTCGACTCTTTTGATGTTCCATCAGAATTTTCAGCCTCTGTTCGAATGAGTCGACTCTTTTTCTTGAGGGGTTGACTCTTTTTACGAAAATCCTTAACTTTTGCAATATTTCTCCAATTTTCTTCAATATCTTCAAACTCTTTAAGGATCATCCAACTAAGCTTTCTGAGGCTTGAAAAGACTTCTTCAAGGCATGTTGACTTTAAAAACACCTTCAACTCTTCAAGATAAAATCAAATACATTTTGATTACTTGTAGGGCTTCTTTGATCACCATTGCTTCATCCATTGATTCAAGTCTTCACCAAGATCTTCAAGAGAGCTTCCAAGACTTAAGATCTTCATATTTCAACTATTCTTTGAGAACTCTTCAATAGATATAGTTTCTTCTTTTTATCCAAGGCTTTGAGCATTTTCAATCTTCTTCCTTGACATCCATCATCTTGAAATTTCTTTGTTCTGTATAAGATCACCATTGATAAATATGTCATTCCTTCATGCTTATCAATCTTCAATCCAAGATTTTTATCATCTTGAAATTCCTTCATTCCCTTATAAGATTAGCTTTGCTGAATATGTTTTCTAATCATGCTTATCAACCTTCATTCTAATATTTGCATCACAAGTTCTCTATTGTGATAAGCTTCAAGTCATGATAGAAATTTAATAATTAATCTGCACACTTAAATAAATTATTAGATCATTAAATCAAGTTTTGTTACCATCAAAATCAAGGCATTGAGTCAACAAATGGATCATTTCAGCCCAATTCCCTTGTAATTGCTTTAATTCTATTTTTACTTTGCTTTACTTTAATTGTCTAGTGTTAATTGCTTTAATTTTCATTGCATTAGGTTAGTAATTCAAAACCATCATAAAAAATCCAAAACAATTTTGGTCCTTTTATTTTCCTTTTTATTTTATATCCAATTCCCTTTTTATTGCAATTCAATCCTAGGTTAGGTTAGTGTGAGTTGAGTGCTAGAGCCTGTATTTGGCTAGGTTCTTTGGGAGAGAACGATACCGAATCTTCCGGTTTATACTTCATTGCGACCCCCGTACTCTTGCAGAGTGCTAACTCCATTTGTAAGAATACTGCATTTGGGGGCGAGTCATCTGAACTCCCACTAGATCATCGTCGGCAAAGGCTATGACCTTTACACCACTGTCGACTTTGATTTTCTTAGTTGGGGCTCTACTTGCATTACTCGCCTCAAGTGTGCTGCTTTCTGAATCTCGGCTCTGTAATTGTGAGGGTCTATCTTTACTGACCTCGTTGATCTATGCAATACTACAATTACGTGGGTTGGCTCTGCCCGTGCTTTCTTCTGTGGAGCACTATCCTATTTGCTCTGCTCCGCGTCCTGTTTAGTCTTTTCTCAGTCAATATGCTAGTCGAGTTGGCCAGCTTCCGCCAGTTCTTCCAAGTGACATTTGAGGTGCCTACACTCCTCTGTCTAGTGCCCCTTTTCCCTATGGTAGGAGCAAAACTTTCTCTGGTCCCGAGCTGCAGGGTCTCCTGCCAACTTCGATAACTAATTGAAAAAGGGTTTATCCCGACTTTAAGGCAGAATCTTATAAATTAAATCTTTAAATACCGTGTTAACTCCTCAAATCGTCTTTCTACCCCGATTATTATTTTTTTCTCATCGAGGCTTCTTGTTTTCCTTTACGTCCTTCTTTTTTGACTTATCATCGACCTTCTCCTGGACTGACTGTAAGACATCTTCTTCTACTCAGGCGTATTGCTCAATCCTTAACATCAAGTCATGTACCCCAATAGCTAGTTTCTTCATCAGGGATTGCCTTAGTCGGTGCTCCCTCGGAAGGGCGATCTTAAACTGTTCAATGGCTAATTGCTCATTACACTCCTCAATTTTATTGTAAGCCTCCCGATAGTGTCTTGCATAGGCTCGTAACCCTTCTTCGTCCTTCTTCTGTAAGGTTAGCAAGTAGTCTACCTTCTTAGTTTGCTTGTTGTTTGCAATAAAACGAGAGGTGAATAGTTTGGCAAGTTGTCTCCATCCTGCTACTGATCTGGAAAGCAACTTATCAAACCATCATAAAGTTACTTCACCAAGGCTTGAAGGGAAAACCCAGCACATTAAGGACTCATCTCCACTCTATAGTGTCATCATCTGTTTATAGTGTCGAACATGACTGACAGGATCAGACTTTCCATCATAGGCAATAAATGTCGACATTATAAACTTCCTTGGAGGTCGGCCGACCGCAATTTCCTCTATAAAGGGAGTAGACGCAATCTGGTCAAGTGCTCTTCTGGCTATATCATGAGTAGTTCATCCTTTACGGTGCTTATCCCTGTTGTTTAACCGCTTATTTAACCATCAATCCCAGTCTTGCTACTCTTGATCGGCTCTTGCCGAATCTCTTACTAGTGTCTGGTTCCTTCTATGATCCCGATCTTCCTCTCTGTCTTGATAGTGTCCAGTACATGAGGTGTGGCTTACTGTTAATCGTGCAGTAGGGGGGCTTGTGCTTCTTAAATTTTTCATCCTTCTTCTACGCCGATCTGGAGATCTATCAAAGACTCATCCATCTCTTCTAGCAATTGCCTCCCTCAGAGCTTCAACTGTTGACTTGAGGTGGACGATCTCTTCGTCCCGTTGCCGGAGTTCCTGGTCCGCTACTCGAGTGTAAGCACCCCATTTTTGCTCGCTCGGCAATCTCCGGCCCGACCGGATTCGGTTTCCAACATCACAACACATGCAGGCTCAAGATGAGCCTTTCAATCTCCAATCCAACCAGCTGGTTGCTCCTCGGGCCCACAAAGATCCGCTGAAGCCTTAAGCACCATTGGTCCAGGCAGTTTTCCAGACCAGGCGATCCCGGAAACCAACGCCATCTAGGTAGCTTCCCGGGATCGAGCGATCTCGGGGACCAACACCTCATCAAAGATTCCAAACGGTTCACTTCTGGCGCTTGCTAGCCCGCCAATGTAGAATTTTCGTCATTCGGTAGTTCTCCAGGACCAGGCGTTCTCGGAGACCAACACCACCCTTCCAAGTAGCTTTCTGGGACCAGGCGTTCTCAGGAATCAACACCACCCTACAGGTAGCTCTCTAAGACCAGGCGTTCTTAGAGACCAACACTGCACAGGTAGTTTTCCGAGACCGGGCGGTCTCGGGAACTAACACCTAGGTCAACACAGCGCCTGCTAGCCCAACTCGGTGAAAAATGACCAAACCTGCCCTTTTGGACCTCCAGGCATGTTTTGGAAAAGTTTAAAATCCCTCAAAACGATAAGTCCATCCTTCCAAATGTTGTCAAACCATCAGGCGTCCCCCACACACCATTCGGTCCAAATCCGGTCCTATTCCAGCCCACTCCGGTCAAAATGACTGTGTTGCCCCCAAGCGGCTCAGCATGGCACAAACCCTGCTGAACGGCGACGGACTCTCTCAAAACTATCCCTGAATAGCCCTACACGCCTAACACAATATACCAGTCCATTCCTGACCATTTCCAGCCAACTCCGGTCAAAATGATCATTTTGCCCCTGGAAGCCCAAAAATGCCCCGAAACAGCACCGGCCTTGGGATTTCGAGGGGAGGTTTCACCACCCGCCTTTGTTTAACCCAAGGAATACCCTACGATGCTAAACTCACATGACTCGACAAAAGTTCCCTGGAGCGTCTCGTAGACGCTCCGCCTAAATTGTCTTTTCCCCCGATTCTCTAGTTATAACGCACCGTCAACAGACTTGAAAAATGCATACATCAGGGAATTCTCGAACACTCGTCCATAGATCTTTCCATCGATACGATTCGATCGAATAGATCACTCCCCGAAGCCCTCCATCATATGGTGTGCGAACCATAACTTTCAGCAACCTCTAGAGCGTCTCGCAGATGCTCCGCCAAGGTTGACTTTTTCTTCGATTCCCTAATCAAAATGCACCGTCAAACGACTTGAGAAATGCGTAAATTTGGGAATTCTAGAAAGTATTTCCAGAGTACTTTCCATCGGAACAGTCTGAACAAATAGATCGCTTCTCGAAGGCCTTGATCACATCAAATGAAAACAGTTACTTTTGAACACACACGAAGCGTATCACAGACGCTCCACAAAAGTGTCCTTTTTGGTACGCTTCCCAAGGCGATATCACTCACCTCCAAACATAATTCAAACTTTTTAAAAACATGAAAGTTCATCGGAAGCGCTAGGAAAACATCTCCAGTGCGACCGATTTCCCCGGAACCTTCACGATTGACCCAATTATCGAGGCAAAGTTTGGACAAATCTTTCCAGTGATGGAGCGTATGCTACATGCACTCAAATTTTGTTCAGATCAACCGACTTTCGATCAACGGTCAAGATTTAACCAGTACATAGGGTGCCACGTGTTATTCTGGCAATGGAACAGTACCTGCGCATGTCCTACATGAGCACGGCCAAAGTTTGGCCATGCACATGTAGCACATGCGCATGGTTTGTTCCAGATTGCCTATAAATAGGGGCCTCCCCCCTTGCATATTCCATATCTGAAATTGATACGAAACTCTGCTGAAATCACTCTAGAAACTCGAATCTCTACATATATTCCTCCCCTCCAATACTTAGGCTAGATTCTACCCCTCCTAAGCCTATACACTTCACATATAAAGCCTCATACACACTTATACACTCCACTCAAGCCTCTCAAGCCTTTTTGAAGCCACTCAAGTTCCAATCAAAACATCCATTGAAGACTACAAGAGTGTTGAAGACAAAAGATGGTATCCCTTTTACATTTATGCTCTCCCCCACTCTTCTCTTCTCCCTCCTAGCCTACTTAGGCTATTCTCTATTTTAATCCTCATCTTCAACCCCCCTTTCTTGCATGCTTGAGCCAAGAGGGCTCCTAGATCATGCCTAGAGGAAAGCAAGTGAGAGCCACCGTGTAGGGGGACCTCTCACTAGCCTACTTTAAGATGGTATGGCCTAAGAGCCCCTTGTTTATGTGGTGAAGCCTAAAAGCCTTGTATGTGAATCATGACCCCTTACATATTATTATTTTGATCATGTCTTGTATGCTTGGCTTCATTTTATATTTATTGTCATATCCCACAATGCTTACATTGCTCTTAATTTCATGACATTTCTAAGTTCTACATGTCTTTCAAAAATTGTTTCAAGAGTTGGCCCCTTGAAGTCTAGGATGAGACCTTAGGAGTCATGCCTTAGAAAGTCCCTCTCAACCCCCTAATTCAGACTTTTGCATCATTGTATTTCAACTTGCATGAAAATTGCTTTCAAACTCTCTAATATTCAAGATTTTCATTCTCTCCAATTTAGTGGTTAAAAATGGCCCCATGGAACCCTCTCTTGAGTGATCTCCCTTTATATTGGCCATAGGAACCCTAAATTGTTAGAATGGTTCCCTTTTCTTTTTATGCTTGCCTAAGAATGATGTTCAAACTCTTTGAATTCTATGGTTTCTATTCTCTTAAGTTTAGTGGTTGGAATGGCCCCATGAAACCCTCTCTTGAGTGGTCTCCCATTTATTGGCCGTATGAACCCTCTCTTGATAGAATGGTTCCCTTGAAAAAATGGATTTCAAAATCCTTCTCCAAAAATGATTTCAAAAATGCACTCTCACCATCTTTGCATCAAAAATGATCTTCCAAAAATCACTATTATTATGTTGAATTTTGAGCCCTTATACTCTTGTCAAGATATTGGTTATAATGGTCATAAGCAAACCTTCCTTGGAATGGTCTCTAATCACCAACCATATAAACCATATTCTTGGCTAGAGTCAAAATTTTCATGGAAATGATCTTTATAAAGATTACCAACCAAAATTCATTGCATATCATGTTGTGTTTTCAAAACTCTTTCCAAGAGTGCATCAAAACAACTCTCAAGACCATTCTCCAATCTAACCTTAGGTTAACTTGACCCTAGTTACCAAACCCTAGGTCAATTTGACCCTAGTTACCTAACCCTAGGTTAACTTGACTCTAGTTACATAACCCTAGGTTAACTTAACCCTAGTTAGTTAACCCTTAGTCTTCTTAACCTTAGGTTCCCCCTAACCCTAGGCTAACTCAACCTAGGTTAAGTGAACTTCAAAGTCCCAACTCTTGGACCCTTTTCTGAATGATCATTCAAAATTTTCAAATTATTCTCATAGCTTATTTTTCGAAACCTCCTATTCCCTTGATTTCAAAAACCCAACTCCAATACACTCTTTTAATGTTCCTACGCTCTAAGGTATTTCCAAAAAATACTTTCAAAAGGTCACAAACCTAAGGTGTCCTTAGCCCTCTCACGATTAGGGATTCTAAGGACAAGTGACAAAACAAGAACAACCCCTAAAGTTGTCCATATTAGGATTCTAAACACCACTTTTAAAAACCAATTCATCAAAACATTCCAAAATCATACCTCCAAAGTTTTCAAAACAAAATTTCAAAAACATTCTCAAACTCTCTTGAGTTATCCAAAAACATTTTTCAAAATTCTATCAAATTGATCCAAAAGCATTTTCAAAACACACCACCATCCAATTTCAAGTCAAAACTTTCAAGACCACAAGGAGTCTTCAACTTCCAAAGACCTTAAAGTGTCTTAAACTTTTTTAAAGATCTCAATGTGTCTTCAGACCTTCCAAAGGCCCTAATGCGCTTATTTTTCATCGGGCTCTTGCCCGAACTACGAATGACCTGATTCTCGCCAAATGAGATACGTAGGCAACCTAAAATGGTGCGGTC